>JAOWBW010001563.1:0-261514 GCA_026119855.1 Campanula takesimana | reverse complement strand
TTTAAATGCTATATTCCGCTGCGCATGTGTCTACGAAACCCAACAGTGGTATCAGAGCGCCGTTCATGTTGATTTTTTCAATACCTAGATCATGTTATGTGTATATAAATTGTTTTATGTGCCTAGCATGATATGAATATTGGAATATGTGATGCTTATGTGTTTTGTGATTTTATGTGATTTATTGTTTTGCACTTTATCGCACGATTCAATCGCAATAAATATTATGATGGATTCAGAATTGTTGATTATTAATTTTGATTGGATCAAAGTTTTAATAATCGGGGAAATCAATTTTGAGACAAAATTTTCGAACTTTAAAATTGCCTTCTGATCCTACTATGCGACCACACAGAATCACTTGGGCGGCCGCACATGTTTGGGCGACCGCACAGTGAGTTTTGGGCGGCCGCACATACTGATCAAATTGTCTGATTTTGTTAAAATCAGAATTTGGAATTTTCGAGAGATTCAATAAAGCCAGTAACAGAACCAGTCCAGACCTGCTGATCTGGAATGGGTTTTGGGTTGTTGGTTTGGGTGTGGATCTTGGGGTTTGATTTTCCTATTTGTTTTAGTCTTGTGATTCCTAGATTGGTTCAAGGTTTGGATGGCTAATCTGCGTTCATCGAGATTGTGTTTCCCAAACTTGATCGCAATCAAAGTTTCAAAGATAAAACGAAGTTAGAATTATGAAGAGTTCATAATTGCTAAAATTGAGAAACAAAGTTCTTGATTCAATGATTGGAGATCCATGTGGAATTGTGAATGCAATTGGCCTACGTTCATCGAGACCATCTATTGCTTAGTTTCGACCACATGGACTACTTTCTTGGTTTCTTGAATTAGTGTGGGATTGTGGTTGCCTAATGGCTTAGTTCGACCGCACTTCTTGTTGTCTTGATTTGGAGATAATGACCAAAGTTGAAATAGTCTCATCCTCATAATTATAGAGAAACTAATGACACATAAATATCATGCTTAAATTAATGAAGATTAATTTAGTGGCTAAACTTGATGTGTAACATGTTTATATTATGTGATCATAAATGTGTTATATGCTATATGTGATGAACCTTCAAAGAAAGTTTTAAGTCCTTTTGCCATGCCATGATTAAAACACTTGTTTATGCATGGGTGATTTTGATGTGGGTTCGCCTCCGCGAAGTGCATTAATTTTATTCATATATGAGCAAGATGAGGTTCATTAGTTTAATGTGGGCTTGCCTCCACAAGGTGCATTCAATTGAATGGTTCCTATACGTTTAAAATGGTCGGACTTAATTAGGCGTCGAAACGGTTTTGGGCCTAGGCAAAAGATGAGATTAAACATGTTTTTGAAATTGGATTTCCCAAAGAATCTCATAAAAGGACCTAAGAATCATATGGGATATGATTGACATGATCGTCTACCTAATTAATTTAGTTTGAGCGGTCCGCCTCCGTGGACTCAAAAGTTAAATTAAAGTTGGATCTTAGCCCAATTAAATTATATTATACATTGGATGTATATGAAGGTTATATAATTTAGTGGGAGTATTTTCGTTTGAAAAATACATTGCTTATTTCTTTAATGAAAAACCGGTACTTATTAAATCTTGGAAATCTTGCATATTTGTAAACAATGACTGCTAACACTCAATCAATTTCGTTGCGATCGATCCTTGAGAAGGATAAGCTCCAAGAGAATGGTACGAACTTTATGGATTGGATCCGTAGCCTAAGAATTGTTCTTAGGCAAGAAGATAAGTTGTACATTCTCGATGGGCCTCTTCTTGCTGAACCAGAAACCTACTGCCCCTAGGGAAGAAAGAGACAATACAAGAAACATCGTAATGATTCTAGAGATGTAAGCTGTCTCATGCTTGCTACTATGTGCTCAAAACTCCAACAAAGTTTGGAACATTTGGAAGCCTATGAGATAGGCGTGGAGTTAAGAGCCATGTTTCAAGAACAGCTAGGCAAGAGAGGTACAAGACCATTGTTGCATTCACTACTTGCAAAATGAATGAAGGCAACAAGTGAGTCCTCACATGCTGAAAATGAAAGGTTATGTAGAGCACCTTGAGAAAATTGGCTATCCAATCCCATTGGAGCTAGCCACGGATCTCATTCTTAATTCATTGCCTAAAAGTTATAATCAGTTTGTGATGAATTATAACATGCATGGAATGGATAAGAATCTCTCTGAGTTGCATGGGATGCTTAAAACTGCGGAGATGAAGATTACGGAGAAAGGTTCTCCCGTGCTCTTAGTTCATGATGGGAAGAAGGCTGGTGCCAAAGGAAAGGGTAAGAAAGTTGTCAAACCCAAAATAAGCAAGGCAAGTGTTGCCAAGGCTTCTGAGGCAAAACCCGATTCACAAAAGGATGCAATCTGTTTCCATTGTCAAGAAATTGGTCATTGGAAACGTAATTACAAGGCTTTCTTGGAAGAGCAAAAGAAGAAGAAGGGCAGCAAGGCTGCGTCGACCTCAGGTATCTATATGATAGATATTCTCCTTTCTACCACTGATTCTTGGGTATTGGATACCGGATGTGGTTCTCACATTTGTTTAAATGTGCAGGGTCTAAAGAATAGGAGACTACTTAAAGATGGTGAAGTAGACCTACGCGTGGGGAATGGAGCAAGAGTTGCTGCATTAGCCGTAGGGACTTATGAAGTCACTTTACCTTCCGGATTAATTCTTGTTTTGAACAATTGTTATTATGTTCCGGATTTAAGTAGAAATATTAATTCAATTTCTTGTTTGGATAATGAAGGTTTTAAGTTTCTTATTGAGAATAAGAAATTTTCTATTTATTTAAATGATGTGCTTTATGGTATTGCTAATTCATTTAATGGCCTTTATGTCTTGGATGTCAAGAATGAAAATAATGAAAATGTCTATCATATATAAGAAATCTAAACCTAATGATGTAAATCATTCTTATTTGTGGCATTGCCGTCTTGGTCATATTAATGAGAAGCGTATCTCAAAACTCCATGGGGACGGTCTCTTGGGTTCATGTGACCTTGAGTCATATGATACTTGTGAGTCGTGTCTTCTTGGAAAAATGACTAAAACACCTTTTACCAAGCTAGGTGAAAGGGCAAGCGACTTATTGGGGTTGATACATTCCGATGTATGCGGACCATTAAGTAGCAATGCTAGGGGAGGATTTCAATATTTCATAACCTTCACTGATGATTATAGTAGATTTGGGTATGTTTACCTAATGAAACATAAAAGTGAAGCATTTGAGATATTTAGAATATTTCAAAATGAATTAGAAAAACAACTTGGTAAAAGTATTAAGGCACTTCGATCAGATCGAGGTGGAGAATACTTAAGTCAAGAATTTGATGATCATCTAAAGAATTGTGGAATAGTTTCACAATTGACTCCACCCGGAACGCCACAATGGAATGGTGTGTCCGAGAGGAGAAATCGGACTTTGTTAGACATGGTTCGATCAATGATAAGTCAAGTTGATCTTCCAATATCCTTTTGGGGTTACGCTCTAGAAACCGCTGCTTTCACACTAAATCGTGTTCCAACTAAATCGGTTCAAAAGACTCCATATGAGATGTGGAGCGGAAAGAAAACTTGTGTATCTTTCATGAAGATTTGGGGTTGCGAAGCTTTTATCAAAAGACTTGTCTCTGACAAACTTGCACACAAATCTGACAAATGTATTTTCGTAGGATATCCAAAGGAAACTAGAGGATATTACTTTTACAACCGTGAGGACAACAAAGTGTTTGTTGCCCGAACTGGTGTCTTTCCAGAGAAAGAGTTTCTCTCCAAAGAAATCAATAGGAGTAAAATAAATCTTGAAGAAATTTGAGACCCAGAAAATGACATTGAACCAATAGTGGAACAAGAACAAGAACCACAAGGAGTTGTGGAACATGTTCAAAATACACAAGTAACTCGCAGATCTAGTTGGTTACGATCCGAGCCCGAGAGATATGGATTTCTCGTAACGGATAGTAATGAGGTAGAAATCATTGAGAATGATGAACCGTCAACCTACCAAGAGGCGATGTCTTCTCCTGATTCGGACAAGTGGCTTGGAGCCATGGAATCTGAATTGCAATCCATGCAAGACAATCAAGTTTGGAATTTGATTGATGCGCCCGAAGGTGTAAAAACCATAGGATGCAAATGGGTATTCAAGAAGAAGACTGGCATGGATGGGAAGGTGCATACTTACAAAGCTAGACTTGTAGCAAAAGGTTATAGGCAAGTTCATGGTATTGACTATGATGAAACCTTTTCACCCGTAGCGATGATCAAGTCTATAAGAATTCTGCTTGCTATTACCGCATATCATGACTATGAAATATGGCAAATGGATGTCAAAACCGCTTTCCTAAATGGAAAACTACAAGAGGATGTGTATATGACACAACCAGAAGGTTTTGAACAGAATTCTAAAGTATGCAAATTGCTGAGATCCATCTATGGATTGAAGCAAGCTTCAAGGAGTTGGAATCTCCGTTTTGATGAATCGGTCAAAGAGTTTGGTTTCATCAAGAACGAAGATGAGCCTTGTGTATACAAGAAAATTAGTGGGAGCATAGTGCTATTCCTTATTTTATACGTGGATGACATATTGCTCATTGGAAACGACATTCCCACACTTCAGTCTGTGAAGACTTGGTTAGGAAAGTGTTTTGCGATGAAAGATATGGGTGAAGCCGCATATATACTTGGCATTAAGATCTATAGAGATAGATCAAGGAGGCTACTTGGTTTAAGCCAAAGTACATACATTGACAAGGTCATTAGAAGATTCCGTATGGAAAATTCTAAAAGAGGCACCTTGCCCGTGTTACATGGAATTTCTCTAAGCAAGACTCAATGTCCTAAGACAAATGATGAGCGTGAGAAAATGAATGATGTTCCATATGCTTCGGCAATTGGGTCCATCATGTATGCCATGATTTGTACTAGGCCGGATGTATCTTATGCTTTAAGCATGACAAGTAGATACCAATCCGACCCCGGTGAAAGTCGCTGGATGGCTGTAAAAGCGATTCTTAAGTACTTGAGAAGAACTAAAGATTCGTTTTTGGTCTATGGAGGAATGGAAGATGATCTCGTTGTAAATGCTTACACGGATGCAAGCTTCCAAACTGACAAAGATGATAGCCGATCGCAATCCGGTTTTGTGTTTATGTTAAATGGTGGAGCTGTAAGCTGGAAGAGTTCCAAGCAGAGTACAACCGCTGATTCTACAACAGAAGCTGAGTATATTCCTGCATCAGATGCTGCGAAGGAAGCTGTTTGGATTAAGAAGTTCATTACTGAACTTGAAGTGGTTCCTAGCATTGCTAATCCAATAGACCTTTATTGCGATAATAATGGTGCTATTGCTCAAGCAAAGGAACCAAGAGCACATCAGAAATCCAAACACATACTTAGGCGTTTTCATATCATTCGAGAAATCGTTGATAGGGGAGACGTAAATATATGCAGAGTACCTATTGATGACAATGTTTCGGACCCGCTAACAAAGGGACTTCCACAAGCTAAACATGAAGGTCATGTTAGGTCCATGGGTATTAGATACATGGGAGATTGGGCCTAGGGCAAGTGGGAGATTGTTGGTAGTGGTGCCCTAGGCACGTTTAATAAACGTTGTATTGTTATCATTATTTCATATCAATAAAGAGATGTTTTGATTATTATTGTTGTTCATGTTTTACTTAATAATCTCCGTCCCTAGTACTTGTTAAGCACTAGTATAAAGGCTAGATGATCATGGGATGATCATGTTAGATTTATGGGTACTTGTTTGGAACAAGGTACTGGACATGACCCGCTGTATGAGATTTATGTCATGGTCTATGTCATACATATATCTCATATTAGTTATGTCATTTGAATCCTTAGACATGAAGTTATTATGGTCTTTCACTTGATGAACATTATGTTTGACATATTCAAACGCTACCTTTAACCGGGTAGTTATAAAGGGTATGATTGGCATAATCGGATTCACGTAGGGAAGAATAATAAGCTAAATGGATTTGTCCCTCTTTGGAGAGATGTCAAGCTTGGGCCTCTCGTAGGAATGATGTTGATGAAATGTTCGGCCGGACTCAAATGAATTGATTGGATCAATGTCATTTGGATTATCAACATATTCGGAATCGAGAAAGTATTGAACAAAACAAGTTGACTTATTGACCATGACTTGTGTTCAATGACATCGTGGACAATGGGATTATGACATATTCTAAAGGAATGCGAACTTGTATCTAGTTATACTATTTGGGTAGGTATGACGGTTTGCTAGAACCTAATCATATCTTATGGTTTCATGTTTGAACCCATTGCCAACTTAGTATAATCCTAGAGGGTCACACACAATAGAACGAATCTTAAATAAGGACTATATTGGAATTTTGGAAATTCTGGAATCTGGGGAAGTGGGCGACCGCACAGTTTGGACTGGGCGGCCGCATACTTAGCTCATTTTTGTACCAGTTTGTTTCAGATAGTTGTGCGACCGCACAGTGGATTCTGGGCGGCCGCACAGTACTGTCGGGAGGCAGATTCCTAATTTGATTAGGAAACGAATTTTGGACGGATTTTGACACAAGTTTCCTATTTGGAATAGGTCCTACTTGTGTATAAAAGACCAAATTCGGCCAACACTCTCAGCCAATGATTTTGTGAGTCTCCAAAGAGTTTGAGAGAGTTTATTTTGTTCCAAGATATCTTTTGATTGAAGAACAAAATAATACACAATTAAAATTCCATATAGTCATATTAAATTGTGTGTGTTTCACAATATTGGTCTAGCAACCAAGATCAAGAAGCTCCTTGATATTCGTTCGTGGTGTGGATACCGCTAGAGGGTGAAGCTCATCATCGTCAAAGTTCGTGTTCTTACTTTCTTCGTGATCAAGCTTCAAATATCCACCAACATCAAAGCTAGAATTCAAAGTCATTAAGGGTTAGTTTTTCCTCTATTCATATTGTTGTATTTGATCTAATCATATGAACGGATCTATGGGGGGTTTCATAAATTTTAAATACTATATTCCGCTGCGCATATGTCTACGAAACCCAACAGTGCTGCCTCTCCAAGCTTGATCATGTTCACATTGTTTTGCTCAAACTCAATCATGTTGATGGCGCTGTTGTCGAGGAAGGGGTTGTTGACTACGTTTGGACCACGAGGATGTTCAAGCTTACCTTTATCAATCAAGTCAAGGATGATGCGCTTTACCACAGAGTATTCATCGGTGTTGTGTCCGTGATAATTGTGAAAGGCATATCTCCTACTTTTGTCAAGGTGTTTCTCGGGATTCCGGGGTTGGTAGTTAACTAAAGGTTTTGTAAGGCCTTGCTTGACTAGCCCCTCAAATACATTGCTTATAGGCATCCCTAAATCTTCAAACCTTACGTATGGAAGTCTCTCCGAGCTTCCGGCCCTTTGTGGGGCTTGCCTCAGGTTTTCCCCTTGGATGTTATTGACTACCCCTAAGGTTTCCTTTCCTTTGCCGGTGGTTGGAGGGCGGTATCTGTAGGAGCTACCATTACCTTGGGCGGAGGATTGCTCACTGAGAGCCTTTTCGAACTTGGACCCAGCGGTTACTATAGCCCGGAGATTAGGATAGAAATGGTGACTGATCAAAGCCCGTAATTGAGGTTTCATATATGACTGAAAAATATCAAGTTGCTCATCCTTAGTAGGCGGATTGGAAATTTCTCCAAGTTTGTAATTCCATCTTTTATAGAATTCACCAATTGGTTCATCATTCCTTTGCAAGGTGCTTTGCAAGTCAGTGCGATTGGTTTCCCATTCCAAATTGGACCGGTATTTGGTGAGGAATTCGTCTTTGATTCGGTCCCATGTGTTCCGAGACTCGTCCTTTAGGTTAAAGAACCACTTGAGCGCATTTCCTCTCAAATACAGTTGGAAGTGATCGGCCATTTGTTGCACGGTACAACCCTTCGCCCTCATTGCTAAGGTGTAGGCATTGAGATGAGTCTGGGGGTAAGAAGTTCCATCAAACTTATCAATCTCTTGCATTTTGAATCTGTGAGGAAGGGGAACAATTTTATCGGGATCAGTAATTCCTAAGGCAGGTTTTTTCTCGTTCATCCCCTCAAACCTTTCTTCTATTTGTTTCAACTTTTCCACTAACCACCCCATTTGAGGGTCTATATGCGGGCTAGAATTAATGGATCCCATGGTTTGGGTTGGCACCGGCATTATGGTCGGAGGCACGTTGGTGGATGGTATTACCCGGGGAATGTTTTGAGGTGGTGCATGGGTGTAGACAACCCGTATCCCGGATTATTTGCTGGGATGTACGACGGAGTGGCTTCGAAGGTTTGTGCCGCTGGGTAGTGAAATGGGTATGGCATCCCTTGGGATGCAGTTGGCAAAGCTGGAGGCGGTAACCCAGCGGTGGCCGGAGCTAAGGGTGCTCGGCTCGTTGGGGTTGGACCATATGGGTTGAATCCGGGCGGATATGTAGGGAAACCTTCCGGTGGGATAAAAAGAACCTGGGTGGTGGGTACACTTTGGTGAATGGCGGCTTGGAATGCGGGACGTGAGGTCGCCACATTAGGGTAAGTTTGGGATGGGGAACTCGATTATAGCCCTGGGGTTGCACATTTTCAACCTCCTCTTCATCTCTGATTTCCACAAAACCTCCATCATTCTCAAATATGACGGCTACCCATCTCTGCCTCATGGCTTCCACAACCCTATTCTGCATATCTTCCTGATGTTTTCTGACACTTTCTTCCATGGCCCTGGCGGCCTCTAGAGCTTGTACCAACTCTTCCCTGGTGAGCCCATTAGGATCAACTGCGTTGTCACCCCCACTGCTACTTCCTGCCGGACTAGTCATTCGGAGAAGTCTGAGTGAAGCTGCTGATGAACTGTCAGACTCGGCGCTAACCAGACGACGACCTGGAACTCTGACCCACTTCTTACGAGCTGCGGAGGAGAGGGAGGTTCATTTCAGACTCGGGTACCAGATTTGGCTGGTGTTTGGGAAAAGGCTTAGGCTCATGTAACATGAAAGCTTATTGTTTTTATTTATTTTGTTTTGTTCCTGTTTACTTAAAACGCGTTTTATTCCTAATTGGTTGGAAACGATTTCTCTTCTTTTACGCAACTACTTTAAACCCTGGATCAATGGAGGCCATCACTACGCCTATAAACCCCTCGTATTTCACCTGTATTGCACACTCCCAAGGACGGACTGTCCCAGGCGAGGGTCCTATAGGGCACGCAGCTTCCACCGACCGAAAGAAACCAAACCTAGGATCTAGTGTGTCGCAAAGTTCCAACGCCCGGGCCATTCTTATCATAGTTACGCCTCGGCTAGGGTTAAGATTAACTTAACGCTTCAACAAAATTCCGGCACGACCTCACTTTAATGACTTTAGCCTTGGGTTTAAAAATGACTAGGGTGGATCAAGCAATAGGGCTTTAACGACACAGTGTCAACCTATCCTTAATACATGACTTTGGTTAATTATATTTGGAATTAACGCATAAGTCAAGGACCGGGTCAAATATGACCTTGGTCAAACTTGCTTTCACAAGGATTCGTGACTCGGGCGTTAACTTGGCCATAATCGACTTCGGGCATGTATTGGGGACGTGATGACGTGAGCTAGACCAAAAACCAACCAAGGTCACGGTATTTGTGAGTCACAGACATGTGTGGTTGACTCGGCTCAGAAGGGGAGGTGGAATGGACCCGTGCGCGCGAGAAGGGCACAAGAGCACCAATAAAGCTGCATCGTGGCATCCATCCCGGGTTTAAAGGGTTTTTTTGAACGTGCACAAGGTCAAGTACGCGTTGTGTGAAGCCTTCTATGTTCCCTTTTGAGTCAAAATAGAAATTTTCAATTTGTTTTAATATCATGAACAATGTATGAACAATATATGAACAAGTATAATGAACAAGTAAGATGGACAAGTATTTTGTACAAGCAAGTAAACAAACATATTAATAAGCAAGAATCAAAATTTGTACATGAAAAGGTTGTGCACAACCAAAGGTTTTTGAAACCAAAATTTTACAATCAAGAACAACAATCCTTTGAAAATCATTTGTGCAAAAAGGTTGTGCACAACAAAAGAATTTGAGAAACCAAATTTTTTATGAAAGGGGTAATGCACAATGAGGCTTTAAAAACCCAATTTTACGTCCAAAAGATTTGTGCATTACCAAGCTTTTGAAAATCCATTTTTGGCCAAGGAAATGAAGGTAAATGTGCACAACAAAGGCTGTAAATTTGAACCTGGACAAGAAGAAATGCAAAGGGGACCATCAGAATGCTTCTGCCCTGTACAAAATCGTTAGCTTGAAGCATTCTGTGGGCCCCACCAAACTAGCTGTACGGCTAGAGCAGTAGCTCCATTATTTTTGCAAATTTTCAGCTTCTGATCATCAAGCCCCAGTTTATTGCGATCCCAGAACAGTTTCATTCCCAGAAATCAAAACAGAAACATAAAACACACACTAAAATAAGCACAAAGTCAACAAACGGGGACGGGAGTTTGACCCACACAAAAGTGCCCCCAAAGCTTCTAAAAAGAAGTTTGCAAACACTTTATTCCCCAGCGGAGTCACCACTGTAAGATACCCGCGGGAAATGGAAGGGTTCCCTCGAGAATCAACACGGTAATCCTTATTTTCACATAAGAAGGAGTCACCACGTTAGTTTATCTTTAAACCCAAACTTAACGAAAAAAGGTTAGAGATAAAGGATTCGGAGGTCAGGTTACACTTTGGGAAGAACTCAACCGGTAGTTCACCCAAAGTGCCTCGAAAAACCGAGTCTCCCTAGAGTTTCAAAATTGTGAAAGTGTGTGTGTGTGTGTGTTTCTTGGAAAAATGGGAGAGACCGACTTTAACCGAAAACAGTTAGAGTTTTAACAGAAAGGGTTATTTCATAAACATTTTGGATTAGAAGGGACTGAACTGGAAATGTACCCCTGGACAAATTAGCCGTACGGCTATAGAGGGTCTTCCTGGGAATTTTAACAGATTCTCAGGAATCAGTCCAGTTCCAGGCAGAAACAGAGCATTCTGCTGGAAACCGGACTGTTTGATCATTTTCAGTTATTTTCTTACAACAAAACATAAATCAAATCATCCTTATGCCATTAATCACTAGATTAGACACCAAAACTAAGATTTTGGGTGTGATCAAGGCAATCATTGGGGAATACTAGGGAAAAGGTGATGGACATGGCCTGTGAGCCAAGATCACCATTTAGATGGTTAAAGATGAGAACTTTAATATCTAAATGGATGATTCTTCCAAGGAAGGGCATTGGGACATCAAAAAATCAACCTTTGATGGATAAAGATTGAACCTTTATCATCAAAGGGACATTATTGAGGTTGACTCATGGTTTGGATGATAAAGATTGTAACTTTATCACCCAAACTTGATCATTTCCTCATTTATTTAACATAAATGCAAAGGCTTTAAAGTAAATGACATAAATTTAAAGACACAATGTAAGGGTGCATAAATGTAAAGACAATAAATTAAAGATACATAAATCATAACAAGCCTTAGGCTATCCTTAGGTTTGTAACCCACCATCATGCATAGAACATGAAGGGCACCATGGATTTCAAAGCTTGGTTCCAAGTGTATATTATTAACAAGAAATAAAAGACATTGAAGTAAAGATAGAATATAGAGATGAAGAGAAGATGGGGAGAAGGAGGCCTCACCAATTTTGGTTAAGACCTATCTTCTTTCTCTCTTTTCACTCATATATGTTGATCACTCTATTCTGATATGATTCCTGCAGAGCTTTTGCTCTCTAAAACGATTTTCTCCCCCCCCCTGAAATGATCAGCCAAGGGTCCAATTTATAAGGACTGAGGGTGCCCAAACCATCCGTACGGATTGGCCCCTCTAGTACCCAAACCATCCGTACGGCTCAGCCTGGCGAGCTTCTGGATTTTTCTAATTTTAATTCCAGAGTAGTCCTGGAATTTTAGGTTTATCCTAGTGAGGTCCCAGCCTATCAGTTTGTCCCTGAATGGTGCTACGAGTTCTTCTAAGTTGGTCGATTTCAGATTGGGGTACTTACACTAACTGCAAAGTAATTGTAGATGCAAAAAAAAAAATAGTTTGAGCTATTGAATGAAAAAAAATAAGATGAGTGATCAAACCCACTCATCGCAAATAGTTAGGTGATCATGAGTGCAATTTTTCCTAAAAAAAATTAACTCATGATGAATCTAACCTAAGACTAGCGGGTAACCCGTGCTCTGCACGGGAAACCAATACTATGTCTTAAAAAATATTTTAATTATAGTTAACTAACATAGTAATCATCATTTTAAATAATATTATTAATAACAAAAATTAATCTATATGATTACTATTATTATAATAACTATTATAATTAATTAATACTATTGATAGTAATAGTTAATATATATTAATAACAATGATAATCTATATAATAATAATTATTAATATAAAATAATATTATTAATAGTAATAGTTAATTGATATAGTAACTATTGTGATTAATTAATATTAAAAATTAGTAATCTAACTTATATAATAACTATTACAATTAACTAATACTAATAATAGTAATAGTTAATGTATGTAGCCTATTATAGTTAATCAATACTATTAATAGTAAAAAATAACTTATAAAATAACTATTATGGTTAACTAATACTATTAATAGTAATAATTAACTTATATATAGTAACTATTATAGTTAATAATACTATTAATAGTAATAGTTAACTAATATAGTAACTATTATAGTTAACTAATACTATTAATAGTAATATTTAACTTGTATTGTAACTAATATTGTTAACTAATACTATTAATAGTAATGGTTAACTTATACTATAAATAGTAATAGTTAACTTATACTATTAATAGTAATAGTTAACTCATATAATTACTAATATGATTAACTAATAGTATTAGCTAAGAATGAGAATATCAAAAATCATTACATTTTAGGATGATGTTGATGTGGCTTCTCCAAATTTAAGCTTTTACTAAAACATATGCACATGTCAAACCCACAACTCTCCTCACCAACTTTAATATATATATATATATAGAGAGAGAGAGAGAGAGAGAGAGAGAGATTTTAAAGTCTCTTTTTGATGATCTTAGTTGAAAACTAAAAAGTTACTTCTTAATTTAATGCATCCATGACCTACCTAGTCTAATACTCTATACTCCCTCCGTCCCCGCTCACTTGACACTTATTTCCATTATGGTCCGTCCCAGCTCACTTGACACTTTCCAAAATAACCTACTTTTTATAACTTTATATTCACTCTACCCCACCACTCATTCTCTTTCTTCATTTCCACCACTCAATTTATTCAACCAACACTACTATTTACCCCACTCATTCTCTCTCTTCATTTTTGATGTAGAAACGGGATATTAATTATTGTCTTATCTTTTATTATTTTAGTTGTATTTTCGTCATTAATTCTAGTAGGTTAATTTTAGAGGATTCTAAGATAGATTTTGAGTCAATTTACTAGTTTTTAAGTCCTATTAGGTTACTATATAGGTTAGGAGTAATTCTAGAAGGTTTTAGATTGTTTTTCAAGTTTTATGGGCACTATAAAATAGGCCTAAAATTGTATTCCGAAAATTAGACTTTATTCAATAAAATTTTGATTGCTTTGCAATTGTTAAGAGTTTTTCTCTCATTTTCTGGTGGATTCCAGATTTATTGTGTTTGAAGATTCATTGCTTGTGAATTCTTGTGATTAGTGCGCTAATCACGAATTCTATCGCTTCCGTGCTGCGTCAGTTGGCATCAGAGCAGGCCATATCTGTAACGACCCGAAAACCCGTACCTATTTTATTAGTAATAAATATTTATTTATTTATTTATGTGTGCATTTTGTGTTCCATAACATTTTATGTCTAGCATTTTAATTGATCATTCGTGCTAGTGTGGAGTTATTGGGTCTTGGTTGTTAGTGGGGAGTAAGAGTTATTTGTAAGTAGTAGTAGTAGAGGGGCCTAGGTGTGATATTTTGAAAATAATCATCAACTACTCCCTCACCCCCCTTCACTCTCTTCTCTCTCCAGCACACTTCTTCCTCCCCCCCTAACAAATTCTCTTTCTCCCTCCATTGTTGCAAGGTAAAATCTCTCTCCTTCTCTCCTTCTTTTGATCATCTTCCTCTCACTATTTCTTATTACTCATTTTATGAAAAATATTTAGATCGTCGCTAGGATCGTGTAGAGCTAAGAAAATTCGAATTCCGTCATCTTTGAGAAATTCCATGTAAGTTACGTTTCCCCTATATATGCTAAAAATTGTTCACACCAAGCTTTTATGATGCTATGTTTGCTATATATTGCTTCTTTGTTTGATTTAGAGATGATTGGCATTTTATCCATTTTTGTGAGAATTTGATGTTTGAATCATTTCTTGAATTGGGTTGTTAGATGTTGTTATATGGGTCCTTTTAGGCTTATAAGTTGTTCTAGTACCTTAAAATGCTAGTTAGGAGTGTTAGATTTTAGTTGTGTTGAGTTTTGGTGAAAAATGGGAAGAACCCAGTTCATCCTTACCGATTCCGGCAGAACAGGGGTTGTGGGCGACCACCCACTTTTGGCTTGGGCGACCGCCCAGGTCATCAGTTGAAATGGTGTGAAACTTGGGTTTTGGGCGACCGCCCAGGATGGTTTTGGGCGACGCCCACGTTGGCTGAACTGAAGGTCTTTATTTTTAATTGCATTTCGAAGTCAGCTTGGTCTGGGCTCGGGGTACCATTCTAGTTAACTTAAGTTAATACCGTGGAACACTTTAGTGCTTGAGATTGGTTCCTTTGTGAACAATTGTGTTATGGAATTTGATCAAGTATTGTTTGGGAATGTTTGGGCATCTTATGATGTGTTCGTGATTGTTCCAATCGAATTGATTTTGGGTAAGACTTGGTCTAGGTTTTAGGCGATATCCTATAGTACCTAGAGGGTTGTTATTGAACACTAGAGTGTAGGGTTTGGTCCGGTTGTGATCATGTACTAATAGGTGTAACCTTTTGGGTTAGTTCGAGTGTTAAGAATTGGTTCGTTGATGAACGGATGTAAGACGTGAATTGGTGATTTGGGTACCTACGGTGTTGATTAGCTTTAAGGTGTATTTATTCGGTTTTCCTATTTAGAATTCCAAGTGTAAGAGATGGTTGAGTTCATGGTCATAGTACTCTTTATGAGTAGACGTTTAGGGTCGTTTTGGTAATAATTATTGTACCAATTGTGAGCGACCGTTTGAGTTGTGCTCCTTATGAGTAACTCGTGGGTATCATCTTTAGGATGTGTTTGGTATGGTCCCTTATCATGGAATCATCATGTTTTAATGATCAATGTTGTTGGGCTCTCTATGAGCAACCCTGTTTATCGGTGTTAGACTCTCTATGAGGAACTTCTTGTGTTCATTGTTGTTGAATTCTTCATGAGTAATCGTTTGCATATTTATGGTGATTATTTGGTATGGTTCCCTTCTTTGGAATCTTTGGTTGTTTATCGAGCTAGTATTTATTACTTAGCATTTATTTGAAAGTCCAGCTGGTTACTTGTGTTTGAGTCAGGCAATGGATAATGTTATAATGGCACGATCCAAGTCCAGTATAGCATCGCCCATTGGTCCTTCTTTCCCCTTCTAGATGGCCTTGGTTGGGATGAGCTAGCTCCATTAGTGAGTATTCTAGCTAGACGTTTTGGGTATGACTCTGTGTCATTTCCCCTGTCCTTTGTGACATGTTACATTGTTATGGTTCGGGTACCGGGGTTATCATCTTCAGCTGTTTATGCTACTATGAAGATGGTTTGATGGGTTGATTGATTGATTGGTCGGTTCTGACCGGGGTTCTCTTCAGCCGTTATGCTGCTATTGTTGATTGGTTGATCGGTTGAATCTGCGCAGCGATTGTTCTATCAGTTTGGTGAAACCTTGGCTAGGTATCCTTTGTAACGTGTTTATTTCAGCTTTATGTGCTACATGATGAGCTGGTCGTTATTTCCAACCGGTATGGGATGGTTGGCGATAGGGAGCCTCTCATTTGTTGTTATGTGATTGTACATTATGAATGCTTATTGTTATATTACTGTTCATGACAGCATGGCACTTAGATGCATTTAGTAGCTTACTGAGATTTTATCTAACCCCGTTTCTTTTTATCTTTGTTGTTTTCCTTAACCCCCCCCCTCAGGAAAGCAAGTGGTAGCGTTGTGAGGTCCGTTGTAGCGGGAATCTTCTGAGCAAGTTGACCTCGTTTGGGGTAGTTGCTCTTCGGAGCCTTTATGTATTTTGTTGTGAGATCGAGGTAGTACAGTGTTGTGTAAATATTGTTATCCGTTGAGTTTTTATATTATTAGTTGTTCTTGCTTCCGCACTTGTAGATTGTCTCCGAGTTAAAATCTCGTGAGGTGTTGTTTAATGGTATTGGTTTATAGTTGAATTCACGCGCCTGGTTTGGTATTTTGCATTTTGGAGATGTACATTATGTAAATTTTATGTTTATGGATTTTAGAATTTTCCGGGGCGTGAAAGTTGGTATCAGAGCAATGGTTTTAGATCCTGAAGGAGAATAAGAACTCTGATATTGAATAGGTTTCAATACTTAGGTGTTATAACTTTGAGCGGTTTAGGAAACTAAGTTTTCTTGAAAGAGGAGGTTAAGGTAGAAGTTGGTTGAGTTATGAGTCGTGATATTGACGTCGAGTGTTTCTTTTCTTGTGGTATATCAAGTATAGGATTGGTGTCAATAGTGTTGGTTCCATTGGGATTAGTTGGCTTGGGAATCGAGAGTGCGAGTTTTGAAGGCTTGGACGTACCTATTTCGTAAAGTGGAAATTTCTTGTGCTATATTCGTATGTTTGTTCCAATTAAGTGATTTATGTTGAGGTGTATTCTCGAGTACGAAACTTCGTGATTGATACTGATAGAGGTAAGGTGATTTGGTTATGTCACCTATACAGGATATTAACGAGTTAAGTAGTATGGCCTAGCTTTCAATGTGTCTCGAATTTCTTGGGTGCCATCGACAGGTGGTGAATAATTCTATATTAGTATGTTTGACTTGTTTAGGAGCATACTAAGTATATATATAATGTTCAGTTTCTATGTTGAAAATCAGAAAATCTTTATTATAAGGTTGTGCTGGGAATTTAGCTTATTCAGTTGACAATACTAATGTTGAAGTCTTGAGTATAATTTATACTGGGTGCGATATGTCGCTTGACCGATAGGGAACTTGGGTTATATGATGAGTTGATATGGGCTATAATACTGATAGGTGAATCAGTGAACATATAGTATCGGTTGGGTTAAAAGAGTTAAAGATTCAATTTGAGAATTCCTTGATAGGAGATTTTTCCTTACTTTTAGTACATCTACGAGAGTGCATCGGAATTGTTTAGTATGATGAAATACTTAAATTATTATGGGTGATATTAAGAAGTTGAGTTATGATACTTTTGGAATCATTTTAGTACATGACTGGAGTTGAGTTAAAGCAATACGAGTTATGAGTATATTGTGGAAGTTATAATCAATAATGAGGGTAAGCGCGTTAAGTTTAGAGGACTAGACATATTTTGAGAAGGTGAGAATTCCTCGAACAATATTAAAGGCATTTTTGGGTTTTAGTGAACAGTTGTCACATGGTTCTGAATCTTTTCTTGGTGGCGTCCTCGTTTGAATTAAGGATTTGTAAAGGAAATTGAGTATAGATACTTTGGCATATTAAAGGATACTATGATTCTGTATTGGGACGGAGCAGTTTATAGAATATTTCGGATTATTAGTGATCATTTGTAATATCTTTTAGAGTTGTAAGTTGTAATATATTGATATTTATGAAAATAAAGATTGTGAAAATTTCGGATCGTTACAGTTGCTACTTTAATGGTAATCCTTGGAGATATAGTCACGTGGTGAACCTTTGGAGGATGGGAAATTTCTTTAGCTTTTCATAGTTTAAGAAGTTGAGTAAGCTCGAGATGGTTTAATGTTTTGAATTTCTGGGAAGTAACATTAAGTATGCGATTATCTAATGGAAGTATTCTTACAGTATAATTAGGGTTGTGAATAAGACAAGTTTGTAGTATCTTGAGAATTATGTTTAAGAGAAATTTGGATTCTTCAATTTTGGCCTTGGGTATGGATTTTAGTTAGGAGTGAAGATAGTGATTGAAGAAGGTTCGGTACGAGAGATTACTATGTTGTAAGCATTATTTAAGTTTACTATATGATGGGTTAAAGTGGATAATTGGGAAATTCGGGAAGAGACGGAACTAAAGTAGCCGTGGCTATTGGATCATTCGGGTAAGTATTATAAAATTCGGGTTAATAAATAGAGGTATCTATGACTAGGGATTGATTGTGGTTTTATTGATATCGCCTTAGCAAACTATAGTTATTTTTATGGGACCAAGTTTAGAAATGATGTTAATGGGTTATCAATGTTGGATAGTTATATGTTCTTCGAAAAGATAAATGTGAGTTAATACAAGTAGGTTGAGATATACAAAGATTATGATTGTATTATGTTTTATCACATAAGGAAGATCATTTTAGTAGTGGAATCATATTGATCAAATAGTTGATAATGGTAAATTTCCTGGATATAATTGAAATGTTGGGTTGACAATAATTGGAAGTAGCACATCAATGATTAGAGGACCTCCCTAAGAGACCTCTAAAGGTATAGGGATAAATGATGATGAATTTTTCGGTATGGTGACCATATATTTGATAACACCTCAATAGTGCTTTATTATAGTGGATTGGATAACCCAGTCAACCTGCCTAATATGTGCTTCTATGTTAAAATCGTTAGTGCTAATCCTTTCCTTATGAGTTCTAGTAGTAGTATGATTACGTGGGATAATTGTGGAAATAATTTATGACAGGTACCATTGTAGTATATCTGGATCTTAATAGACTCCTCAGAGTGTTATGGATAATTATTTGGGTCTTGTTATAATATTAGGAAACCTTGGGACCGGTATATATATATTAAGCATATACTACGTGTGTGTGGAGTTGATTCCAAATGCTATTGGGATAATGAAAAATAAAACTTATGGATGTTGGCGATTTAAGGGTTGATTGAGAGCGTAATGCTAATTAGGATCAAATCAGCTATGTCTCAGAATTGGTGAACAAGTGATAGTCTTGAGAATGTGAAATTCGGGATGAAAGAGGAAGTTAACTTTAGGATGTTTGATATGAATATGCTTGAGATATGTATGTGTTCAATATGTGTGGGTTTATTTGAGTCATGGAATCGATGTCTGAAATCTTTAATAGGTACTCGATTTGGGGTTATGAGTGCTATATGAGAATCGATATTTTATAGCCTCGTTGTGATTGCGTGTGATGATTTTTGATAAGTGAATTCGCGGGCGAATTCTTTTTAAGGAGGGTAGATTGTAACGACCCGAAAACCCGTACCTATTTTATTAGTAATAAATATTTATTTATTTATTTATGTGTGCATTTTGTGTTCCATAATATTTTATGTCTAGCATTTTAATTGATCATTCGTGCTAGTGTGGAGTTTATTGGGTCTTGGTTGTTAGTGGGGAGTAAGAGTTATTTGTAAGTAGTAGTAGTAATAGTAGAGGGGCCTAGGTGTGACATTTTGAAAATAATCATCAACTACTCCCTCACCCCCTTCACTCTCTTCTCTCTCCAGCACACTTCTTCCTCCCCCCTACCAAATTCTCTCTCTCCCTCCATTGTTGCAAGGTAAAAGCTCTCTCCTTCTCTCCTTCTTTTGATCATCTTCCTCTCACTATTTCTTATTGCTCATTTTATGAAAAATGTTTAGATCGTCGCTAGGATCGTGTAGAGCTAAGAAAATTCGAATTCCGTCATCTTTGAGAAATTCCATGTAAGTTGCTTTTCCCCTATTTATGCTAAAAATGTTCATACCAAGCTTTTATGATGCTATGTTTGCTATATATTGCTTCTTTGTTTGATTTAGAGATGATTGCCATTTTATCCATTTTTGTGAGAATTTGATGTTTGAATCATTTCTTGAATTGGGTTGTTAGATGTTGTTATATGGGTCCTTTTAGGCTTATAAGTTGTTCTAGTACCTTAAAATGCTAGTTAGGAGTGTTAGATTTTAGTTGTGTTGAGTTTTGGTGAAAAATGGGAAGAACCCAGTTCATCCTTACCGATTCCGGCAGAACAGGGGTTGTGGGCGACCGCCCACTTTTGGCTTGGGTGACCGCCCAGGTCATCAGTTGATATGGTGTTAAAAATTGGTTTTGGGCGACCGCCCAGGATGGTTTTGGGCGACCGCCCACGTTGGCTGAACTGAAGGTCTTTATTTTTAATTGCTTTTCGAAGTCAGCTTGGTCTGGGCTCGGGGTACCATTCTAGTTAACTTAAGTTAATACCGTGGAACACTTTAGTGCTTGAGATTGGTTCCTTTGTGAACAATGGTGTTATGGAATTTGATCAAGTATTGTTTGGGAATGTTTGGGCATCTTATGATGTGTTCGTGAATGTTCCAATCGAATTGATTTTGGGTAAGACTTGATCTAGGTTTTAGGCGATATCCTATAGTACCTAGAGGGTTGTTATTGAACACTAGAGTGTAGGGTTTGGTCCGGTTGTGATCATGTACTAATAGGTGTAACCTTTTGGGTTCGTTCGAGTGTTAAGAATTGGTTCGTTGATGAACGGATGTAAGACGTGAATTGGTGATTGGGTACATACGGTGTTGATTAGTTTTAAGGTGTATTTATTCGGTTTTCCTATTTGGAATTCCAAGTGTAAGAGATGGTTGAGTTCATGGTCATAGTACTCTTTATGAGTAGACGTTTAGGGTCGTTTTGGTAATAATTATTGTACCAATTGTGAGCGACCGTTTGAGTTGTGCTCCTTATGAGTAACTCGTGGGTATCATCTTTAGGATGTGTTTGGTATGGTCCCTTATCATGGAATCATCATGTTTTAGTGATCAATGTTGTTGGGCTCTCTATGAGCAACCCTGTTTATCGGTGTTAGACTCTCTATGAGGAACTTCTTGTGTTCATTGTTGTTGAATTCTTCATGAGTAATCGTTTTCATCTTTATGGTGATTATTTGGTATGGTTCCCTTCTTTGGAATCTTTAGCTGTTTATCGAGCTAGTATTTATTACTTAGCATTTATTTGAAAGTCCAGCTGGTTACTTGTTTTCGAGTCAAGCAATGGATAATGTTATAATGGCACGAGCCAAGTCCAGTATAGCATCGCCCATTGGTCCTTCTTTCCCCTTCTAGATAGCCTTGGTTGGGATGAGCTAGCTCCATTAGTGAGTATTCTAGCTAGACGTTTTGGGTATGACTCTGTGTCATTTCCCCTGTCCTTTGTGACATGTTACATTGTTATGGTTCCGGTATCGGGGTTGTCATCTTCAGTTGTTTATGCTACTATGAAGATGGTTTGATGGGTTGATTGATTGATTGGTCGGTTCTGACCGGGGTTCTCTTCAGCCGTTATGCTGCTATTGTTGATTGGTTGATCGGTTGAATCTGCGCAGCGATTGTTCTATCAGTTTGGTGAAACCTTGGCTCGGTATCCTTTGTAACGTGTTTATTTCAGCTTTATGTGCTGCATGATGAGCTGGTCGTTATTTCCAACCGGTATGGGACAGTTGGAGATAGGGAGCCTCTCATTTGTTGTTATGTTATTGTACATTATGAATGCTTATTTTTATATTACTGTTCATGACAGCATGGCACTTAGATGCATTTAGTAGCTTACTGAGATTTCATCTCATCCCGTTTCTTTTTATCTTTGTTGTTTTCCTTAACCCCCCCCCCCCAGGAAAGCAAGTGGTAGCGTTGTGGGGTCCGTTGTAGCAGGAATCTTCTGAGCAGGTTGACCTCCTTTGGGGTAGTTGCCCTTCGGAGCCTTTATGTATTTTGTTGTGAGATCGAGGTAGTACAGTGTTGTGTAAATACTGTTATCCGTTGAGTTTTTATATTATTAGTTGTTCTTGCTTCCGCACTTGTAGATTGTCTCCGAGTTGAAATCTCGTGAGGTGTTGTTTAATGGTATTGGTTTATAGTTGAATTCACGCGCCCGGTTTGGTATTTTGCATTTTGGAGATGTACATTATGTAAATTTTATGTTTATGGATTTTAGAATTTTCCGGGGCGTGACAATATCCTGTCTTTTGCATCATACTGAAGTATTATGGGGGATCAGACAACAAAGGCTGGTATCGATGGTGTAACCACCGCTATCACTTCCTTGACAATGCAGATTGCAGCGTTGGTTGCCGCTCAACAGGGTCAGAATGTTAATCAGAATTGTCATGGTGAGAGAGACAGGGTACGACGTCCTCAAGGGACAGAAAATCAGGATGATGGGGATTCCAGTTCCAGTTCCGATGACGAGGTTATTCTTAAAATCAATCTTAGTCTTGATCATGCGCGACAACAAGAAAAATATTTATTTGCAAAGGAAGCAGAATTTTCGGAGAAGGGCTACTATCATGATCAACAGATGCGCAAAAATCTCGGGCCACTTAATGCCGAGGATAGTCGGACATATGAGAATGAATATTGGGCGAAATCTGATGTTTATTATTACAAAGCCTATTTTTATTGGAGGCGCAGTTGCAGAAATTATTGGCTCCGAAAATAGAAGATTCAAATCCGGAGGAAGAAGAAGCTGTTGTTGAGGGGGTTATTTGCGAGGCTGAGGAAGGTTTGAAGGATGGGGAGGAAGATCAGTACAAGGAGGTTGGAATGGATGGTATATTTTTCGATCCAAACAAGGAGATTGGTATGGATTGGTATGGAATTATTGTTACAAAATCAAATATTGTTTGGAGCGATTTTATTGATGATGATTTTATGGTTGTGGAGGATGATCGACAAAGGGGTGAATTGGTAAAGAATTTAATTTTTGAAGACGATGGTGAGATGGAAAAAGTGATCTTTTATCCGGAGAAACTTCGTTTGTTTCCTATTGTGCTTCGAAGATATCTTTATTCCAAGTATTTGTTTCGGTGGGACGGAACTTTTCAAACCTCGGAGATGAACTCGGGGATGAGTTTTTTGAAAAGGAGGTGAATGATGTAGGACAGGATATTAATTATTTTCTTATCTTTTATTATTTTAGTTGTATTTTCGTCATTAATTCTAGTAGGTTAATTTTAGAGGATTCTATGAAAGATTTTGAGTCAATTTACTAGTTTTTAAGTCCTATTAGGTCACTTGATGGTGCACGAAACGTGTTGGATCATCCCTCCGTCTAGTGGTTCGGATAATCCTAGCAAAGAATATCTTCGTGTCCGGAATCTGCACACAATGAACAAACGTGAACTAGCCGGGGCTTCACCGGCGAAGGCCCTCCGGCGTGAGAGTAAGAATTCGGGTGATCTGTGAAGAGATAAATCAATGGACTAATTAGGTCCAAAGAGTTCGTTACCCGTTCCCATGTAGAGGACCTGTTTTTATAGGCGTGGGTGTATGAGTTATGACTTGTCGAGAAAGCCACGAAGCCCGTGGTGATGTAGGACTCATATTCCTCGGAGATAGACTCCTGATAAGGATGGATTAAGCCCTGTTATCTGATAAGAGAGTTATCCTTGTTTGGATAAGGACTCTCAATCTTAGAGTTGTAGTATAACCCTATAAGTGAATCCCCGATAAAAGGCGGCATATGGTGTAAGTCGTCCCGTCATCTGTCTCGGCTTTGTCACGGAAGCCGGTTTAGGGATTAAACTGCTCGGACTCGGCCTAGGCAAAGACTGCCTGCTCGTCCTTACTGACGTTGACCTATAAACATGGGCTTCTTAGACTCGGCTTAGGCGAGATCTGCCTCTGGCCTAAGTGACGTCGTCATAAGAGAAGATGGGCCTTATTGTACGGGCCTTATGGTGTGTGAGCCCAGAGTTTATGGGTCCCATTTAACCAGGTCGGTTTATGTCGTTCAGTAGCCCCCGAGTTTCTATCTCGGCATGCCGAGTAGGAACTGTTTATGTACTTGATTCTGAAGCTTCATTTATCATGATTTGACAGCCAACCGCCAAAATCCCCAAGGGTTTAGATTTCCTGACGTCATGCTGATTTGCCCTTAAGTGAAATCATTGTATTTCTTGGAAAGGGAAAGCCTCATTAATTGCTTCATCATCATGAGGAGTATAAATATTTCACCCTCCCATCTTCCTGGGCTATTTAAGGTTCGCCTTTTGACATTCACTACCCAAGAAACTCTTATTTCTCTTTCAAGAATCTTCAGAATGGCTCCAAAAAGAACATACGATGATGCTTTCCCGGAGGAAATTGATTCATCCTCAGAAAATCAAGCTGGGAGTCCCAAATCTTCAAGCATCGATGACTTCATGCCTTCTTCCTACCATTCTTCTTTTCCGGCAGAGGACTTGCCGTCGGATAGCAACGGCGAATTTCAAGAACCAGACCCTGTTGATGAGTCTTCCGATGATGACTCTGTTGCAGAAGAATCAATGGATGATGGTGAAGATGATGATGGAGATGAGGAAAGCGAAGATGATCCAGAGCCCATCATCATTGATGAATATGGGTATGACGGAGATTCGGAGTGGGAAGAAGAAAGATTGTAATCTTTCTTGATCTCTTAATCAATGTTCCCAACTAGCTCTTTATGATTTTGCTCAGGTCAAGCCCCCGGCCAGTTGTGGGGGTTCATTAGTATATATAAACTTTTTTCCTTTCTTGGCCTATCAATGTCTTGTTTGAGATTTGTCTTTCCCATTCTGAACATGGTCATTCGCCTACTTTCATAAAGTAGATTCTGTTAATCTCGTCATAAATACTCTTGATGTCGCTATCGCCCCCTGATCTCGGCATTTGATGATGGAGACGT
Organism: Campanula takesimana; assembly: GCA_026119855.1. Lineage (NCBI taxonomy): Eukaryota > Viridiplantae > Streptophyta > Magnoliopsida > Asterales > Campanulaceae > Campanula > Campanula takesimana. The sequence goes on along the minus strand of JAOWBW010001563.1, from coordinate 236,636 downwards.
ATTTGCAATGTTCTTGAAGTTGCCGAGATGATGACCTTGATTTTCAAATATCGGGATGACTCGTTCCCGGCTTAATTTATGCTTGTTTACTGTCTCGACCTCGTCCTGTTACTCGTATTTAGGTTTATTACACCGTCTTGGATACTCTTAGGCATATCGGCCTCGTCCTGACACGTGTCGGTCTGGTATTGACAGTCTTTAAACGGCGGTTGGGTCACCTCAATCGTTTCTTCTCCTCATTTTGTACGGCGCACGTGCTTGATTGATGGGACATTCATCTTGAAAAACGTGGCCCATTAAATGCGTTTGATGATGACTTCGTGGGTGTACGTGCAACCCGTGGGTCATGGGTCAGATCCGGGTCAAACCGACCCTAAATTTTTTAACCCGCCCTACTTATATGCTCAAAATCCCTCAAATCTTTTCATTTTCAAATTCTTGCTTAAGGGAATAGTGTGTTCACCGCCGGCGAGTTTCCAGAGACCTCGATTTTTGTTGCCAATCCCGCCGTTTGATTTCAATCAATCTCCTCCGTTCCATCGGTCGATCTTTTTCCTCCGATTGCAACTTCGACGAAGGTACTGTTCCGTCCTCTTTTGCCCTCTATGATTTTTTGCCATTTGTTGGGGTTTTGGGAACTGCAAAGCTTCAATCTTTACTCCCTCTGCATTTCTACTAGTAGATCTAACTTTTAGAGTAGTGTCTCCTTTCTGTTATGTCTGATATTCCCCATTTTGACCCCGACATCATGTATGGTTTCTATGAGCGGAACAATAGGGTATATAGGCTGTCAGAGGGGAAATGGAAAATGTTGTCCTTAATAGCCATTAGTGATCTGCTGTTCCTGAACAAAACTCCTAGAGACGACGTTAGGTATCCCTCGGGCCTCTTTGCCCCTAAAACCCTTGATGATAGCGTAGATGGCGTAATTTTTCTCAACACTTTCGACGCCATTATTCAGCACATTTTTCTTCATTATGTTAAGGACAAGTCGGCTTTCCGATCTCTCTTTGAGGGTCCTTCCTCGGCCCTAGAAGCTGAATCGGGGGGGAAGGTCACCTCGTCCTCAGCACGGGATGATTCTAACCCCTTGATTGATGCAGGTATGGCCGAGGAAAGCGCTTCCGGGAGAATTGTAGATAGGTTTGAAGAGGTCACGGTCGCACGGGGAGGCCGAGATGTGGCAGGTCCTTCCGGCTCGACTCGCCGAAGACATCCTTCCAGCGGTGACGCCATGATTAGGGATCTCTATGATAATTATGGTGTGGATCGCCGGGAGTTCAAACTTTCCCATAGTAGGGCTCATCCGTTTGCCGACGAGAGAGAGGCAGAACGCTTCTACTACAACGACGCCTTCCTTCCCTTTTTCTATAAACAGTTTCAACTCGGTCTTCGCCTTCCCCTGGATCCTTTCATTAACGAGTACATGGAAGAGTGGAATATTGTGCCGGCTCACCTGGGCGCTAATGCCGTGAGGTATCTTACCGGTTTCATCATTCTCTGTCGTAGCCTTGGTTTTGAGCCTTGTATGTCGGCTTTTTACCATTTCTTCAAGTCGTCTTATAACTCTTCTTCCAGAACCATTACTATCAAATTTGACCCCCACAAGCCTAAACTTATGATTCCCATATCCAATGTTGTGAATAAAGTAACCGGCTGGAATAACAACGTTATCAAGGTTGAGAGCCGACTCGGATGGGAATTCTTGGGCCCTGACAAAGGTCCGGCGACGCCTGAAGCCGTACATTGGCCCTCCTGGAGTGCTAGTTTGATAAGGAGGTTGGAGGAGTTTCCGCCTCAGCTACCTTTGATTGGGGGAAGACCGAGTTAGATTTCAAATATCATGTTCAAGCCGGTTTGATGAGGGGCCCGATTGGCAGTATTATGCCGAGAGTTGTGGTGGAGAGAGGAAGACGGTTTCCGGGCTGGGTGGTACATCCTGGTTTTGTTTTTCACTCGGAGTGTGACGTTTGTAAAGTCGAGAATGACAGGTGTCTCCTGGCGCGAGATATAATAGGATGTAATGCCTTTTCCTTTGATACTTACCCCTTTCCTGTTTTGCTTTGTTATCGTCCTTAACCGTCTCCTTTAACTTGTGCAGATCTTTCGATGGACGACCTCCAGATCATTGACGCCGAGGAGCTTGACCCCGCCATGGCGGCGAGAAGGAAGAGGCAGCTATCGCGCACCCGGGGCATTGAAAAACGTCATGCTGATATGGTGGCCCGGCAAGAGGCGTTGCAGGCTCAAGGTGTCGCCCTCATTCCTACTGGTCCATCTGTCGTCCAGGTAGAGGTGGGTGGAGGGGACGATATTGAGATTGTGGAAAGGGAGGTTGAGGTGGAAGTTAACCTTACACCGGAACAGGATCTAGGCCAGCACGATGAGATTGAGGTCGAAGTGGATCAAGTGGGCCGTCGGGGGAAGAGGCCGTTAGAAGAGTTTGGGGATGTTTCTGAGCCTCCTTCCAAGAGGACTCCCTCAACTCGTGACTCGGCCTCGGCCTCGGCTCCTACTGAAGCCGAAATTAACGAACTAGCTAATGCTCTTGGAAATGTGATGATCATCCCTGATCTTGACGACTCTGTCCGTTCTGGCCCCACTCTTAGGCTTGGTGCTGCTGTTATCAAGAGGGCCATGAATCAGAGAACTGCTCAAAGGTTGATAGACACTAGGCCGACCTTCACTCAGCTTCGGAACCGGAAAGGTTTACTCATCAGCGAGGTATTTTCACGCTTAGTTTTTCTGACTTTTTACTTTTGATTCTAATACTCTGCCATACTGTTTTCTCCTTTGCAGCTGGCTTCCATTGCCCAACACGAGTATGCCTTGATGCAGCTAGCTGTGAGTAACGCCAAGAAGTTTGAGGACGAGGTTGGGCCTTTGCGTTCTTCTAATGCCGAGCTTAAGGAGAGGGTAGAGAAACTTGAGCAGGAGAAGCTATCTTTTGAGGTTGAGTTGAAGAAGGTAGTTGATAAGTCGGCGAATGCGGTTGAAGCTGTTCGAAGGGCCGAGACAATTGTCAGGACGGCCAGAGAGGAAGCCGATATTTCTAAGGCCGACTTGGAAAAAGAGCGCCAACGAGACGAGAGCCTAATGCTTGAGAAGGTCGCTGTCGAGGAGAGGCTTGACCAGATGGAGGAGAGCATCCCAAGTCGAGAGGCGAGGGCTGTCGAAGCCTTCAAAAAGGGGCTGGAGATGAGGGCAGCGGTTCAGGATGAGGTAGGGAGCACTTACAATGATGCATGGTTCAACCTATCTCGGTTTCTCTGGATCGACCCTGAAGTTAACATCACTCTTGACAAGCTTGCCCGACTCTATAATCAGGATGCTTACGGGGTTGAAGCTCGTGCTGTTCATTCCCAGATCCCTTATTCTGACAAGGGTTTGAGGGTGATCAGGAGCCGAGACCATCAGGCTGGAAATCCTCAATGGGTCCCTCCTCCGGTTGAAGCAGGGAATCTAGACGACTTGATTGTGCAGGTGGAGGAAGAAACAGGAGAGGGCCTTGATTAGTTTGGGTAGGAGGCCTGTTAGTCTGGAACAATTTTTCTTTTGTAATGACTCAAGTATTTGTATGGCTCGGCCCAGAGTACTTGGGGGAGCAAACACCTGATATTTTTGTTTGTTTTAAGTATTTGTACGACTCGGCCCAGAGTGACTGGGGGAGTCTAAACACTTATTTTCTCTTGAAAGTGTATGCCTAGGTCCCATAGTTGTCTGGGAGGCGTAAACACTTGACAAGTATTGTCTCGTCACTTGTCTCATCACTGGTTAATGTTCTATCTCTGCTTGAGACGTCTTAACTTTGTTTGGTGTGAGGAGACGTTGCTTAACCTGGTCGAGGCCCTTTGTAGGCTGTGGTCGTTCACCACCACTATGGCCGGGACGAGTGTTTATGAACTCGGTTTTGCTGGGACTAACTCGTTGCTAGTCTCAAATGGTTATGGGGACTAGATGTAATAATCTTAACCCAAATTTGAGAGCACTAGCCGTTAGAGCTAGGTTTTAATTATAGCCGTGTTAAGCTAAGCTAGGAGGCCGTGGTCGTTCACCATCGGGACGAGCATTTAAGAGCTCAGTTTGCTAAGGACTAACTCCTGGCTAGTCTCAAATTGTTATGGGGACTAGATGTAATAATCACAACCCAAATTTGAGAGCACTAGCCGTTAGAGCTAGGTTTTGATTACGTCGACATGGCTAAGTGATGCCGGGATTGTGCTTTTAACAATAAAAATTTTGTAAAAGGAAATTTTATTTATAGGAGAATCAAACTAGACATATTTAAGCTATAAAATATAATTCAGAAAGTAAATCTAAGAAAATAAAAAGTAGGTAGAATACCGAGGTACTAATGATAGTATTTCCTCAAGTGCTCCGAATGCCAGGGGTGTTTCAACTCTTTTCCCTCCGGAGTTTTGAGCATGTAGGTCCCCTCTCGGATGATATGAGTGACAATGTAGGGGCCTTCCCAATTGGGGGAGAGTTTGTTTTGCTGGGCTTTCAAGTGTGTCAACTCGATCTTTCTGAGTACCCAGTCACCGACTTCAAAAACTCTCTTCTTTACTTTGCTGTCATGGTAGGCTTTAGTCCTTTGCTTGTAATTAATCATTCTTAACTGAGCCGTCAGCCTTTTTGCTTCAACCAGATCTAAGTCGAGGAGTCGGTTGTATTCATTTGCCACTTCGTCATAATTGGATACCCTGAAGGTCGGCAAGGCCATCTCGGCTGGTGCCATAGCCTCTGAACCGTAAGTTAGCGCAAAGGGAGTCTCCCCAGTCGGCCCCCGAGTGGTTGTATGAACTGCCCATAAAGAAAGGGGTAGGTCGTCCAGCGACTTTCCTTGACTTCCTTCAAGGCTCTTTGTTAGGGCCTTTAGTATCAACTTGTTTGCTGCTTCGGCTTGACCGTTACCTTGAGGGTGACTGACGGATGATTTCTTGTGCTTAACTCCAAGCCTGCCCAATTCCTCGGTGAAGGCGTCCGAGAATTGGAGTCCATTATCGGTCACGATAGTATGAGGTACACCGAACCGACACCAGATATAGTCATGGATGAAATTGATGGCGTTCTCCTCTGTGATTTTGGCCAAAGGCTTAGCTTCCACCCACTTCGTGAAATAGTCAACTGCTACAATAACAAATTTGTTGCTTCCTTTGGCTAAAGGGAAAGGCCCAATGATGTCGACTCCCCACATATCAAATGGCTATGTCGGTATGACGAGGGTTTGCTCCACTGGCGGTACTTTGGGCAGGTCTGAGAAACGCTGGCATTTGTCACTGTAGACACCCCGATCTCGCACCCCTAAAAACAACCTTTGATTCGGTCTAAGCGCGATAATTGACCTAAAACCCCAGATTTGGCCGTTCGGGATTACCGTACGCCTTATCGGTGCATCGGATGGAAAAACCATGTACGGATTCATGATCAGGGCTCAAAACCGAGTAAACGGGCGTATTCTTCAAAAATTGAGCGTCGGGACCCTACGGCAGGCCCCGCACCCCTAGAACGCCTTTTACCGGTCATCCATTGCATTTAAAATTTTATTTCTTCCTTTCCTTACTTATTAACATATTATAGATATGCCATTATGACCAGAATAATACGAAGAGCAACTTTTGAGTTGGGCCCGCAGACAACCGGGACACCGGAACGCGCACGACGGAGCAGTTGCAAGCTGTTGCGGAGCAGGAAGACGGAGCCGGAAAATCATGCATGTTTACTCCCACATTTTCTGGACATATGGCTGCATTAGGGGGGTCACATGGGCCAAAATCAACCAAGGGTTGACAAGTGGCATTCAAAAAGTGGAAATTGCACAAAGTCAAAGCAATACCATCACTTTTGGCCATTTTTTCCACCCCTCTTGCATGAATTTCGGGAAAGCAACCACCACCCCCTATAGTACCCCTACTCTAGGGGCATTTTGGTCAAAAAACTTACCTCCCTCCTCCATATACTCCCTTTGTTGATCCAAGAAAGAAAACACATTTTCAACATACACATTACACTACACACATTCCCTACACCATTCTCTCCAACTTGCACCCTTGTTCTTACCACCACCACTCAACCACCACAACACCACCACTCCTCCACCACTTCTACACCACTCAAACACCTCAAACAACTCACCCCAAACACTCAAACAACAACAACAACAACAAGCCACAACAAAAAACAACAACCACAACAACAACAACAACAACAACTTCAATCAAACAAAAAAAAGTCTTCCCTTGGAGACAAAGGAAGCACACCACCCTCTTTTAATCTAGGTAATTTTCCTTTTTATATATCATAGATTTGATAAAATGTAAGTCTAAATGAGTTGTTTGGGAATCTAGTCAACTAGTGACTAGATTCCCCTTATTACCTATGTAATCTATGTTTTTACTTTGTAAATAAACATGTTCTATATATTCTAAATGTTCATACTTCAGTCCTAGCATGTGTATATATGTCTTGAGTTCATTTTGGTGTTAATCTCATGCTTTAGATCTCAAATCTCAGCAAGATATAGTCCATTTGCTCAGCATGTGTATATTCTGCCCTCATCTCCTTCTTTCTTGTTTATTCTCATTTTTGTTTATGTTTGTTCATAAATAGACACATGATAATGTTAATAATATATCAATAAATAAGTTCCCCAAGTTCTATGGGTTTTCTCTGACTCCATGCCATGTTTTGATATCAATCTTCATGCCATGTAAAATCTGTCCAGCATGTTCTGTTTCAACCAAGCCTTTTGATGAGCTTTTTACTCAATCATAAATTCGTTTCTAGATGTGTCTTTAAACATGAAAGTTGTTCATTATATACTGAATATGATTATTGCCAAGTTTTGTTGTCTAAATCCATGTATAGATCATTTTTTGGTAGTCATTTTCGTAGCTCAAATATGTTGCTTTGCTTGCTGCAGTTTTGGCTAATCTGAGTTTTCTAGTCTAAAACCCTACCAAAACTAGATTTTCAAGTCAAAGTCAAAACATGAAATTTGTTCTTAAAAGACTAATTAAGATGTTCATGCTTTTGAAACAATTTTATGACCTCTGGAAAGGCTTCTTTCCATTTCTAAATCAAGTGCCTGCTTCCAGATTCATATTTCCCAGATTCTGACATGCCAATGTCAGATCACTTTTGAAGAACCAAAACTTTCTTTCTGACTTTGAAACTTGGTACACATCATCTTTAATATATGATCTTCAACTTTTGTGTTTTATGCTTTTCCAGATTATTAAGATATGATAGTGTAAATTGCTCATCAAAACCTGCTATGATATCTTTTCCTGTGCTGGGCTGAATTTACATAAATGTTCTTGACATGATTTGAGCATGAAATATCAACCCATAAATGTGCTCTAACATCTTGGGAGTGAATCCCAAGCTTTGGATCTGTTTTTGGATAGGTCATTCACAGGTACACCCATGGCGATCCACAGCAGCCCCATGAACTTGGAGATCAACCTTGGCTTGGATATTTGCTTTCATGGGATATTTCCCATTTTTCACCTAATTGTATTATTTGTACAATATTCCCCCTTCCCCCTTTAATTGCTCATACTTGTAAATATGATTCAAACCTTTTTTCAAAACCAATCGGGAATCCACCCAAACCGGTTCCCGGTTGTGATAAAATGAATCGACCTAGAATAGGAGACTCCTTTATACCTAAACACACATTTTTTATAAGTTAGGACATAAAACACATTTTCAAAAGGCAAACTAAAATCAAGCGTAGGCGGAAGCATGCTAGAGACCGAAAGGGCGAGCGGAGTGCCTAACACCTTCTCCTCTCGTAACATAGTCCCCGAACCCACTTTTCAATCAAAAAGGTTTTATCTCTATTTTCCTAAATAAAATGAGGTGGCGACTCTTCTTTTCAAAACCAAAGTAGGGTAACCATTATGAGAAACCGAGCGGATTCCAGCCGCGTTTCGCACGAGTCCCCACGTGGGTACGGGCGCGGGCTCTCACAGTGGCGACTCTGCTGGGGATTTTTTTTCAAAAGTGGGCTAGACTCAAATGCTTGTTTTCCGCCATTATTTGCTTTTGCCTTGTATATACATGTCCTAACTTTGTTTTGCAGGTTTTTACCTTCTCTTTTGTTTGTGTAAATAAAAAGAAAACAAAAACAAAAAAAATACGTGCTTTTCTTTCTTTTCTCAAAAAATCATTTTTCAAAAAAATAGAGACCTCACACACATGTGCACGTTTTCGAACTTGCGACTTAGCAACCGTACAAACCTTAGGGGGTGCAGCCAGGTGAGTGAAGGGGGGTCACCGATCCTCCGATAGGGCTCCCGGTTGACATTCCCGCCCCAAAGCGCGGCTACTAGTCGTCGCTGCGGTGTAAGCCACATGCAAGCCATCCATCAAAAGCCTCGATGTCCGAATTTTCAAAATGACACGTCCTCGACTTTAAGCCGGTTTTTGTCTAATAATTTCTCTTCAACCCTATGCATTCCTAAAAGGTTATAAACAACCTAAGTGTGGATATTTTGGAACGATTGGGTTGACCCGAAATTATCAAGACCTTCACATAGACCGTAACCCGAATGGTGGATCCCAGAAAGAGTATAGGCCCTTCGCTAGGGGCTTCGGACGGCCATTAGTACAGGTGAAAAACGTTGGTCCTATACTTTGGAGACGGTATCCACTATTCCAGGATTTAATCATTGAACGTGTCAAAACAAAGCGAGGTGCTTGTCCGGCTTCCTAGGTTTTGTGCTTTGCTTGCGCTTCAACCTTTTTCGAAAACAATGTTGTTTCTAAGTCTTATACTCTTATTCTCTTTGTGCTTCTATTCTTGTACATAAAAGAAAGCCCATTTCAAAAATTTAAAACATTCTTTTTCCAATCCATTTTTGTTGAGGGAGAATCTCGCTTCTTTTTCTAGCGCGACATTCAAGGTCAATTCCAGACATTACTTTGATCAAGGTCTACTCCGGATTCTCTCATCAAGCATGGCCAACAGCGGACAGAAATCAGGAAATGGAACCAGGGGCTTGTCCAAGTTTAGACCAAGCCCAGAGTTTGAAGAATCGTTCGATAGGCGCCTAGAAGCCCATACAAAAGTTCCGCTGCGAAACCTACACATGTTCCAACAAGGGGTGTTTGACTGCATGGATGCTTTCATGACGAATCAATCAAATCAAAATCAAATTTGGGCAGCAAAGTTGTGTGGACCAATTGAAGCAACTCCACCTGGAAATCTCTATCCAAGTGCTCCTATTTTTCAGACCCCGGCACGTATGTCCACTCACCCTAATGTCACAGTTGAAGATGACTGTCCAGAGTTGCCTGCTACCTGGGATGAGATTATGGCTTTAGAACTTGCTCGGCAATTGAAAGTCTCCCACAAGGAAGGCCTTTCACCTGAAGAAATGAATCCCAAGAACATTCCACGCCGTGACCCAGGAAAGGGGAAAGATCCGCTAGTCAACGATTCAGCCACAATCAAGATCGATGGTATAGAGGTTCCTGTCATGAACAACGTCGAACATTCTATACCAAGGGTGGAAGGTTATACATGTTGGTCCCTAAAGGGGCAACAAGGGTGTGAAAATCGCTAAAGGGGGGGGTGAATAGCGATTTAAAATTCTTTTCAAACCCTTTTGCAATTCAATGGCAGATGCGCACAACTCTTATTTTGGCTAAATATAGCGCGCGGTAAGAGTGTGAAATGCACAGCGGAAATTTAAAGCAGCTCTGCGCAGGGTATACTGCGCAGAGATAAAAACGCACGCGCTAGGTATGAGGCTAAAGAGTGGCGCAAAATGGGATTCTAAGGCAAATGAGCAATAACAATTACAACATCTGAGAGTGGCAATCTGAAAGATCAAACAAAGCAGTTCATAAAAGGTTAATCAGGGAATATGCAATAAGTAATGAACACGCTATTTGGAGAGGTTCGATCGATGAAATATCTACATCCTCTACCAAGATGGTTAGTCTTGGATTTCTAATGGAGATCTTATTATATGAGAGAGTATTACAAATTACAACATTTGAGCTCAATACTAACTCAAGATCTATATCTATGAAGAACAAATCCTAGACTAAACCGGTGTATCTCAAGAAGTTAGATCAAAATAATCAAAACTTCAAGAGGTGTGTGTGTGACAGAAATTCTGGGCTCTATGAATATGAAAGATGAAGAGCACCAAAAATTCTGGTGATATAGGCTTTGCGATATGAGCAGGAGTTTTGAAGGTTGAAGATCTTGAAGGCTGTTCTAAAGAATCTGGAAAAACTAAGCAGCAGTCTTCAGATCTTCATGGTTTCTCAGTGAAGCATGAAACTCGAGCTCTGAAGCATAATGGCCAACAAGAGGAGCTTGATCAAAGGTAATGATCAAGGGCCGATGAAAAGGGCTAAATCAAAAGACAGCTTGGAAATGAAGATGAGCAGGCTATTTATAGCTGAGAGCTTGAATATAGCCGTTGGAGCTCTGAGCAAGGACAATGAGCTGGCATAACATGATTGGCGCGCAGCTGTCCTTTATAGCCGTTGGGGCTCTGATCAAAGATGATGACCTGGCACAATATGATTGGTGCGCAGGTATATAGAGCCGTTGGAGACTGAGCATGAAGACCAGTTTCAAAAGCTTCTTCTAGAAGGTTGACAGCTGTCTTCTCTTGAGATATTTCTTTGAAGCGTGTCTCCACCAATGGTTTTGCTGAGTGTTTATTTTGTCGTTTGTGCACACCTCATCTTTTTAATAAGCGTGCATCTTCTAAGTGTTTTCCAAGCTTTCTAGAATGTGAGATTAGGAGATGAGGAACTTGACCAAGGTTGTGTCCGCGCACAAAGGGCATGCGCATTGCCGGCGCGCATGGATTCAGCGCATAAGCAGCATGCGCACCATGCTTGGTCACAGATCTCTTGAGTTTAGGAAGCAAGATCTTGAAAATTGAGCAGGGTCAAGGGCTGCGCAAAGATAACTATGCGCAGTGGCGACCTGCGCAGAGAACATTCTGCGTAGCGAAATAAATCCTTGCTTAGGTAATCTTCGATCTTTAAAGCTTCAAGTACTATCATCTAAGCCTATACTATAAAAAGGACTTAGCTAGAAATTGAAGTTATAAACTTCTTTACATGAGGTCCTAAAGTCCGTAAAAATACTTATAGGTGATGGTATCAATCAATTCTAACAAAAGTAGGAGGGTTAAGCGATAAGCATACCCAACAATACCCCCAAACATCAAAAGGAAGTTAGGAACTTCGACAAGTATGATATCCCCCAATCTGAAATGTTCCATCACTTGGTTGAATGTGGAATGTTAAGCCCCCTCGAGGATTATCAGCCACCACATGTATTGCCCGAAGATTGGGACCATTCTAAGTCTTGCAACTATCACAAGTTTATGGGGCATACCACAGATGAATGTTTCTCACTCCATCATGCTATACAGGATCTCTTCGACCTAGGGGTGATCAAGAAACCCCTAAACCAGTCTCAATGACGTGTTGTGAAAGTTATCCTAGGGGCTCACCGAGCCCAAGGAAGGAGTTCTCTTTTGTTAGATGATGACCGCAGTTTATCAACTCGAGGAAATGTTTTGCTAATAATGGAAGTTTACTGACCCGCAGGATTATGTCTCTTTTTGATGTGAATAGGGCACACCGCCCAACTCTTTTCCCTTTTGCTTTCGGGCCCGTTCTAAAATGCTCACTCTTTCTTTTGTCTTCCAAATTCAGGCTTGCGTGTCGTCTTTTCTGTAAAATATTTATTTGCTTCTTGTCTTGTAAATATAGGTTTTCAGTTAATGAACTCGCGTTATAATCAAGTGCCTTCATAATCACTTATTTTATAAATTTGGTTCCACAAATAATTAATCCCACTTAATTAAGAGCAAACAATAAAATGTGGACAAATTTTAGCTGCGATTAATTGAGGTGAGAACTAGGGTTGACAGTGCTCAACGGAATTCACAAACGAAGGCAATCAACAAAGTTCACGAAGGCGATCGACAAAGCCATCCGACGAACGAAGATTTCAGGGTGCAATCAAGGGCATAATCAAATAGGCCAATCAAATGGTATAGGCCGAAGATTATCACACTGATGCAAGAGCAAGTGTCGGCGATTTTCCTTTAATGTACGATGCATTATAAATTCTTGCATATTGTATGTTTATGTTTTTGTAAAAATTGTTGTATTCCGCACGCTATGATGTTTCTTCTTGAGTGCAAAAAAAAAAAAAAAATCGAAAGAGAGCAAAAAAGGGGAGGCCAAAAAAAAGAAAAAAAAAGAAGAAGAAGCATTATTCATTTATTTTGGTACATAATCCATTTTCTTTAATTCAATTGTTTTAGAAATGATATCGCGACACTACAAATTCATGTGTGTGCCGTCAACGATGGCAATTGGCATTTCATTATGAAGACTTCATCACTTGTTGCACAAAGACAAGGCATGGACCGAGGGTCCGGCAATCTCATGTGACGTCATCAATTTCAAGGAGCACAGCGCATATGAGGCTAATCTAAATTGAAGAAGATCTCGATCTCTCGAATTTGGGCAAGCACCATCAACGACGACAACTGGTGTCTTTTGTTGGAGACCAACATGCTCTGCCAAACCCTTACACTGAGGGAGCCCAGCGGCCAAAGGTCATACAGCCTCTAATCAATCTCAAAAATTGCGACAACGACGACAAGGACCTCCCACCCACGAGGTCAACAGGAGGTGATAATTATGATAGTTATTTGATGGTGTTCTCATCTCGATTTGTCACGGTCTAATCTGAGTCTAAATAAATCTTTTTCAAAAAAATAGAAATTAACTTTTTGATTTTGAAGCACTTGACCATTAATGCGAATTCTAATCTTGAGTCATTGATTTCGAATGTGAGCAATTTCCTCGAGTCTAGGGGCTTCCCCCTACTCTCGTCCTTCCGTCAATTTTTTACGCGCAAACACAATGTCAAAGATCCCACGGGATCTTTCTTTGCTTTCCCAAAACACTGGCCTTGTGCCTTCCCCAGTCAATTCCTGTAATTTGTCACAGCAAGGGAGACAGAGGAATGTGATCCTCTGACTCTTAAAATCCAAATCAAGGAGTATGCCCAAATGAATGAATGTGAACTGGGGCTGCGCGTCAGGATTCAGAAATGATAGATGGGTTCCCCGTTAATGCAAAATGTCTCAAGGGTAGGACAACTCTCACAGATAGTTGGTCCTTGGAAGTTTTAACATCAACAATCATCAGAATTTTTGAGACAACCGTCACAGATGGTTAGGTCCCTCTTAAAAGAATCATCGGAGGGAAGTTTTTCAGATTAGTAGTTTGGGCCACAGGTCATAAAGCTCAATCACCGGCAATACTGGGGCTGTGTATAATTGGTTAATTCTCGAAGGCAGTTGATTTCCCCATCAAAGCGTCGAATGGAAATGTGACTATCACAATGTGTGAGTTACTCCCAGCAGCAAAACATCAAATCTGTAACAACTCTCAATGACAGTTAGAGCCCCTAAGCCAAAACATGAAGTGGTCTCGATACGACAGTTTGGATCAAGATGAGATTCACCCTTCAAGTGAAACAAGAGCTTCATATGCCAGATTCAGGGGCTTGTCCTATAGCATGACTGGGGCTTCCGTAGCCAACATCTGAGGTTGATCTTTGAATGACACTGGGGCTTCACCAGCAAGAATGTTGAGGGTTGATATCAGAAAGAACAAATGGGGCTTCTACAGCCAACATCTGGGGCAATTCAAAGCAATCCACCAGGAGAGATACCGTCGAGTAAACCTGATCAAATGGGTGTAGGGAATTGACCTTTCGAATACTCGCGTTAGGCCTCCAACCTCGCTTCACCATATATCTCACCATGACTCTCGTTCCTCGCAAAGTTTTCAAAAGAAAAATGCACGGTTCATTCCTTTCCCGATTTTCCCTCTTTGCACATAAACATTTTGTTCATTTTTATAAAAAGCAAAGGCTGAAATGCAAGCAATGCACACGTGTCAAATCAAAAAAAAAAAGAGTGTTTTCATTTCTGAAAGAAAGATGGCAAGATTTAAATTTCAAAATCATTTGCAAAGGAAATCCTCGTTTGAAGTCCTTCAATCATCAATGACAATGAGAAGTTTTTGAAGTGAAAAATGCGCGCTATGATATTGCATACTTGTGAAAATCTTTTGCGGATGTCCAAATCTAATATCATGCAGGTACCCCATCGCAAGAAGGGTCATCTCCAACAAATCGTCTGTCAAACGAAATGTGTTTTTCGAGTTTTTCACAAACTCGAACTACGTAAGGTCTGATTCCCGAAAGGGATACGTAGGCAGCTTGCTTCGGCGAGTACGACCACAAACACATCGAAATGATGGAAAGCGAGCAGTTCTCAACGTGATATGTTCTTTATCTCTCGATCTTTTAATCATGATGATTTGGTTGCGTGTATGACACACTCTCTGCACATGAATGTCACGATATATATGTATGCTTGTAAAAGGTCTTATGCAGGTACTCAAATCCAATCTCCGAGGCCAGGTCACGTCCAAACCCCTCAAGAAAGGTCTTCTTCAACATCACACCACATCTGTTCCAATCAAATTGTGTTTTTCGAGTTTTTCACAAACTCGAACTACGTAAGGTCTGATTCCCGAAAGGGATACGTAGGCAGCCTGTCACCTCAGGTCCGACCACACACGCATCAAAACGTTGCAATGGAGATCTTGGCACCGGAAGTCCGGCCACAAACGCATCGAAATGTTGAAATTGGGGAGCTTGTCACGTGAAGCCCAACTAAACACATCCAAATATTCCAAGAGCAGCTTCTCCACATCTTGCAGAAACTCGAGATGGCCTCCCGTCAAATCCAAAAGGGTGCCAACATGAAAGCATGGTAATTGGATTGTTCTCATCAAGCCAAGAATCAAAAATCTCATCACACAACAACTACAAAGCCAGAGGATCCGCACATGGTAGCAGCTTGCAGCATATCCTTGATCTATCAAATTTGAATGTGTGTGGAATTTAAGATTATCTTGTTCCTATCATGCCATTATCATATCATGTCATATACGATGTTGCAGCCCCCATCCCCAGCATGTCATTTTCACATCCATACACTTACCATGCTAACATCGTAATCGCAGCCACCATTACGTCAAATCTAATCATAATATTTGCTAAAAACGTGAATTTACAAAAAGAAAAGAAACTTGTGCACCTACATCACAATCAAAAATCAAATACAATTGGCACTAGCATAAGTACTTTTGTGGCTTGCAAATGTTTATGCTTGAACAGGTGCGCTCCCCAAACTTATCAACTCCGTTCTTGCCCGACAGTGGTTCATTGTAAGGCGAAGCTCAAAAACTCATCACGCATCAATCTCAAAGCTAAAGGATCGGAGAAAAATCACAACGTGCAGCGTATCCTTGAATTTTCTTTCATGATGTTTCTCTTGATTGTTGAAATGTCTTGAATTTCAAAAAAATTGGTTACTTCCGGTCTATTCGGGCACCCGAATCTGACCTTTTCAAAACATTTGGTTACTTCCGGTCTATTCGGTTACACCCGAATTTGACCTTTTCAAAATATTTGGTTACTTCCGGTCTATTCGGTTACACCCGAATTTGACCTTTTCAAAAAATTTGGTTACTTCCGGTCTATTCGGGCACCCGAATTTGACCTTTTTAAAACATTTGGTTACTTCCGGTCTATTCGGGCACCCGAATTTGACCTTTTCAAAGCATTTGGTTACCTCCTGTCTATTCGGTTACACCCGAAATTGACCTTTTCAAAACATTCAGTTACTTTGGTCTGTTTGGCACCCCCGAATTAGACCCCTCTAATGACATCTCTTCGACTGATAGGCCGACGAACCCCCTAGAAGTCCCTTCAATATCTTTGACCAATAGGCTGACGAACCCCCTAGAGTCCCATCAATATCATTGACTGATAGGCCGACCAACCCCCTAGAAGTCCCTCAATATCTTTGACCAATAGGCCGACAAACCCCCTAGAGGTCACAATACCCTCAAAATTGTTTTCACAAAAACATTGATTGCGAAACTATTGCACCCCGTTGAACTACGTGACTGGTCTGATTCCCATGCGGGATACGTAGGCAGCCTGTCACCTCAGGCACGACCACCCCTTCTTCTCAAAATGTTTGGTGACCCCGGTCTGTTCGGTCACCCCCGAATTTGACCCCCCTCGAATATTTGGTTACTCTCTGGTCCACTCGAGCGCTCGAGTTGTACCTCCCTCAGAACTACGCCCCGACTTGATTCCCGTGAGGGATACGTAGGCAGCTCGATAACAAGAGTTTCAGTCGGACGTTCTATCGAATATTGTGTTACCTCAACCCTCGGCTCAGAGATGTATGTGATCTCACCAACTCATAAGTCTATCATCCATCCCCATCCATCCGAACTACGATTGGTCTGATTCTCGCAAGAGATACGTAGGAAACTTGGGAACCCAGGTTCGACCATACTTGTTGTTTGCTTGCTTGAGTAGAACTACGGAGGCTTGATTCTTGAAAGGGATACGTAGGAAACCCTACTTTGGGCTCAGTCGTTAAACCCTAGACGAGACCGGTTGTCTATATTGGATCGCCGAATCCACTTTACATCACAAGTGAATTTGACGAGGGGCTCTGTAGACACCCCGATCTCGCACCCCTAAAAACAACCTTTGATTCGGTCTAAGCGCGATAATTGACCTAAAACCCCAGATTTGGCCGTTCGGGATTACCGTACGCCTTATCGGTGCATCGGATGGAAAACCATGTACGGATTCATGATCAGGGCTCAAAACCGAGTAAACAGGCGTATTCTTCAAAAATTGAGCGTCGGGACCCTACGGCGGGCCCCGCACCCCCAGAACGCCTTTTACCGGTCATCCATTTCATTTAAAATTTTATTTCTTCCTTTCCTTACTTATTAACATATTATAGATATGCCATTATGACCAGAATAATACGAAGAGCAACTTTTGAGTTGGGCCCGCGGACAACCGAGACACCGGAACGCGCACGACGGAGCAGTTGCAAGCTGTTGCGGAGCGGGAAGACGGAGCCGGAAAATCATGCATGTTTACTACCACATTTTCTGGACATATGGCTGCATTAGGGGGGTCACATGGGCCAAAATCAACCAAGGGTTGACAAGTGGCATTCAAAAAGTGGAAATTGCACAAAGTCAAAGCAATACCATCACTTTTGGCCATTTTTTCCACCCCTCTTGCATGAATTTCGGGCAAGCAACCACCACCCCCCATACTACCCCTACTCTAGGGGCATTTTGGTCAAAAAACTTACCTCCCTCCTCCATATACTCCCTTTGTTGATCCAAGAAAGAAAACACATTTTCAACATACACATTACACTACACACATTCCCTACACCATTCTCTCCAACTTGCACCCTTGTTCTTACCACCACCACTCAACCACCACAACACCACTACTCCTCCACCACTTCTAAACCACTCAAACACCTCAAACAACTCACCCCAAACACTCAAACAACAACAACAACAACAACAACAAGCAACAACAAAAAACAACAACCACAACAACAACAACAACAACAACTTCAATCAAACAAAAAAAAGTCTTCCCTTGGAGACAAAGGAAGCACACCACCCTCTTTTAATCTAGGTAAGTTTCCTTTTTATATATCATAGATTAGATAAAATGTAAGTCTAAATGAGTTGTTTGGGAATCTAGTCAACTAGTGACTAGATTCCCCTTATTACCTATGTAATCTATGTTTTTACTTTGTAAATAAACATGTTCTATATATTCTAAATGTTCATACTTCAGTCCTAGCATGTGTATATATGTCTTGAGTTCATTTTGGTGTTAATCTCATGCTTTAGATCTCAAATCTCAGCAAGATATAGTCCATTTGCTCAGCATGTGTATATTCTGCCCTCATCTCCTTCTTTCTTGTCTATTCTCATTTTTGTTTATGTTTGTTCATAAATAGACACATGATAATGTTAATAATATATCAATAAATAAGTTCCCCAAGTTCTATGGGTTTTCTCTGACTCCATGCCATGTTTTGATATCAATCTTCATGCCATGTATAATCTGTCCAGCATGTTCTGTTTCAACCAAGCCTTTTGATGAGCTTTTTACTCAATCATAAATTCGTTTCTAGATGTGTCTTTAAACATGAAAGTTGTTCATTATATACTGAATATTATTATTGCCAAGTTTTGTGGTCTAAATCCATGTATAGATCATTTTTTGGTAGTCATTTTCGTAGCTCAAATATGTTGCTTTGCTTGCTGCAGTTTTGGCTAATCTGAGTTTTCTAGTCTAAAACCCTACCAAAACTAGATTTTCAAGTCAAAGTCAAAACATGAAATTTGTTCTTAAAAGACTAATTAAGATGTTCATGCTTTTGAAACAATTTTATGACCTCTGGAATGGCTTATTTCCATTTTCTAAATCAAGTGCCTGCTTCCAGATTCATATTTCCCAGATTCTGACATGCCAATGTCAGATCACTTTTGAAGAACCAAAACTTTCTTTCTGACTTTGAAACTTGGTACACATTATCTTTAATATATGATCTTCAACTTTTGTGTTTTATGCTTTTCCAGATTATTAAGATATGATAGTGTAAATTGCTCATCAAAACCTGCTATGATATCTTTTCCTGTGCTGGGCTGAATTTACATAAATGTTCTTGACATGATTTGAGCATGAAATATCAACCCATAAATGTGCTCTAACATCTTGGGAGTGAATCCCAAGCTTTGGATCTGTTTTTGGATAGGTCATTCACAGGTACACCCATGGCGATCCACAGCAGCCCCATGAACTTGGAGATCAACCTTGGCTTGGATATTTGCTTTCATGGGATATTTCCCATTTTTCACCTAATTGTATTATTTGTAAAATATTCCCCCTTCCCCCTTTAATTGCTCATACTTGTAAATATGATTCAAACCTTTTTTCAAAACCAATCGGGAATCCACCCAAACCGGTTCCCGGTTGTGATAAAATGAATCGACCTAGAATAGGAGACTCCTTTATACATAAACACACCTTTTTTATAAGTTAGGACATAAAATACATTTTCAAAAGGCAAACTAAAATCAAGCGTAGGCGGAAGCATGCTAGAGACCGAAAGGGCGAGCGGCGTGCCTAACACCTTCTCCTCTCGTAACATAGCCCCCGAACCCACTTTTCAATCAAAAAGGTTTTATCTCTATTTTCCTAAATAAAATGAGGTGGCGACTCTTCTTTTCAAAACCAAAGTAGGGTAACCATTATGAGAAACCGAGCGGATTCCAGCCGCGTTTCGCACGAGTCCCCACGTGGGTACGGGCGCGGGCTCTCACAGTCACACTTCTTCACATAAGCTTGGGCTTCTTCCCTTAAGTTCGGCCAGTAATAACCGAGTGTGATCACTTTATCGGCAAGGGTTCTGGCCCCCGGGTGTCCTCCACAGATTCCCTTATGTATCTCGGCCAACAGCTTCTGGGTGTCTTTAGGGGAGACACATCTCAGGAGAGGTCTGGAGAATGACCTGCGGTACAGAATGTCGTTCCAGACTACATATCGAGCCGACTTCCTCTTTATCGTTTTGGCTGCTGTCTCGTCCTCCGGTAACTTGCCTTCCTTAATGTAGTCCTTGTAGTCTTCAATCCAGTTTCTTTCTTCATCATCCAGAATAAGGATCTCAAGTCTCTCGTAGGCAGGTTGGTCGGCATAGATGATCAGTGGGTTGGTCTCTTCTGGCGTGGCCATTTTTGACAACAGATCGGCCTCTTGGTTGTGCTCTCGTCCTACTTGCCTGATTTCCCACAACTCCAAGTTTTTGGTCATACTTAAGACGAGATCCCGGTACTTAGTCAGCATGTGGTTCTCGGTGTTATATTCTCCTTTCACTTGGTTCACCACGAGTTGGGAATCACTGTAAGCTATCAGTTTGTTGGCACCAAAGAACTTCGCCCTTTCTATTCCCAAGATCAAGGCCTAGTACTCGGCCTGATTGTTAGAAGCTGGGAATTTAAATCTGATGAAATCCCGTGCTACATGTTCGCCGCCTGGACTGGTTAGGTACACTCCTGCCCCACTTCTATCTTTGGTTGTCGACCCGTCTGTATATAAGATCCAGCAATCTTGTGGGTGCGCTTCTAGAGGTTCTCTGTCCATGGGAAATTTCCTCTTCCGGGTGGTGGGCGTATATTCGCTTGAGAACGCGGTCTCGACCAGAAAGTCTACCAGGGGCTGCGCCATCAATGTCTTCCTTGGTTTAAAAGTTATGTCGAACTCGGTCAATTCTATAGACCAGTTGAGTAGTCTGCCGGAACTGTCCATTTTGTGGAGTATCTTTCTTAACGGGGCATCGGTGTAGACCGTGATGGGGTGAGCGGAGAAATATGCGCGCAATTTTCTAGCGGCGATGACCAGGGCGTATGCTATCTTCTCGGCATTAAAATATCTACTCTCGGTTTCCGACAATGCTTTGCTGACATAGTAAACCGGCTTCTGGATCCCATTGTCTTCGCGCACTAACACGGCTGCCATGGCCCTATCTGTTGCAGCCAGGAATACCGAGAGTGTTTCTCCTATGATCGGACTATTGAGTAAGGGGGGTGAGCCTAGGTACTCCTTCAATTGCTTGAATGATTCCGAGCACTCCTTGGTCCAGACGAAGTCTTTAGTTCCTTTTAGAGCCTTGAAGAAAGGGAGTGATTTCTCTGCCGACTTGGAGACGAATCTTCCTAGGGCGGCTATTCTTCCGTTCAATCTTTGAACTTCCTTTATGCATGTCGGCTCTTTCATGTCGACTAAGGCTTGGATCTTCTCCGGGTTCGCCTCAATGCCGCGCTGGGATACCATGAAACCGAGGAACTTGCCTGCTGTGACCCGAACACACATTTACTAGGGTTGAGCTTCATATCGTTCTCCTTTAGATTCCTTATGGTCTCCGTTAGATCCGGGACGTGGCTTCCTGACTTGGTTTTTATTACCATGTCGTCAATGTAGGCCTCCATGTTTCTGCCGATCTGGGATTTGAACACCTTGTTCACCATCCTTTGATAAGTCGCGCCAGCATTCTTGAGGTCGAAAGGCATCATCACATAACAGTAATTTCCTCCCGCTGTTTGGAAGGCGATTTTCTCTATGTCTTCTTCGGCCATCTTGACTTGGTGGTAACCGGAATAAGCATCCAGAAAACTCAGAGTTTGATGTCCGGCAATGGAGTCCACCAACTTGTCGATCCTGGGAAGCAGGTAGCTGTCTTTTGGGCATGCATTGTTGAGATCCGTGAAGTCAACACACATTCTCCACTTCCCATTCTGCTTCTTCACCATCACGACATTAGCTAACCATTCCGGGTATGTTGTTTCTTGGATGATCCCGGCTTTTAACAGCTTATCCACCTCGGCCTCGATTGCTTTATCTTTCTCAGTGGAGAAAGCCCTTCTCCCTTGTCTGATTGGTTTTAAAAACTTGTCGACCTCTAGCTTATGAAGAGCTACGGCTTCTTTAACTCCAACCATGTCTTCTACCCTCCATGCAAATACATCCAAGTTGCTTTTGAGCAGAGTGATGAGTTCCCCTCTCTCTTCTTGGGGAAGTTGTCTCCCAATCTTTATTTTCTGCTCGGGGTGGTCAAGGTTAATGATGATCTCGTCCAACTGATCGACCGGTCTCAGCTCGGTCGCTTCCCTGAATTCCAAAGTTTCCACAGTGATTTGCTTGATCCTCTTTTCTTTGTTATCCGGGCTCTTTCTTTCGTCTTCCAAGCTCAGGTTTCCCATATCTGAGAGCTTGTCTATATCGACCTCTATGGTTGCGGGCTCTGTGGCCTTTGCATTCTGGACGAGAGTGAGGGCTGAGGAACTTGGCTCGTCTTGATCTATGTTCATGGATATAGATCCAAAGCCATCCGATCCATAAGTGACGCCTCCTTCAGTCGTCTTGCCATCAAGTGACATAGGTTCCCCGGACGTTTCCGCTGTTATCACACCTATCTTGGGGGCTGATGTTGTTGCCGTGGTTGACTTGGATATGACGATGTTCCTTTCTGGCGTGTCAATCTCCATACGAGCTTTGGTTTTCCTGGACCTCATGACATGTTCTAAGAAGTGTTTCGGGTTTCCAAGGACACATCCTATTCCTTCTGGAGTTGGGAATTTCACCCTTTGGTGAGGCAGAGAGGCAACCATTCCCAATTTTCCTTGACTAGGTGAGCCGAGGATGGCATGATAATCACTAGTCAGGTCCATAACAATGAAAGTGATCGTGGCCGACGTCTTGTAAGGGTAGTCGCCGACTTCCAATAGTAGGACCACCGTTCCTTTAGCCTCGGCCTTATGATTAGTGAAACCCTCTAATCTCCCATTGTAGGGGACTAACATGGTATCCGGCAGCTCCATCTCTATGAAGGTCTTGTAGTATAGCACATCTTTGGCGGCTCCCGAGTCTATAAGTAGTCTTTCTGACTCACAATTATCTATCCGTCCGGTAATGACCAAAGGATGTTCTCTCATGGCCCTGTTTCCGGCCAACTCGTTTGGGGAGAAACTGATCACCTCCTCCCCCTTATGGATCCACGGGGGAATGTGGTAGACCTTGCTAAGCTCGTGGATTTGTTCCCTTAGCCGTGTATTTGAAGGGATTTCCTCCCGGATTACGCCGATTAACTTTGCCCGGGGTGGTCTGTCATTTCGGCCACCTTCTCTCTCATCTTCCCTCGGGCGCTTGTTATCCTTTTTGGCTATGAACTCATCCAACTTTCCTTGATCGGCCCATCGCTGCAGTATCTTCTTCAAGGCAAAACAATTGTCGGTCTCATGTCCATTGTCCCGGTGATAAGCACAGTATTTGCTTGAGTCCCGAGGATATTTCGGATTGTCTCTTAGAGGCTTTGGGTCTGGTAAGTTGACCAGGGTCATTATCTCGGAAATCGGCTTTGTGAGAGGTGTGAAGACCTCTGTGCCCCGGGTTCTATTTTTCCTCTATTCCCCCCTCCGTTGGTGCCTTGTGCCGAGTTCGAAGTGGGCCGGCTTTCTTTTCCGTGATCTCGATCTCGGTACCCGGACAGCAATTTCTTCTTTTCCTCAGCATTGGCTGTAGCATAAGTCATCTGGTATAACTCAGATTTGGTGAGAGGTTCTCTCACTGACAGTTCGTAGGTGAGGTCCTCTGACCTTTGCCCATTATAAAAGCACATTATGATTTCCCTGTCAGTAAGTCTTTCTTCTATTGAATCGGCCAAGTCCCTGAACCTGTTATAGAAGCTCATGGTCGACTCGCTCTTCCCTTGGACAATGTTCGCCAAGTCAGATAACCTCTTCTTCCTGGCCCCAGCCGTGGCGAAGTATTCTAAGAAACTCGTCTTCAACTTAGAGAAAGATTCGATGCTCTTTCTTTCCAGGTCCATGAACCAGGATCTGGCTGCCCCATGTAACGTACTAGCAAAGGCCTTGCAAAGCACGTCGTCCTTGTTAGATAGGAGAGCCATCATTCCTTCAAAGGATTGAAGGTGATCCATGGCGTCAGTATTGCCAGAGTATTTCTCCATTGGGCAAATGGACGCATTGCGTCATAGTCGGTCTTTAGTTTCCTATGCCCTTGATTCATTTCTATATTATCAATCCTTTCTCGTAGGTCCATTATGACCTGTTCACTGAATCCCGAGCTGTTATGGGAACTTCTAGGTCGGTCTCTTTCTCTATCTCGACCTTTTCCCACGACTGGGCTGACGTCCGGATCTTCTCGGAGTCATCGCGGCGGAGTGCGACGAGGTGGCTCTCGTCTGGGCGGATTTTGCTCTTGGTCTTGCCATACTCTTCTTTCTCCTAGATATCTCACACCTGGTGACTCTGCTTCCTGCTCCCTTCTTCGGTTTATCTGATTTCTCAGATCTCTTTCATCAGGATTGACCGGACCGAGCCGACCATCAAGTCGGCTAGGTGGGGCGGCTCGATTCCTTCGGGGAGGTGCAGGTGGATCCTGACGACTTCGGCCATCAGCTGGAAGGTCTTCCCTACGTTCGCTTCTCTCGCCGTCTCTCCTGACCTCTCTATTGTCAGTCGGTTGAATGAAATGAGCTAGGGAGTGATCCGGATCGAATTCCAAGAGAGCTCGCTGGGCATCAGCTAATTGCTGAAGGGTAGTAAGGTTCTATTGTAGCAATACCCTTCGATCAATGAGGGAGGGCCTAGATGGGCCAGCTTCGGTAGGTAGAGGACGTGATATAGTTCGCCTACGTCGCCCATACTGATGAGTAATCTCAGGTGGCGGGCCTCTAGAGCGAGAGTGCATTCCATGTCCCGGAGGGGGGGGAGACCTTGATTCAGCGCATTATTGTTTGTCATGTTCGGCGGCGGCGGATTCCGGCTGGCGCCGGGAGTGACGCTCGCTTCTTGTCCGTCAGTAAGGACTTTGGACATGATGAACTTGCAGTTTTCCGAATGGAAGAGTTCTCCAAACAACGTTTCCCGGCAATGGAACCAAACTGATGCTGCACGAAACGTGTTGGATCAGCCCTCCGTCTAGTGGTTCGGATAATCCTAGCAAAGAATATCTTCGTGTCCGGAATCTGCACACAATGAACAAACGTGAACTAGCCGGGGCTTCACCGGCGAAGGCCCTCCAGCGTGAGAGTAAGAATTCGGGTGATCTGTGAAGAGAGAAATCAATGGACTAATTAGGGCCAAAGAGTTCGTTACCCGTTCCCGTGTAGAGGACCTGTTTTTATAGGCGTGGGTGTATGAGTTCTGACTTGTCGAGAAAGCCAGGAAGCCCGTGGTGATGTAGGACTCATATTCCTCGGAGATAGACTCCTGATAAGGATGGATTAAGCCCTGTTATCTGATAAGAGAGTTATCATTGTTTGGATAAGGACTCTCAATCTTAGAGTTGTAGTATAACCCTATAAGTGAATCCCCGATAAAAGGCGGCATATGGTGTAAGTCGTCCCGTCATCTGTCTCGGCTTTGTCACGGAAACCGGTTTAGGGTTTAAACTGCTCGGACTCGGCCTAGGCAAAGACTGCCTGCTCGTCCTTACTGACGTCGACCTATAAACATGGGCTTCTTAGACTCGGCTTAGGCGAGATCTGCCTCTGGCCTAAGTGACGTCGTCATATGAGAAGATGGGCCTTATTGTACGGGCCTTATAGTGTGTGAGCCCAGAGTTTATGGGTCTCATTTAACCAGGTCGGTTTATGTCGTTCATTACTATATAGGTTAGAAGTAATTCTAGAAGGTTTTAGATTATTTTTCAAGTTTTATGGGCACTATAAAATAGGCCTAAAATTGTATTCCGAAAATTAGACTTTATTCAATAAAATTTTGATTGCATTGCAATTGTTAAGAGTTTTTCTCTTATTTTCTGGTGGATTCCAGATTTATTGTGTTTGAGGATTCATTGCTTGTGAATTCTTGTGATTAGTGCGCTAATCACGAATTCTATCGCTTCCGTGCTGCGTCAATTTTCTACCACACATTTTCTTTATTTTATTATTTTTCTTTAGTTATTGTGTCCACCTCTTGGGTGTCAAGTGAGGTGGAACGGGGGGAGTATATAAGAGTATATGTTCTATTAGGTATCATTCTCTTATTATAAAATCACTATAAAGAGAAAATCATTCAATATGTACATATTTATATTCTTATTGTATACTCCCCCGTCCCACCCGAATTAGAATTTTTGGGTTGGGCACGGGGATTAAGGAAAAAATGTTAGTGGAGTAGGTGTTGTGAGTATGAAAAGTGAAGTAGAAAAAAGAAAGTGGAGTAGAGAATAATGAGTGGAAAGTTGTTGTGAGTGTGAATGTGGGTCCCATTAAATAAAATACTTCTATTTTTTGGTTGTCCTAATTTGAATGGGACACCCAAAATGGAAATTTGTCCTAATTCGAGTAGGACGGAGGGAGTATGAATTACCCATTTACATATCTATGGTTATTACCTCTTATTTTAACCTAGGTAGAAGAATGTCAAAAGCTTCCATGATTGCAAAAGTCATATTACATGGCATCCTCTAAATCAAGATAAACTCATTTGTGGCTTATGTGTCATTCCTATGGTTGGTTTCACCACTTTAAAATACTATAAGTATCTACTACTATATGTGCTTGTTTGTTTCCACTTATTTTGAGGGGCTTTTGACTTATTGCTTAAAATAAGTATTAATTAGAGTGTTTGTTTTTATTTATAAGCTAAAAGCCCAAAAGTAGAGTTCAACCCAACCATAGCTTAATTAAGTAAAAGCTGAAAAGCCCAAAAGAGATGCTTTCTAACGCTTAAGGAAAACACGCGTATTATGATTTTTCATTTAACAATTTTTATCCCTTAATTACCCAGGTTCTTCCGTAAATACTTTGCGTAGGGTTACAGTTGACACCAAAAAAAATTAAAAACAATCCGCATATAAAGAGAACTGTTTGGCAGGGAACGACATAGCCACATAAACAAGAATTAAAATATTGAAGAAGAAAGCTTCATAGGTTTTGTTCTCCATCACTAAAAGCTTCAGATGTTTTTTTCCATCACTCTTTCTCAATTAGTATAAATAAATTTGATCCCCCCCCCCCAATTGATCCACTCCCTCCGGTCCAAAATAACTGTATTTTTTTGCATTTGCACAACTCTTAAGAAATGATTCCCTAGCCTTTGTCTGCATCCGCGGTTGTGTTCCCGTTGGGCTTTCCGGCCCTCCAGGTTTAGGTTGGCTGGGTGGAAGCTCGTAATTATATAAAAGAAGAATTGTAAGAGGGGGCTGAAGCTAGATCTCAAGAAAATCTAAAGTTGGGTAGCTTTTGCTATCTTTTCTTCCATTTTTCTTTTTTATGCTCCGAATGTTTTGGGGCATCCAGACGAGGAAGCCGCCTATAAAAAGACTGTTATTACGCTCGTGGGACGTCTTCTCTGTGCTTGGAATTAGTACGGTCTTACCTCAGCGACTTTCATTGACGTAGACAGCGAGCGAGCAGCAAGCACCTACTCCCGCCTGGAGGCGGGAAAGATAGGGAAGGCGGGCCCTGAATCTTTCTGAATCGAGACCGGCCCGGCTCGCGTCGTTCCAACAACCGGCGGGGAGCACCTCACAAAAAAGAGTCATCTCATCTCCTTACTTCTTTGTTCTTTCTAATTCATTCACTTCAAGACTGGTTCTGAACGCCGCGTAACATCATCTTCAACCAACCTCCACCGTACCGGTGCGACCACTAAAGACTACCTCCCTTGCTTGCTGAAGATTCTTGGTCCTTTCTCCTCCATAATTATCATGACTTAGTGACAAAAGTTCCAACTTTACCCCTATTAAGTGTGCAACTTTCTTACATTAATGTCTCACACTAAGATAATTAATAAAAAAGAACAAGTTTCAATGCAAGAATAAGAGAGACATTTAGCTCAAAAGTGACAATTATTTTGGTCTAAAATTTTGGTTCAAAAGTGACAGTTATTTTGGACCGGAGGGAGTATGTTATTGCCTCAACTTGCTACATGGTTCCTCTCAACAGCTAACACCCTATCCTCTTCTCCTCCCTCCTCATTTATTCTCTCCATCTCTCTCTTTCTAGAAAGGGTTAATGATAATTTAGACCCTGAAGTCATATACCACCCTCCCAAAAGGACCCTGATGTTTTTTTTTTCGCCAGTTCAGACCTTGATGTGTAAAATTCTTGCCAGTTAAGGCCTTTTTTACGGAATTCGTTAAAAATTCAGTTAATTAGCATGTGTCATGCATGTGACTAACAAAATTGGGTGGTTTGATTTGTAAATATGTTTAAAGAGGTTAAAATGACAAATTTTAAAACTGAGGGGAGGATGCAAAAAAAAAATGAAAAATTTGTCCCTCTTCATCTACCCCTAACCTGTCCTCCATATTTTCCGGCACTTGCAACCACCATGACCACATCTGTAACCACCATAATCACCCATCTTTATCAATTTTCTTTAAATAAAAAAGGGCTAAAAGATTACTATCTAAACCATAACTGTAACCTATAGATCTAGGGATGAAAAACCACACACAGATCCAACCCAGTTCATCATCACGCCATTGCCGATCACAAAGAACAAATTAAAATCGTAAATTCTGCAATGGGTACTTCAATTCCCCTCTTAAATCCAAAACAATCTTCATAAACTTCTCCCAAATGAAAGATCAAAGCCCAAGAAATGAAACCCTCTTACTGTGGTTATAAATCATTGTCGGAGAAGAGAGATAAACGTGGTAGAAGATTGAAATCGAAGGGCGAGAGAAAAAGACGGGCTTGTGTTTGATTTCGAGAATTTGATTGGAGGTGGGGGTGTTTGATTCACAAATCTGATTGGAGGTGGGGATGCGTGGTCGGAGAGGGAGGAATATATCCAGCGTTGCTGGAGATGTTGGGGTCGCCGGTGGAAAAGGAGGCTGCCGGCGAGATGGAGACTTGGGCCGGAGATGGTCGACGATGAAAATGGCTGTTAGGTTCCCGTAGTTGAATAGATCCGGAGTATACTCCCTCCGTCCCATCCCACCTCACTCGAACCTTTGAAGTTTGAGTGGGCACATTAACAAAGAAAAAAAAAAAAGAATAAAATAAAGAAAATTGTGGTAGAAAATGAAAAGATAGAATGAGTAGGGTTAATGGTAGGTTGGTTGAATAAATTATGTGGTGGAAAATGAAGAGAGAGAATGAGTGAGTGGGGTAGATTGAATATAAAATTATAAAAAAAAATACAATTTTTGGGAGTTTCAAGTGAAGTGGGACGGATCAAAATAGAAATAAGTCTTAAGTGAGGTGGGACGGAGGGAGTATGTAATTTATAAAATAAATTTTACTTATTAATTTTCTTTTTTATATTTAATATTTTAAAAATAACTCTAAAAAACCATTTTACTTAATACTTTAATAATTTTTTAAAACCAATTTTTTTTGCCCTTATTAAATTTGGAATTTTCATTAAACCCCTCAAAAGAAATATCAAACTTCAAACCACCTAATTATGTTAGTCACGTGCATGGCACATGCTTTTTAACTGAACTTTTAACGAATTCCGTCAAAAAAGCTTTAACTGGCGAGAATTTTACACATCAAGGTCTGAACTGGCGAAAAAAAAACATCAGAGTCCGTTTGGGAGGGTGGTATATGACTTCAGGGTCTAATTTATCATTAACCCTTCTAGAAAAAACACACACACACACACTTTCTCTTTCTCCCCCAAATATGTCAAAGCGCGCACACACACACTTTCTCCCTTTCTCCCTCACCGTCACCGCCCCCACCCCCACCACCATCATCGCAACCGTCACCGTCACCGCCACCGCCACCGCTACTTCCATCACTTTAATGAGTCCTCCACTACCACAGACACCGTCTCTCCACTGCGACCACCGCATTAAGTCCGTCGTTCTGCGACCTCCGCCCTAGATCCGCTTTCTCAGTCTCCTCTCTCTTTCTCTCTCTCCGACACACACCCTCTCTCTCTCTTTCTCCCCCAAATCTGTCAAACCACACACACATAATTTTTCCCTTTATCCCTCACCCCACCGCCACCGCCACTACCACAGTCACCGTCTCTCCACTGCGACCACCGCCTTAAGTCCGTCGAACTGCTACCTCCGCCCTAGGTCCGCTTTCTCAGTCTCTTCTCTTCCTCCGTCTCTCTATTCGACACACACTCTCTTTCTCCCCCAAATCTGTCAAACCACACAAGCGTGGTTGTGTTTGTATTTTTCTGGGCTTAGATCGGGTTTAGATGCAGAAGGTGGGGGCTTCATATTCGTGTGCTTTCTTGTGTTCGTGTGTAATAAATTCACAGATATGTGTATTTTTTTGGCTTTTTGTTTGATTTTTTTTCTAGATCTGGAAATGAAGTGTGTATGTATAAGTTGAATTTCTTTTTTTTTTGGTTATAATTTGTAGGATTGCAATTGTTTGTATGAGAAGGGATGCACAGTGCCAATGTTTATTTGAAGTTATTGTGTGTGTGTGTATGTGGCTTACTGACCTCCGTATACTGGTGGTGGTCTGCGGTTGTGGATGGTAGTGGTTGGCGGTTGTGAACGGTAGTGGATGGCGGTTGTGCACGGCGGTGGTAGCGATGGTGGACAGTGGTGGTCAGTTGTTGTGGACGGTGATGTTTATGTGTTGTTAATGGTTGTACAAAATATCACTGGTTGGGTTTTGATTAATTAAAAGTCAAAAAAAGCATATTCTCTTTAATTATAAAAATATAAGTAAATATATTACCTCCTTAATTCCCTTGCACTATTAAAATGATGTAAAGTACGTTGAGACATTGGGATTTCACAATAGGATAATGATATGTATATTGAAAACTCAAAGGGAAAACTCATAGCGAAACTCTGTAATCCGTTGGATTGTAATAAATCTTTGTGGACCCCACTGCTAAAAACCCATCCAACGGATTAGAGTGTTTCACTATAAGTTTTCCCTTTGAGTTTTCACTATGTGTATCATTGTCCTTCACAATATTCACTTTGGGAAACCAGTCGAGTAAAATATGGAAAAATTAAATTCATAAAATAATCAAATTGTTGTTATATGAAAAGAATTCATTTTAATCAAATACTAATCTCATATTTTACCATATAGTAGTATGAGATACAGGGCTGTGCTCTCAGGCGGGTTACCCGTAACCCGACTCGGGTTCGACCCGAGAAATCGCCACCCGACTCGCATCGAATCTCTTGGTCGAGTCGAATTCAGCGCCATTAATGGATTAATGGGTTCGTCAAACTTGTCGGGTCGAGTCGGGCATACTCGTGACTCGACAAGGGTACTCAAGGAATAGACTCGTTTCCAGTTCGTCTTCCCGATCTAGAGATTATAGATCCGTTCAACGAGTTTAATTCAAAATCATTGATATTTTTCAATGGAAATTAGAAATGATGGGAGCAGGGCTGTGCTCTCAGGCGGGTTACCCGTAACCCGACTCGGGTTCGACCCGAGAAATCACCACCCAACTCACATCGAATCTCTTAGTCGAGTCGAATTCGGCGCCATTAATGGGTTCGTCAAACTTGTCGGGTCGAGTCGGGCATACTCGTGACTCGACAAGGGTACTCGAGGAATAGACTCGTTTCCAGTTCGTCTTCCCGATCTAGAGATTATAGATCCGTTCGAAGAGTTTAATTCAAAATCATTGATATTTTTCAATGGAAATTAGAAAGGATGGGAGGAAAAGAGAGAGAAAAAGATGACAGAGAGGATGCACAGATGAAAGAGGAGAAATTTAAGAAAAAACTGAGTTGATTCTTTCATTTTGAAGACATTGAGTAAAAGTTATGAATAGAGAAGAAAATGGAGAAAGCTGAGGAGAGAGAGAGAAAGAAATGGAGGCAAACATCTTTGAACAGCATTTAATGCTATTTCCTAGGGTTTTTAAAATGTAACTTTTCATTTATAGTAGTGGGCCAGCATAAATTAACTAATGGGCGTGTTTTTTGGGGAAAGAATCTCAAGAGACTAAGTAAAGCATGTGAAAAGTCACGAACCCGGCACTACCCGACGGGACACGATCTGTACACCCGGGCCGAGTTCGTCCCAGTTATTTGGAGCTCGACCCGACTCGGGTTAAACCTGACTCGTTTAAAAAAATCAAAACTCGACTCGTAATCGACAATACTCGACTCGATCCGACTCGTTTTCCAGCTCTAGATGGGAGGAAAAGAGAGAGAAAAAGATGACAGAGAGGATGCGCAGATGAAAAAGGATAAATTTAAGGAAAAACTGAGTTGATTCTTTCATTTTGAAGACATTAGAGTAAAAGTTATGAATAGAGAAGAAAATGGAGAAAGCTGAGGAGAGAGAGAGAGAGAGAGAGAGAGAGAGAGAAAGAAATGGAGGCAGACATCTTTGAACAGCATTTAATGCTATTTCCTAGGGTTTTTAAAATGTAACTTTTCATTTATAGTAGTGGGCCAGCATAAATTAACTAATGGGCGTGTTTTTTGGGGAAAGAATCTCAAGAGACTAAGTAAAACATGTGAAAAGTCACGAACCCGGCACTACCCGACGGGACACGATTTGTACACCCGGGCCGAGTTCGTCCCAGTTATTTGGAGCTCGACCCGACTCTGGTTAAACCCGACTTTAAAAAATCAAAACTCGACTCGTAATCGACAATACTCGACTCGATCTGACTCGTTTTCCAGCTCTAGATGGGAGGAAAAGAGAGAGAAAAAGATGACAGAGAGGATGCGCAGATGAAAGAGGAGAAATTTAAGAAAAAACTGAGTTGATTCTTTCATTTTGAAGACATTAGAGTAAAAGTTATGAATAGAAAAGAAAATGGAGAAAGCTGAGGAGAGAGAGAGAGAGAAAGAAATGGAGGCAGACATCTTTGAACAGCATTTAATGCTATTTCCTAAGGTTTTTAAAATGTAACTTTTCATTTAGAGTAGTGGGCCAGCATAAATTAACTAATGGGCGTGTTTTTTGGGGAAAGAATCTCAAGAGACTAAGTAAAACATGTGAAAAGTCACGAACCCGGCACTACCCGACGGGACACGATCTGTACACCCGGGCCGAGTTCGTCCCAGTTATTTGGAGCTCGACCTGACTCGGGTTAAACCCGACTCATTTAAAAAATCAAAACTCGACTCGTAATCGACAATACTCGACTCGATCTGACTCGTTTTCCAGCTCTAATGAGATATGTTTTTGACAAGTATCAAATAAAGTTTCAATGCTTCAAAAAATTGTAAAATTTAATTTTAAGGAAATGAGACATATCAAATCTTTATTTAACTTTCAATGCAATTCGACTAAATGTGAGGAAGAAGATGGTGGTTCTAAGTAATTTTAGAGTAGAGATAATACATTTTTGGTTTTCTTCAATGAGGGTTATCATCTTCAAACTATAAGAGTGATTATAAAAAAAAAATTACATTATTCATCAAATCTTTATTTTAATATTAGCATTAATTTCAAATGTGAAGAGCTACAAGTGTACTAATTTTAATGGTAATTAGTTCGGCATAAAATGAAGCCGAATGAAGGTTTTTTTAGAAAAAGAGAAAATTGGCGTGAACTAAAAATGGTTTTGGCTTATGGCTGTATGGGCATCAAATGGCGTAAATTAGCACTCCCTCCATTCCGTACTAATAAACACAAATTTGTTTCAGCACGGGAATGGAAGAAAATGTAAATGTTGTGAGTATAGAAAATGAGTATGAAAGAGACAATGTAAAAGATAAATTGAGTGGATTGAACAGTAAATATCTTTTGTCATTTTTAATTATGTGCCACTTCTATGAGACACTAAAAATTGGATTTTGTTCCTATTGATATGAGACAAAATATTGTTGGGTACAAAAAAATAATTAAAAAGTGATGTATTCTGAGTGTACATGGTTTGGTAGTTCAGAGAAGTGGGGTATGAAATAGTTAATGTATAATTGTTGTTAGTATGACATGTGGGATTTACATTTAAAAAATTATAAAAAACTTTGACTTTTTAAAAGGTTTTGAAATTTAAAATGGAACAATCAATCATGAGATATACACCCTCTGTCTCAGAGTAAGAAATGTGACTTACTAAGAAGATACTCAAAAATAAATTAGTCCAAATTGTTTTCAGATAAAGAGAGTACTATCTCAATCCCAATTAAATTATTTTTTTTGAATTTGCACGTTTATCAACACATTAAATTAGAATGAGTCAACATTGAAAGTTGGTTATAAGTAAGTTATGTAAATAATATTTATTCCGTTTCAATAAAATTTTGAGGATAAAGCTATTTAAAATATTGTTCATTGTTCGCTTTTATATAGTGAATCAAACTAAGAACCTTAGACTTAGAGTGAAATTTATTAAAAAGAAAGTAAAAAATTTAACGTAAGACGAAGAGATTAATAATCTTGATTTAAGAAATTATATTAATTGTGACAAAACTTAAAATTTTCAAGTTAATTAGAAGCTACTTTACAGGAAAATATTTTTAAGCTTGATGCTTAGTAATCTCATGTCATGTTTTTGGACTTCACTTTTGTTACTAATTGTCACTTAAAGATATTTCCTTTAAACAAATATACATGTTCAAACTTATTTATCAATTGAGTCAATACTATTTTACCATTATTTCACTAATTACAAATTGAGTTTTTACTAATTCGTACTCTCCCTATCCCTGAATAAATGTTACATGTGATCAAATAAGTTGAACTTTGACTAAAAAGTTAAGAAAATTTGAATATTTTTATACTATTTTGAAAATAGTTATTGATACATCAATAGAAACACTATTTATAACTAATTTTGAATTTCAATGAAGATAAATAATTTTGCATAAAAAATTGGGCAAAATTTAACTTAGTTGACCATACGTGATATTTATTCGGGGACAGAGACAGTACTAAAAAAAATATGTCCGTGCAACTCACAAGTGAAACTCTAGTTGATTTAATATTGTGTTCATTTGAGCATTTTGCAATATCAGAGTGTTTTAGCCTCTTGAATTGCTTCAACAATGTGCAAGATTATTATTTCACCAATAAAGAATATCACAAATTCAAACTCAGGACCCCCTAAATCCTTGATATATAAGTACTTCCTTAGTCTCACCTTAATTGACACCTAAAAAGTGGACACAATGACTAAAAAATAAATGTGTGGTAGAAAATAAATAGAGAGTATGAGTGAGGTAAATAGTAGTGTTGGTTGAATAAAATGAGTGGTGAAAAATGAAGGGAGAGAATGAGTGGTGGGGTAGAGTAAATATAAAATTATAAAAAATAGATTATTTTGGGAAGTATGAAGTGAGTTTGGACAGACCAAAGTGTCAAATGAGCTGAGACTGAGTAGTATTCAACTCTAGAGCTTCTGAATCCAGAAATATGAATAGGCAACTAATAGATTACGAACATACTACAACGATAGTTGCAATTTCTAACCCTAATCTTCCGGTAGCTTTGTTTGCAAATACAAAGCGGAATCAAGCAGAATAGAAACAAGGATGAACGATGATTCTTCGTCAAGGTAAGAAGTATGAACACATCAATCAACTTCTATCTTTAATCCATCTTTATACTCACTCTGTCCCGGAATAAATGTTATAGTCGACGTTTTCTTTCCTTTATTGACCCAATTTATTCATATGCGTAGAGTGTGACGCCTCCTATTAGAATGAATAATATATGAAGATCACCAAACTCCACACGTATTTATAGCAAGACGACATTTATTTTGGGACAAACGAAAATGGAAAGTAGAACATTTATTCAGGGACAGAGGGAGAGTAACAGACTAATTAGTGGTAATAATATGGTGGTGCTTACTGAAATATTCCAAAGTGAGATTGTTTATGTTTTGATATCTGAAAAAAAAATAAAAAAAATCAGTGGTTGATTCCAACTGTGCCTATCTCTGTGACTCTATTCTTCCCACACATAGTAACAACCAAGACTTGATTTCATAACAATGTTAAATTCACAAATCGTTATCAGAAGTGGGTTCCTAGTTCCTAGCTGATTAGCCAAAGTATCCATCAAGCAAAGACTTTTCCGTGGAAGAGAGTCGTTAATTTACCTAAATTATCTATTTGTAAAAGAAATTGGACAGATTAGAAAGACTTCATTTGAACAATGAGCAATAGTGAAGTTAGCGGGTAATTTACTTGAAATTATTGTATACAACTGGATGTTTCAAAAGTCTTGAGTAGGGGTGGCAAAATGGGTGTTTTGGGTGTATCCATTAAAGTTAAAATATCCGGATATCCAATGGATTTTTAATTTTAATGGGTAAACCCAAAACACCCATTTTGCCACCCCTAGTCTTGAGTCAAACATTATATAATAAAATTTCCTGACCCATAATCTTAGAAATCAAAATTAACATCCTGGTCAAGACATCAAGTACTGCCAAAGTTGTCAAAAGTGTCATTGTTTTCCTGTGAGTCTTGATTTGGTTATCCATCATCATGGTCACTGCCTCACTGGAGCTAACTTGGAGCATTCAGTGTTCAGATAGTGAACAAGATGCTCAAGTTCTAACAAAGGTTCAGCAACCCTTCAGGATACGTTCATCGTTGGCGGACTTTAACTTGTGTGCTTTGTACCGTATTGTGCATTTATTATACTCCCTCTGTCCCGCCGGAAAGATAGTCTCATTTTGACTTTTTATGGTCAACAAAAATGAACTTTGACCAAGCATTGGTGATGATCTTATTATTCTAGTGATATTCTAAAATTTGTAATTGATAAATCATTAAGTGATTTATCAATAACAATTTTTAGAATATCATTGTGATTATTAAATTGACACCAATATTTGGTCAAAGTTTATTTTTGTTGACCATAAAAAGTCAAAATGAGACTATCTTTCCAGGACAAAGGGAGTAAATACTATACCAAAGTCCTAAAACCATAGATGGGCTCATGCCATATAATGTTTCTTCGTCAACCATTGTTGTCTTTTATGCTTGGTAATTAGTAGTATAATTGCTTAGAAGTTCGTTTTGGATGTGGAACTGACTTGAGATGGGGCCAATTGACTTGGGAGTCAACACCCAATGCCAGCTACACTTTAAAGATCAAGAAATTTATCAATTAGGCAGCATAATTCTGCTACTTCTTAAATAATTGATTGCAATTTACTTTTGGCCATGGGGATGAGATTTTTCCAATTCCTGGTTGTTTTTGTAGGATTTTTATGTGGGGAAAGTAGTGGAGTTGGAGTAAATTCAACAATTGGTCAATGCAAACAGAGAGAACAAAATGCTCTTCTGAAGCTCAAACAAGGCTTCAGCAATGCTTCGGAAAGCCTCATGTCCTCGTGGGTGGCTGAAGATGATTGCTGTAAATGGAGAGGTGTCTTTTGCAGCAGCAGGACTGGACATGTTGTGGCCCTGGATTTGCGCAGCTCAAGTCCAAGGGAGGCGTTAAAAGGTGAGTAAATGATTTCCACCAAACTCAAGTTCCAGAATTTCTTGGTTCCCTTTGTCATCTTAAATATCTCAACTTGTCCAGTGCCAACTTCAAGGGAACAATTCCGGACCGCCTTCAAAATCTCTCACGCTTGCAGTCTCTCGATTTGAGTGGAAATCACTTTTCACTTAGAGTGGACAAACCTGACTGGCTTTGTGGTTTCAATTCGCTCAAAGTCCTTGATCTGGGCGGGGTTGATCTTAGCCGAGCAAACTATGATTGGCTTACTTGTGTCTCTAAGATGCATTCTTTGGTTAAGTTAAGCTTGGTTCATTGCCAACTTGACAAACTTCCTTCATTACTGCCTTACGTTAATTTCACTTCGCTTGAATATCTGGATATGACTTTGAATAATTTCAATGTTCCTATACCTCAATGGTTTGTTAACATTACCCTTGGTCTTGTGCATCTTAATCTTAGCAGTAGTCAATTGGTAGGTTCAATTCCACATTTTTTTGGGAGTATGACGTCTCTAACTACACTAGATCTCTCAAAGAACTCTCTCACTGGTCCAATCCCACATTCTTTTGGGAGCATGATTTCTCTCACCTTAGTAGATCTCTCAGCAAACGATCTGAATGGTACTATTTCAGTTTCCTTGGAAATCTTACGTATCTTACTGTTCTTGATGT
This sequence comes from Campanula takesimana, assembly GCA_026119855.1. Lineage (NCBI taxonomy): Eukaryota > Viridiplantae > Streptophyta > Magnoliopsida > Asterales > Campanulaceae > Campanula > Campanula takesimana. The sequence continues at coordinate 199,117 of JAOWBW010001563.1, read as the reverse complement.
CTCTGACAATCATCTGAACGGGCGTATAGAAAAGTTCCTTGCACAGCTTTCACACTTAGTTGTTCTTGATATTTCTTCTAATTCCTTAACGGGACAGTCACTGAAACCCAACTGGTAAATTTTCGTGACTTACGGGTACTAGAGTTGTCATCAAACTCATTTGTGTTCAACATAAGCTCACACTGGGTTCCTGCTTTCCAACTGGAAACCATTGGTCTAGGATCTTGCGTATTGGGGCCTCGGTTTCCCAAGTGGCTTCGGACGCAAAAGGACTTTCTGTCTGTTGATATCTCTAACAGTAGCATTTCCGGCACTGTGCCAAGCTGGTTTTGGGATCTCGAAGGCGGAGCGGATGAATCTTTCTTTCAACTCACTCGAGGGAAAACTTCCAAACTTGACGTCAAAATTCAATCTTTCTGCTATAGATTTGAGTTACAACCTATTTCAAGGACCCCTGCCTCATTTTACAACCCACATAGCCACATTGATGCTGGCTAACAATAACCTCTCTGGACCCCTTTCGTCCTTTTGTGAAATAATGGTACCAAGTAATTCTTTGAGTTTCCTGGATTTATCATCTAATTTTTTCTCAGGTACGCTTCCTGATTGTTGGACATATGGAGACAGGTTGGTAGTTTTAAATGTAGCCAACAATAGTCTTGATGGGACCATCCCTTTCTCAATTGGCCATCTAGTCAATCTCAAGTCACTGAGACTGGATAGAAACCGTTTCTTGGGAGAAGTGCCACCTCCGTTGAAGTACTGCACTGGCTTGTTCCTTATGGATCTCCAGCACAATCAATTTTCCGGTACAATACCTTCGTGGATTGGGGAATCTGTAGTGAATTTGATGTTTCTTAGTTTGAGAGATAACGGGTTCCATGGAAGTATTCCGTTGCAGCATACAACAAGGCGGACATAAAGGATATATTGATGAAGGTGGATCGCATTCAGTTAAGTTTGTATTGGCAGGGAAGGGAACTTGGTTTTGAAAGGAGTCTTCGGCTTCTTATGCTGATTGATCTTTCTGACAATGTATTATCAGGAGAAATCCCTATAGAAATCACAAGCCTTGTTGGTTTGGTTGGCTTGAATCTGTCAAGAAATAATCTAAGGGGAAGTACCCAACAGATAATGGTGCCTTGGCACTACTACTATCGCTAGATCTATCCGGGAATAGACTTTCGTGCTCGATTCCAGCCAGCTTAGCTCTCTTGGATTGTCCCAATTATCTTAAGCTGTCATACAATGACTTGTCAGGAAGTATTCCAAAAGTTGCAGTCGTTTGGAGCAGACTCATACTATGGAAATCGAAAGCTTTGTGGATCTCCTCTCCGAAACCAGTGCTTGAAAGATGCCCCTGAGGATCCTCACTGCAGCAACCTGCAGCTGGACTTGAAGAAGGATGAGGAACATGAAGAATCCGATATGGTGTTTATGATGAGCATGGGGATTGGATTCATGACAGGTTTCTGGGTGTTTTGGGGAACTTTAGTGGTGAACAAGTCTTGGAGGTATGCCTATTTCCAGTTCATAGAGAACATGTTTGACAAGGTTTACGTGATCATTGCGATCAACATTGCAAGACTTCGTAGGAAGCTACAGAACCAACAAGAAGCCTAACTAGAAAAATATGGTCTGTCAATATCCACACTAGCTTAATAGCTTCAGGCAGTTTACTTTCCCTGGTTTGTCGTGAATTTAAATAATCCTTTTCGTGTACTATGTTTTTTTTTTAAATATTTATGAGTGTACCAGTGTTACTTTCTGAAGGGCGTAATGTGGACTTGAATGATATTTATGTAATATACTACCTGATTTTTGATATTTATACTATGTTTTAATACATTTTTGAGAGAAATTGAATTTTGGGCTTGTAGAAAATAATTTATCGTGGACTGTGCCATAAATTTAGTTATTATAAATTTTAAGTGAGAATATTTAAGATGGTGGGCTTGGCTTGGCCTTTTAATTAGGTTATTAGGGTAAAACCCAAATCAAGTATAAAAGCTCATAATATGTAAACCTAAGGCATCAGTTTAATCTTTCAATTTTCTTTGCTCTGCCACCATCTAGATTGTCATTCGCATGGGTACGAGTAGTAGTAGTTATGCAAATAAAATGAGATAGTTATATTGACCATACTGATTTAGAGTCCCAAAAAAACTGCTACAATACTACCGAGCAGGGGCAATAATTGTACAAAACCCAGCTAATTGATCTTTACGGCGTTGAGCTTAATTCCATCCAGCTTCTCCTCGGCTCTTCCGTTTATTTATCATTTTTTTGGCTGTGCGTTTAACGCACGGGTGTTAGACTAGTTTACTTGAAAGTTAAAGCATACAGCAAGCTGGATGTTTCAAAAGTCTTCAGTTCAGTCAGAGTCACAGAAACCCAACTAGTAATTCATCAGCTAGAAAATGTTTTTGGACATTAAATTTTACATATCTTACCGTTCTTGATCCAGCTTGTCGTAAATCATAGAAACCCAACTGGTAAAATTCATTATATACTCCCTCCGTCCCGAAATGATCTTGTAATTTGCCATTTCTCATTTTCCCAAAAAGTTTTTCCTATTTCTACAATTTAGGCGTAAAAGTGCATAAACAAGACATGGCTAGTGAAGCAAATGTTCAGTTTCTTAAAAAGTTTGAATAGTCAAATGAGAAGATCATTTTGGGACAGAGGGAGTAAAAAAAAAGTAATTCATTATGTAGTCAAATCTTATTTATCTGACTGTTCTTGATCTCTCCAACAATCAACCAAATGGGCATATAGAACAAATCCTTGCACAACTTTCACACTTATAGTTGTTCTTGATCTTTCTTCTTATTCCTTAAATGGCAGTCACTGGTAAATTATCGTGACTTACAGGTAATAGAGTTGTCATCAAATTCATTTGTGTCCAACATAAGCTCACACTGGGTTCCTGCCTTACAACTTGATACTATTGGCCTACAATCTTGCGTATTGGGGCCTCAGTTTCCCGATTGGCTAGCTTCGAACACACGAGGACTTTTCGTCTGTTGATATCTCTAATGGTAACATAAATCTCTCCAACTTTTTCATCAACATTCGATCTATCTGCTTTAGATTTGAGTTACAACTTATTTCAAGGACCCCTACCTCATTTTACAGCCCACATAATCACATTGATGTTGGCTAATACTTCCTCCGTCACAAAATGATCTTCACATTTTTTTGACGTTACTACGAACTTTGAGCAATAATTTTAGGTTGATTTAATTATACTAATGAAAATCTAATACCTTTTAGAGATAATTACAAACCAATGCAACGTACTACACTCTTGGTTACACAAAAGGTAACCTACTCTTCTTTAACAACATAATGAAACGTACTTTTATGTCGGGTTACAAATAATGCAACCATGTTGGATGACGTTAAATTTTATTAATGAAATGAACAAATTCGTTAAATAAACTAACAATCGTTAATGAAGCAACATTCCTTTTATCTTCATTCTTCAACCTCATTTCATCTTTATCATTTCAAACCAAATAAAATGGTGGATTAACCCCTGTCCAACCCACAAAATCAAACCCGAAAATCAAATTCAAAGTTCGAACCCTAGGATATGAAATTATGTAGTTGATCCACAATCAATCGAATCAAAAACTTGGAATTTGGAAGCTTTGAAGCCAAAATCGAATCTGATTTTTGTTAGATTTTGAACCCAAAATCGAACCCTAAATGCAAACCCACAAATCTGAAATCAAGCTTAAATTCAATCGAATCTATTGCAATTTCCGAACTCTAGCTAAATCGAATCAAACCCACGGCACTTTTGAACCTAAAATTCGAAAATTGCATGTCCAGGCCATGGGAGGGATTTCATTTCAACGCCATTGCAAGCGCTGCCGCAGACGACCATTCGTCAAAATCGGAGGTGATGAAAATCATCCTCTGTTCCAGAAACTCAGATAACATTTCATGGGCAACAACAATGGAGGAGATGTGGTGGTTCCGTCAGTATCGATTTTAAAAACTCAGATTTGAAAATTAGGGCTTGTGAGGAGATCATTTTTTTTCTTTTTGAAGGCTATGAGGAGATCAATTTAAAACTCAGAAATTTGGCATTTTGAAATTATGATAAAGGTTTAAAAGTATTGGCGGTGGGTGGAGGTGGAGTGATGGGTTTGTGGTGGTAGGAGGGAGAGTGGGAGACTGATTGTGGTGGGTGGTTGAAGAGTTGGAGGCCGGAGGGGTTAAGGAAGAAGAAAACCAAACTCATTAAGTAAGGTAACAAATGTTAATTTTATTTAATGGGTGTTAGAATTGTTCTTATGCCGTTGACATTTCAGTTATCTTTTTAACGCCGTTAGGGTGCGTTGCATTATATGTAACAAAATGATAAAGTACATTTCATTAAGATGTCAAATCGTAGTATGTTGCATTAATTGTAACAAACGCTGTAGTACGTTACCCTACCTTGTCGTTCGCCCATACTTTTTATTGATATACCATCAATAACAAGATTTAATGATCATTTGAATAATTAAATCAACTTAAAATTATTGATCAAAGTTCGCTCGTAGTAATGGCGAAAAAAGTGTGAAGATCATTTTGGGACATAGAGAGTAATAATCTCTCTGGACTCCTTTCGTCCTCGTGTGAGTAATGGTACCATTTAATTCTTTGTGTTTCCTGGATTTATCATCTAATTTTTTCCCACCGGAACGGCTTCCTGATTGTTGGACTGACATATGGAGACCGGTTGGTAGTTTTTAATGTAGCCAACAAGGCGACAACAGTCTTGATGGGCTGGAGAAGTGCCACCTTCATTGACGTACTGCACCAGCTTGTTTGTTTTGGATCTTGGGCAAAATCAACTTTCCGGGATAATAACATTGTGGATTGGGGAATCCGTGGTGAATTTTGTTAGATCATTATGGCTTGCAACACAAGTTAATTAGCACCTTCTATAAATAAAATCATGACTATAACATTAATATAAAGTATAATCATAATAGTCAATGTGTAGAATCTCTGAAATGTTATTTATCTATTTATGATGGGCAAAATAGTAAATCAACATTGCTAAGGATTGAATAGGTGTGGTCCCTAAATGAAGTGCCTCTTAGTCTTGTATATAAAGGGCTTACCATCAACCCTTAAAAACACTTGATTCTTTACTTTCTCTCTAAATACTCTCTTCATTATTTCCTAGAAGAACTTGAGAAATAAAGGGCATTCATCATTTAGAAGAACACTTCTCCTACATCTTCTTCTTATTCATATATCTCCCTAAAGTCAAGAACTATGGATTAAATTAGTAATCATCGCTTCCGCCTTCATCTCCTTCCTCAATCTCCTTCTAAATATGAGTATGGCATTCAGGGTCATAAATTGTTCCAACAATTGGTATCAGAGCCCGCTCATTATTTAGTTTGAGTTTGAGTTTTTTAAGAAAGCCTTAAAACGCTTTAACTTTGATTCATTTTCCCTGTTGAATCATAAGGATTTGATGTTGATTAGGGACTCTAATTCGTTCATAGAGTACTGATGATCTTCATCTAAATTAAGAAAATTGTTTGAAAGTTTTGTTCAATAAAACTAAATGGTTCAAGTGTGACTATCCCTTTATAACATGGTTTTATGTCTAGTGCATACCATGTGGATCTACTCACTTGATTCCATTAATTTTAAAGCAAGATTATCCCTAAATAACGTGGTTTTATGTTTTAAGAACATACCATGTGGATCTACTTGCAATTCATTGATTTTGGGAAAGTTTAAACAAAAATCAGAAAATGCAGAAAAATGGGTTGCTCGGCCGAGTCTTATGATATGCTCGGCCGAGCACATGAAAAGGCGCGAACTGCTCGGCCGAGTCTTATGATCTGCTCGGCCGATCACATGAAACGGTGCCAAAAATGACATAACCGGTCGGATCTTTAGTCGAGTCCGGTCGGTTCTCTTGAAACACCCGGTCGGATCTTTGGCTATGCTCGGTCGGACCAAGACCTGCACGGTCGTGCGTTTGGTTTTGCACGGTCGTGCATTGTATGTCGAAAAGGGCAAATGTTTCTGTTGTTGGTGCTCGGCCGTGCACTTCTCTATGCTCGACCGAGCAGCACGGTCGAGCGTTTTGTTTAGCGCGGCCGTGCGCAATTGTCGAATTGACCAAAACATTCTGTATTTGGTGCTCGGCCGTGCACTTCTCTATGCTCGCCCGAGCAGTTACTGTTCATAGGTTTTGGATTTTTTTTTTCTAATTCTGCATAAAAAAAATTTCCCCTTTTGATCAAAACATTCATTTTTCAAACCTTAAAGCCCTGATTAATTATATGCTTAAATAATTTTATTCATTGTTTAAATAATATTATCGCCTAAGTGATTAACGTTATTTAAATCTAAAATTATTAAAGTGTTGAATGCTTAAATTAATATGTGAATGACTTGAATTTTCCAAAGAAGATCTTGACATTTTACTAAACTTAAGCATTCATGTGATGACAAATAAAATGAACATTAAGTTGTTTTTTTAAATGCTTAAGACTACCCAAAGGAAGATTAAGCATTTAATCAAACATTGTTCAAATTACTTGTTATCAAAGACAATTATTTATGAATCAACTCGCAATCCAAAGATTAGTTTTGATGTCATGTTAATTGCCTTATTGATGGATTTCATTTGATATAATTAATCTTTTATTATGTAATCCCTTATTAATGTTTTGTATTCATTCTTGTTCTCGATTCCCCGATTTACTTAACGCTTCTTCTATTACTGCTGCGATGAGCACAATTCTGATGCTTAATGGGACAAACTTTAAAACTTGGAAAAACAAAATTGTAATGATCTTAGGCTGTATGGACATAGATCTCGCATTTAGGGAGCCGTTTCCTATTCCTTTTAATGCTGAAAGCACCCCTGAGGACTGCTTATATGCTGAGAAATGGAAATGCTCCAATCGCGTGAGCCTAATGATTATGAAAAATGTCGTCCCGGAAACCTTTTTGAACAGTGTTCCCGAGGACGTCGATGCTAAGACTTTCCTCGAAACCCTTGAAGAACGCTTTGCAAAAAGCGAAAAGTCGGAAACAAGTTCTACCCTAAGGAAACTTGTTTCCATGAAGTATAAGGGTACCGGGAATCTTAGGGAGTATATCTTGGAAATGCTTCACCTTTCGACCAAGCTAAAAGCACTTAAGTTAGAGGTGACTGAAGAGCTCCTCGTGCATTTAGTTTTGATCTCTCTTCCTCCTCAGTTTGGTCACTTTGAGGTGACCTATAATTGTCAAAAAGACAAGTGGAACATTAATGAATTGATTTCACATGTGACACAAGAGGAAGATAGGTTGAAAACATCTAAGGTAGAAAGTGCTCACTTAGCATCTACCTCTTCTCATGGGACTAAGAGAAGAGGGAAAGAAATTTCGGTGACAAGCAACAAGAAGCCTAAGGGATCTAACGATCATAAAGAAAAGAAGTGCTTCTTTTGCAAGGACCCTACACACATGAAGTACGACTGCCCTAAGTATCACGCTTGGCGTGCTAAGAAAGGTATGTCATTCGATCTTGTTTGTACCGAGGCTAATTTAGTTTCAATTCCTACATATACATGGTGGTTGGATTCTGGTGCAACAACTCACATAAGTATGTCTATGCAGGGTTGCCTGAATTACCGAAGACCTAGCGAAGATGAGATATTCATCTATATGGGAGCTGGGAACCCGGTAGAAGTTATAGGCATAGGAACATTCAGATTGTTATTAAGTACTGGTTATTATTTTGTTTTAAATAATACATTCATTGTACCTTCATTTAGAAGGAATTTAATATCTATCACAGTTTTGGACAAAGAGGGTTACTCTTGTTCATTTGGTAATAATAGATGTGATATTTATTTTAATTCCATTATTGTTGGTACTAGTACTTTATCGAGCAGTGATAACCTTTATTTGCTTAACACTACTCAAACAATAAATGAGTCCCATAATAATGAAACTAAAAGTAAAAAGCGAAAGTTTTCAAGTGAAAATTCTTATACCTTATGGCATAGGCGTTTGGGTCATATCTCCAAAAGGAGAATTGATAAGCTTGTGTCAGAGGGAATCATAAATAAACTTGATGTTCCTGAAAAGGACTTTTGCATTGAATGCCTAAAAGGAAAGTTTACAAACACGAAAAGAAAAGTATCCTCGAGAGCATCAAGCATCTTAGAACTAATACATACGGATATTTGTGGGCCATTTCCTATTCCTTCTTGGAATGGTAAACAATACTTTATTACGTTCATAGACGACTACTCTCGATATGGATACATTTATTTACTTCATGAAAAATCTCAATCTTTGGACGTTTTCAAGTCTTTTAAAGCCGAAGTTGAAAATCAACTAGGTAAGACTATTAAGAACGTTAGATCCGATCGTGGTGGTGAATACTATGGTCGGAATGACGGTTCAGGGGAACAACGTCCAGGTCCTTTTGCTCGCTATCTAGAAGAGTGTGGGATTGTCCCTCACTACACTATGCCGGGTACTCCTAGCATGAATGGTGTAGCTGAGAGACGTAATAGAACCCTTCAGGATATGGTAAGAAGTATGGTTTCTAATAATTCTTTACCTCACTCATTATGGGGCGATGCTTTAAAAACCGCAACTTATCTTCTCAATAGGGCTCCCTCTAAGGCTACTAACAATAAAATCCCTTATGAATTATGGACGAATAAGAAACCGTCCTTAAATCATCTTCATATATGGGGTTGTCCAGCAGAAGCTAGGCCTTATAGGCCTAACGAAGGAAAACTGGATGCTAAGACAGTTAGTAGCTATTTTGTGGGGTATGCCGAGAGATCTAGGGGCTATAAATTTTACAACCCGAAAACTAGAACCTTTTTTGAAACGGGAAATGCTAGGTTCTTTGAGGATGTTGAATTTAGAGGGGAAATTAGGAACAATAATTTTGAATTTGAAGAGGAAGAGGCATCCATTTCTATACCTCTTCCCATAGTAGTTCCAATTGGAAATCAAGTACTTGTACCTGAAATTCAAGAGGAACAAATTCAAAATATTGACTCCCCTATAAATGATGAACAACATGAAAATGTTTAACATAATGAGGAAATTCAACAACCTCAAAATGAGGATGAACCGGTGCCTTTAAGAAGATCCAATAGAGTAAGAAGAAGTGCCATTTCGGATGATTATGAAGTGTATCTTCCCGAGAATGAAGGACACCTAGGTTTAGTGGGAGATGAGCCTCTCACCTTCCATGAAGCCATTAAGAGTCCTAATTCTCATAAATGGATCAATGCCATTAATGAAGAGTTGAAATCTATGAAAGACAATGACGTTTGAGATCTTGTCCCATTACCTTAGGATGTGAAACCTATTGGTTGTAAATGGATATTTAAAATCAAAAGGGATTCACAAGGTAATGTGGAAAGACATAAGGCTCGTCTTGTTGCTAAAGGTTTCACTCAAAAAGAAGGTATTGATTACAAAGAAACATTCTCTCCGGTATCTTCTAAAAACTCCTTTAGGATAATTATGGCATTAGTAGCACATTATGACCTTGAGCTTCATCAAATGGATGTAAAGACAGCTTTTCTCAATGGAGACATTGAAGAAACCATCTATATGAAGAAACCAGAAATGGTGGATGATTTGGAACAAACTAATCAATTAGTTTGTAAACTTAAGAAATCCATTTATGGGCTCAAGCAAGCTTCTCGTCAATGGTATTTAAAATTTAACCAAGTAATTTTTTCATTTGGCTTTGAAACGAATCTTGGTGAAGATTTTATATACCATAAGTTCAGTGGGAGTAAATTTATATTCTTAGTCTTATATGTGGATGATATTTTACTTGCTAGTAATGACATGAACCTCCTTAAAGAAACTAAGAAATTTCTTTCAAACAAATTTGAAATGAAAGATCTTGGTGAGGCATCTTTTGTATTAGGAATCCAAATACACCGTGATCGCTCACGAGGTACTTTAGGATTATCACAAAAGGCCTATATAGAGAAGGTATTATAAAGGTTTAGCATGCAAAACTGTAAACCACATGAGACCCCTGTCTCTAAAGGAGATAAATTCAGTATCAATCAATGTCCTAAAAACAATTTTGAAACCAAGTATATGGAAAATATCCCTTATGCATCAGCAGTAGGAAGCTTAATGTATGCGCAAGTCTGTACTCGTCCAGATCTTGCCTTTATTGTTGGGATGCTTGGTCGATACCAAAGAAATCCGGGGAGAGAACATTGGGTTGCAGCCAAAAGAGTGATGCGGTATTTACAAAACACCAAGGACTACATGCTTACATATTCAAAGTCGGATCATTTTGAGATCATTGGGTATTCCGATTCCGACTTTGCTGGATGCCAAGACAGCCGTAAATCAACGTCTGGTTATGTCTTCACATTAGCCGGTGGACCAGTTTCTTAGAGAAGTGCCAAGCAGACACTCGTTACTGCCTCTACCATGGAAGCCGAGTTTGTTGCTTGTTTCAAGGCATCCAATCAAGCTATATGGCTGCGTAAATTCATTGAGGGACTGCGTATTGTCGATAGCGTCGAAAGACCTATTAAGCTATATTGTGACAATAGGGCAGCGGTCTTGTACTCCAACAATAACAAGAGCTCGTCAAAGTCTAAACACATTGACATTAAATTTCTTGTTGTAAGAGAAAGGGTACGAAATGAACAAATAGAAATACAACTTATTGGTACAAACTCTATGTTAGCGGATCCGTTTACTAAGGCGTTATCACCTTTAGTGTTTCACGAGCATGTTGCTCATATGGGTGTAACAACTTTTGATAACATTTAATATAGTGGGAGTTTGTGTTGTTTCTTCATTTATTGTTCTATTATTATTAAATTTTGATCTCATTTGGTTTAAAGTTGGACTAGTTGGAAGAATGTGGATATATTCATTAAGTTCCATGCTACACATCATACTTTTGATCTATGTCATTTAGTTGGATTGGTATATGTGATTATAGTGGGTTTAGTTGCGAATCAATTACAACGACTGCCCCTTTAGTCCTATACTTATATGGCTAATGGACGAGATTGTTATAAGTGATAACAAAGTGACATTTGGGTTGTCATTTATGTTATACTTATGATTTAAAGGAAGAAATTTGTTTTGCAACCCAAGTGGGAGATTGTTAGATCATTATGGCTTGCAACACAAGTTAATTAGCACTTTCCATAAATAAAATCATGACTATAACATTAATATAAAGTATAGTCATAATAGTCAATGTGTAGAATCCCTGAAATGTCAGACTTTTGTGCTTTTGTAGTACTTTCTTATTAGAAGGCTTGAACCTTAAGCCCAGAAAATGAATTATCATATGACAATCTTCATGTATATTACTGGCAGCTTAGGCATCTACGGACAAGTTGAGTTCAAGAAGGGTTTATGGGTTGCTATCAAGGTTAATTCCACTGCCCGGTTTTGACAAGTATCACTCCCTCATGAAGTTCCATTTCTCTCAATTTTTTGTTAGCTAAATGACTATCCTATTCATGATTCATCAATGCAAAGTCAATATTATATTAAAGGTCTAGGGGTAAAATAGTCATTTAGCTTACATATTGACAAAAGGGGAAAGTAATGAAACCAAATTTCAAGTTGCTTTAATACTTGTCAATACCTCAGAGTTACATAGTGAAAGAGATTTGCTAAACATAAAGTTGAAAAAGGTACTAGTAAAAGACATTGTATTTACAAATTTTAAAACATATTATTAATAATTTTGTTAACATTCTTTTAAGATTGAATTATTACTATAATCTTAAACATAAAAATGGTTGCATATAAAAGACAAAAACTTGTGTGAGAACACCATGACCCGTCTTATAGTAGAGACGGGTCATGGCTCCGAGTTATTGATGTGTTTTTGACCCACGGCCTGCGGAAAAAAGGATTTTTTAAAAAAAGTTTTTATATTTTTATTTTGGTGTTTATTCGGTTTGCCAAAAGTAATAGTTACTATAACTAAATGTAACAAATGTGTTACTTATATGTAACAGTTTGTATACTTAAAAGTGATACATATATACAGAAAAGTAACAATGTTTTTTTTATATGTTTTTTTCATTTGCCAAAAGTAATACTCCCTCCGTCCCACCTCACTTGAAACTTATTTTCATTTTGGTCCGTCCCACTTTACTTGAGACTCCTCAAAATGGTAATCTTTTTATAATTTTATATTCAAACTACCCCACCCACTCATTCGCTCTCTTCATTTTTCACCACACAATTCATTCAACGAACCTACTATTAACCCCACCCATTCTCTCTCTTCATTTTCTACCACACATTTTCCTTATTTTATTCCTTTTCCTTAGTTATTGTGCCCACCGCTAAGGTCTCAAGTGAGGTGGGACGGAGGGAGTACTTATTATAACTAAAATGTCTTAACACATAAACAATGTACTATGTTTAGCTCAACTCATACAATATTTTATTACCGTATGGAGCCACTTCGATCGGTATAGTATAGCGCGAATAAGGCACGAAGGCTGACCTTATTCATACCTTTGGCAGTGCTCCTATATTTCAGGTAACCTCAGCTTTATCGGTACAATCATAGCCGTCTCCCCATGAGGGCCAATTAGCACTTTCTTAAGCACACTCATGTTTCTATGATCACATACGTAATTATTGATTTCGAAGTTGGGATTCCGGTTGATGTGAGGCATCGCCGACTGAGATGATTGTTGGAATGTGATAAACCCGGAGCTCTTGAGAGCGAAGGGTAAGCAAGGTCGGGGAGTGCCGACCGATCCCGTCTGAAGACGGGAAAGGAAGATAGTAGGGAGGAAGGAGGTCCCTGTGCCTTTAGGTGGGGGAGCCTCCGCCCCGAGTGAGTAGTAGTAGTTGTTGTAGTTGCTATTGTTATAGTTATAAATTTAGTTATTGCAAATAGTAGTTGTTGATAGTTGTTGTTATTGCAAAGTAGTTATTTCAAAGTAGTTATTGAGAATAGTTGTTATTAAAATAGTAGTTATTGTTGCTATCCCCCTGAGGGGGACGAGCGATAGCGAAGGGGGAAACAATCCTTTTATATAGTATACCCGGTTATATAGTATACCCGGTAATTAAGCAAGTAGATATGAATATATCTACGATTATCTGTTGTTTATATATCTTAAGTAGTTACTACCTAAGATATGCTATCTATAGATTAGCTACCTATAGATTGGTCATACAATCTATAATAGTAATAATATATATAACATATACCATGTATATGAATGTATATGCCCTCCCTATCATATATACGTAGTAACGAGGGCTAACCTGCCCTCTCTCAGTTCACCACCGGTATATTGTATGGATTAAACTTAACACAGAAACAATGTACTATGTTTAGCTCAACTCATACAATATTTTATTACCGTATGGAGCCACTTCGATCGGTATAGTATAGCGGGAATAAGGCACGAAGGCTGACCTTATTCATACCTTTGGCAGTGCTCCTATATTTCAGGTAACCTCAGCTTTATCGGTACAATCATAGCCGTCTCCCCATGAGGGCCAATTAGCACTTTCTTAAGCACACTCATGTTTCTATGATCACATACGTAATTATTGATTCGAAGTTGGGATTCCGGTTGATGTGAGGCATCGCCGACTGAGATGAATTGTTAGAATGTGATAAACCCGGAGCTCTTGAAAGCGAAGGGTAAGCAAGGTCGGGGAGTGCCGACCGATCCCGTCTGAAGATGGGAACGTGTTACTTATGTGAAAAACTAGTAAAAAACGTGTTTTACCCTAAGCTTAGCGTAAAACCTGTTTTTAAAATGGGGCGGTGGCATTTTTGTAATAAACTGGAAGTTGTTTCAACGCACGCGGTGGCATTTTTGTAAATAACTGACACTTATCGTAACTGCCAGTGTTAGTTTTAAGAAGTGTCAGTGATATTACACTGACACATATTAACATAGACACTGGCACTTTTCATAACTGCCAGTGCTAAAAAATTGTCAGTGTATGTGCCCGGCACTTTTTAACACTAACACTGGCACTAATGAAAGTACCAGTGTCTATGTTTTATGAGTGCCAGTGGCCAAGCCTGGCAGTTTTTGATATTAACACTGACATTTTTCTGGAAAAACACGTTTTTTCTATCCATAGGGTAAAACACGTTTTTCACAAGACCTGCTCGTTACTTATATGTAACAATGTTTATATATAATGTAACACATATGTACAGAAAAGTAATAATTCAACCCTTTACATTTTAGAACTAAAAACACTTGTGTTAGTAACATTGTAAAAATAAGAAAGTAACAATTTTTATAAATGAATGTTACATTTTACTTGTATAATAATACCGTAAAACAGTTACGTTTACTTGTATAATTATACATCCATATGTTTTCAAATAATAAGTTACAATGAGTTCAATTTATCATGATACATGTAAAAGTATTACATTATATATAGAAATCTGTTACAATTTCGTATACCAAAGTGTTACATTTACTTGTACAAATAATTACATTCATGTATATAAGTTGTTATTTTTCAAATGTTATTTTCTTTTAAAAAATAAAATCAAAAAATCAAAATAAAATCTGCAAAAAATACTATTACATTTCAGTATAACGATAATTACATTTAGTAATTGTTAGTGTTTCACGTATTTATAGCTAGTAATACAGTTGAAAGATGAGTAAAATGAGTTTTTTTTTTTTTGTAAAACAGGTGTTACGTTTACTTATAAACAATGTTACTTATAAGTAACACAGTTGTTACGTTAGTTATACTAAGTATTACTTTTGGCAAACGAAAAAAACTGCCAAAAAAACTAAAAAAAAAAAAAAAAATCTGGAATTTTTTTTTGGGCCATGGATCGCTGCCACGTGGTATATTTTGGAGTGGAGCATGGGTTGGGATCCTATGCTTCACGGAGAATGGTGTACACGGGTCATGGGTCGACCCGTCTCTTCTATGAGACGGATCTAGGCGTTCTCAAAAGAGGCCATCTCCATATAAAATAGTGTACTTTCCATTTCACAATATAATTCATCTATTGATTTAACCCGATTTGGAGCAAAATCTATATATATAGGGCTAATTGCAATTTAGTTACCTGAGTTTTACAACAAGTTGCAATTGTTTTCAAAGTTGCGATTCGACTCCTCAGTTTGTTGAACCAGAGCAATCATGTGTGTTGGTCCCAGAGAGCAACAAGGGTATAGAACGCTAGAGGGTGGGGGGGGGGGAATAGCGGTCCAAACTTTTTCGTAAATACCCTTGAAAATTCAACCGAGTACTTATCAGTTTGATTAACTGCGGTTCAAGGCACTAGAACCGAACTGATAAAATGCACAGCGGAGTTTTGCGGTTTGGCCAAGAGGATAGTTAAAGAGTTGGGCGGTTTGACTCGGGTTGAAAAACACAATGATGCAACTGATAATCTCAGCTTAAAGATCAAAGAAAAACACAATTCACTTTTCAAGTCATTTCGTAAATGGATTAAGTTATAGACCACAAACAGAAAAGTAAATAACAAGACAGAAAGTAAAGATCAAACACACAATTTGAAGAAGTTCATTCTTGAATGAACTACGTCTTCTACCTAGATGGTTAGTCTAGGATTTTCTAATAGCTACTGGACTTGTATTAATTTAGAGGAGGTTTTACAAGATGAATCTAAACTATAAACAATCAATCTAACCTAACAAAGCTATTATAACAACCGGTGTTTTCGAAGTGTATAATCTATGTGATCATATAAATCGGGTGTGTGTGTGTGGAAATGAATCAAATGCTCTAAAGATCTAAGTGATGGATGAGCAAATGAAAACTTTCAGTGAAAAGGCTGAGTGATGAAAGGTTGTTTGGCTTGAAGCTTGATGAAGAATTCTGGTTTGCTAAGGAGATGAATGAAGGTTTGAATTTCTGGGTTTAAATCTTCAAAGCAAACTTGAACACTTGAAAATAATATCTCTTGAAGCTCAGCAACCTTCATTGTTGATGAATGAAGGCTATTTATAGGCAGTGCACCCTTGTGACCGTTGGGTAAAGATTTGAATTAAATCTGAGGGTACAATTGCTGTCGAAATCCCATTGGTTGAGCTGTCATTATCGTCATTGGTTTTGTCTTGTAGTCCTAGGTAGTTGTAGCACCACTACCTGACATCTGTCCTTTGTTGTAGAAAAGGACTAACGGTAAACATTTCAAATTGCTTGGACAAGACCGACATTCCTTGCAGTAACTCCAAGTAAACTCGAAGTTATATTGACAAGTCATGAAACATTCCTTTACGGTCAAAGGAATGTTTGTCTCAAGGAATAAATGACTTAGAGAATTCTTCAATAAATGCTCGGCGGTTCCACCATGCACTGGAGCGGTTCCAAGGATGAACTTGATATGCAGTTTCACTTGAAACTGAAGTATACGGTTTCAAGATCTGCGGTTCCATCAATTAAAGAAACGTGACCTACCTAAAGACTCAGTCAAACAACGAAGACTTGCTTATCAATCCTATTCCAAGCAACGGCAAGAAGATAGAACTTAACTAACTATGCGAGATTCAAGGATTTATTGGCTAGTTTGTGATTATTTCCTTAGTATAAATAGTTAACACACTCATTGAAAACACACAACGCGCACTGCAATTTACTTTTGTGTTATTTTCTTACTTATCTCATTGTTCTTCATCATCACTAATAAAATTCCATCTTTGAGGTTTTGTGCCGGCGAACAAGTTCAAGGGATTTCCTCGTTAAATACCTTGTCCATCTACTCTTGAATCTTTTGCTATTTTTATGCCATTGTGCCCAATTTCATTTCTTGAAGTTGAATTCCAAATTTGACCAAAACAGTCGTTTAATTTACCTGAATTATCTCTTTGTAAAAGAAATTGGACAGATTAGAAAGACTTCATTTGAACAATGAGCAATAGTGAAGTTAGAGGGTAATTTACTCGAAAATTATTGTATACAACTAGCTGGATGCTTAGAAAGTCTTCAGTCAAACATTATATAGTAAAATTTCCTGACCCATAATCTTAGAAATCAAAATTAACATCCTGGTCAAGACATCAAGTACTGGCAAAGTTGTCAAAAGTTGTCAAAAATGTCATTATATAGTAAAATTTCCTCTGGTATTGATAAGTGTCTCATCTAGTGTTGAAAAATGCCTTTTACATTCTCAACAAGTGACTGGTAAGTTTTTGAAAGTTTCAAAACACGTGTCTGCTTTAGTGCTAAAAAACTACCTCATGTAGTATGAAAACTACCTCCTATAGTGTAAAAAAGTGTCTTCTGAGTTTTTATAAGCTGTTTCAGTTATTTACAGCAATGCCACCGCGCCTTGTAAAAAAGTTCTGCTTATTTACAAAAATGTCACTCCGCATAAAAAAAAAACCCCACGTTTTACACTAAAACGAGTGTAAAACGCATTTTTCCTGAGATTTCCCGATTATTATTTCCCAATAAAGAATATCACAAATTCAAACTCAGGACCCCCTGAATCCTTGATATATACTCCCTCAGTCCCACCTCACTTGAGACTTATTTCTATTTTGGTCCATCCCACTTTACTTGAGACTCCCCAAAATGGTAATCTTTTTATAATTTTATATTCAATCTACCTAACCCACTCATTCTCTCTCTTCATTTTCCACCACACGATTCATTCAACCAACCTACTATTAACCCCACTCATTCTCTCTCTTCATTTTCTACCACACATTTTCTTTATTTTATTATTTTTCGTTAGTTAT
Organism: Campanula takesimana; assembly: GCA_026119855.1. Classification (NCBI taxonomy): domain Eukaryota; kingdom Viridiplantae; phylum Streptophyta; class Magnoliopsida; order Asterales; family Campanulaceae; genus Campanula; species Campanula takesimana. The sequence continues at coordinate 181,385 of JAOWBW010001563.1, read as the reverse complement.
TGTGCTCACTCTTCTTATGTCTAAGTGAGGTGTGACGGAGTGAGTATTCAACTCAAAGAGCTTCTGAATCCAGAAATATGAATAGGCAACTAATGGATTGCGAACATACCACAACGATGGTTGCAATTTCGAACCCTAATCTTCCGGTAGCTTTGTTTGCAAATACAAAGCGGAATCAAGCAGAATAGAAACAAGGATGAAGGATGATTCTTCGTCAAGGTAAGAAGTATGAACACATCAATCAACTTCTATCTTTAATCCATCTTTATACTCACTCTGTCCCGGAGTAAATGTTATAGTCGACAAGTCGATGTTTTCTTTCCTTTATTGACCCAATTTATTCATATGCGTAGAGTGTGATGCCTCCTATTATAATGAATAATATATGAAGATCACCAAACTCCACACGTATTTATAGTAAGACGACATTTATTTTGGGATAAACGAAAATGGAAAGTAGAACATTTATTTAGAGTGTGTGCCTATCTCTGTGATTCTATTCTTCCCACACATAGTAACAACCAAGACTTGATTTCATAACAATGTTAAATTCCCAAATCGTTATCAGAAGTGGGTTCCGAGTTCCTAGCTGATTAGCCAAAGTATCCATTAAACAAAGACTTTTCTGTGGAAGAGAGTCGTTAATTTACCTAAATTATCTTTGTAAAAGAAATTGGACAGATTAGAAAGACTTCATTTGAACAATGAGTCAATGAGCACTAGTGAAGTTAGCGGATAATTTACTTGAAAATTATTGTATACAACTAGCTGGATGTTTCAAAAGTCTTCAGTCAAACATTATATAGTAATATTTCTTGACCCATAATCTTAGAAATCAAAATTAACATCTTGGTCAAGACATCAAGTACTGCCAAAGTTGTCAAAAGTGTCATTGTTTTCCTCTGAGTCTTGATTTGGTTATCCATCATCATGGTCACTGCCTCACTGGAGCTAACTTGGAGCATTCAGTGTTCAGATAGTAAACAAGATGCTCAAGCTCTAACAAAGGTTTAACAACCTTTCAGGATGCCACCTCTCCTCGAAGGCGAGGTACGTTCATCGTTGGCGGACTTTAGCTTATGTGTTTTGTACCGTATTGTGCATTTATTATAAATACAATACCAATGTCGTAAAACCGTAGAAGGGTTCATGCCATATAATGTTTCTTCGTCAACCATTATTGTATTTTATGCTTAGTATATTTGTGGAAAAGTTCGTTATAGATGTGGAATTGACTTAAGATGGGGACAATTGACATGGGAGTCAACATCAATGACAGCTACACTTTATACCTATAAAGATCATGAAATTTATCAATTAGGCAGCATAATTCTGCTACTTCTTAAAATATTGATTGCAATTTACTTTTGGCCATGGGGATGAGATTTTCCAACTCCTGGTTGTTCTTGTAGGATTTTTATGTGGGGAAAGTAATGGACTTGGAGTAAATTCAACAATTCATCAATGCAAAGAGAGAGAACAAAATGCTCTTCTGAAGCTCAAACAAGGCTTCAGCAATGCTTCGGAAAGCCTCATGTCCTCGTGGGTGGCTGAAGATGATTGCTGTAAATGGAGAGGTGTCTTTTGCAGCAGCAGGAATGGACATGTTGTGGCCCTTGATTTGCGCAGCTCAAGTCCAAGGGAGGCGTTAAAAGGTGAGTTAAGTGCTTCATTAGCTAACGTGTACCATCTTAGGTACTTGGACCTAAGCCTAAATGATTTCCACCAAACTCAAGTTCCAGAATTTCTTGGTTCCCTTGGTCATCTTAAATATCTCAACTTGTCCAATGCCAACTTCAAGGGAACAATTCCGGACCGCCTTCAAAATCTCTCACGCTTGCAGTATCTCGATTTGAGTGGAAATCACTTTTCACTTAGAGTGGACAAACCTGACTGGCTTTGTGGTCTCAATTCGCTCAAAGTCCTTGATCTGGGCGGGGTCGATCTTAGCCGAGCAAACTATGATTGGCTTGCTTGTGTCTCGAAGATGCATTCTTTGGTTAAGTTGAGCTTGGTTTCTTGCCAACTTGACAGCTTCCTTCGTCAATGCCTTACATTAATATGACTTCGCTTGAATTTCTGGATCTATCTTTGAATAATTTTCATGCTCTTATACCTCAATGGTTCGCCAACATTACCCTCAGTCTTGTGAATCTTAATATTAGCAGAAGTCAATTGGTAGGTTCAATTCCACATTTTTTTGGGAGTATGACGTCTCTAACTACACTAGATCTCTCAAAGAACTCTCTCACTGGTCCAATCCCACATTCTTTTGGGAGCATGATTTCTCTCACCTTACTAGATCTCTCAGCAAACGATCTGAATAGTACTATTCCAGTTTCCCTTGGAAATCTTACTTATCTTACTGTTCTTGATGTCTCTGACAATCATCTGAACGGGAGTATAGAAAAGTTCCTTGCACAGCTTTCACACTTGGTTGTTCTTGATATTTCTTCTAATTCCTTAACGGGCACAGTCACTGAAACCCAACTGGTAAATTTTCGTGATTTACGGGTACTAGAGTTGTCATCAAACTCATTTGTGTTCAACATAAGCTCATACTGGGTTCCTACTTTCCAACTGGAAACCATTGGTCTAGGATCTTGCGTATTGGGGCCTCGGTTTCCCAATTGGCTTCGGACGCAAAAGGACTTTCTGTCTGTTGATATGTCTAACAGTAGCATTTCCGGCACTGTGCCAAACTGGTTTTGGGATCTCTCTATGAAGGCGGAGCGGATGAATCTTTCTTTCAACTCACTCGAGGGAAAACTTCCAAACTTGACGTCAAAATTCAATCTTTCTGCTATAGATTTGAGTTACAACCTATTTCAAGGACCCCTGCCTCATTTTACAACCCACATAGCCACATTGATGCTGGCTAACAATAACCTCTCTGGACCCCTTTCGTCCTTGTGTGAAATAATGGTACCAAGTAATTCTTTGAGTTTCCTGGATTTATCATCTAATTTTTTCTCAGGAACGCTTCCTGATTGTTGGACATATGGAGACAGGTTGGTAGTTTTAAATGTAGCCAACAATAGTCTTGATGGGACCATCCCTTTCTCAATTGGCCATCTAGTCAATCTCAAGTCACTGAGACTGGATAGAAACCGTTTCTTGGGAGAAGTGCCACCTCCGTTGAAGTACTGCACTGGCTTGTTCCTTATGGATCTCCAGCACAATCAATTTTCCGGTACAATACCTTCGTGGATTGGGGAATTTGTAGTGAATTTGATGTTTATTAGTTTGAGAGATAACGGGTTCCATGGAAGTATTCCATTACAGCTATGTCAGTTGAAGTATCTGCTAGTACTAGACCTTGGCTCAAATGCTTTGTCAGGACAAATTCCACGGTGTGTGAACAATTTCCTTACAATGGCTTTAGTGAAGGAGGTACATCCCTTTGCTTATGATCCTTTTACAGCATACAACAAGGCGGACATACAGGATATATTGATGAAGGTGGATCGCACTCAGTTAAGTGTGAATTGGTAGGGAAGGGAACATAGTTTTGGAAGGAATCTTCGGCTTCTTATGCTGATTGATCTTTCTGACAATGAATTATCAGGAGAAATCCCTAAAGAAATCACAAGCCTTGTTGGGTTGTATTCCCTGAATGTGTCAAGAAATAATCTAAGGGGAAGTATCCCAACAGATATTGGTGCCTTGGCAGAACTAGAAGCCCTAGATCTATCCAGGAATAGACTTTCGTGCTCGATTCCAGCCAGCTTAGCTCTCGTGGAGTATCTCGTTGTTCTTGACCTGTCATACAATGACTTGTCAGGAAGTATTCCAAAAGGTATCCAGTTGCAGTCGTTTGAAGCAGAATCATACTATGGAAATCGAAAGCTTTGTGGATCTCCTCTCCGAAACCAGTGCTTGAAAGATGCCCCTGAGGATCCTCACTGCAGCAACCTGCAGCTGGACTTGAAGAAGGATGAGGAACATGAAGAATCCGATATGGTGTTTATGATGAGCATGGGGATTGGATTCATGACAGGTTTCTGGGTGTTTTGGGGAACTTTAGTGGTGAACAAGTCTTGGAGGTATGCCTATTTCCAGTTCATAGAGAACATGTTTGACAAGGTTTACGTGATCATTGCGATCAACATTGCAAGACTTCGTAGGAAGCTACAGAACCAACAAGAAGCCTAACTAGAAAAATATGGTCTGTCAATATCCACACTAGCTTAATAGCTTCAGGCAGTTTACTTTCCCTGGTTTGTCGTGAATTTAAATAATCCTTTTCGTGTACTATGTTTTTTTTTAAATATTTATGAGTGTTTAGTAATGGCGTAATGTGGACTTGAATGATATTTATGTAATATACTACCTGATTTTTGATATTTATATGTTTTAATACATTTTGAGAGAAATTGAATTTCGGGCTTGTAGAAAATAATTTATCGTGGACTGTGCCATAAATATAGTTATTATAAATTTTAAGCAAAACTGCACCAAAAATCATTCAACTATGACCACTTTAGGTATTTGGTCACTAAACTAATTTCCTTTTGAAACAACACATCCAACTAAGAGTTTATTGAATCGAAAGTCACTATCACTAACACCGTTACATTTTTTTCGTTAATGTGCCAATGCACATGACTTTTTATCAAGGGTATTTTTGGTACAAATATGGGCTTTCTTTGAATCCGTCCCCCTTCAGTATTTCGAGCCTTCCTGCAGCTCCTCCAATCTCCGCCCGGCACCTCGAGCTCCGGTGAGACTTGCAGATCATCTTTTCGTCACTTTTTGTCCGATTGAACACCGGGATCTGGTTCGCCTATTCAATCCAAGCATGAACCCACTTTCTCCTGACGGTTTTGACTCAATATTGCGGACCGATTGACCCGTTTCTCTTTCTTTGCGATTTTCCGGCGTAACTTCCGGTGAGTTTTTAAACCTCGTTTTCTCGCTGTTTAATGCTCAAATCAGTTCATAAATGTGGTTCTTCTTGTATTTCTGAATGTAATCTTGGAATTTTTGACAGATTCAACCCGTCTCTCACTCAAATAGCTTCCATTGGTCTTTCCTTTAGCTTCTCCGGTGAATACTCCGACGGAATAGTCGACCCACGAGTTGACCAGGTCGCCGCTTTTGAGATCGACGGAAACTGAATCCAAATCGGCGATTTCTGTCGAGACCGCCGCCGATGGAGGAAGGGTTCAGGTTTGAGTTCCGGATTGCCGGAATCTGATGGGCTTTGAGTAGAGAACCCTACCGGCGCCGGAGTTGGGGACGGCGAGGTCACGAGTGAGCTTCACGCTCCCACAATGTCAGTAACTTAACATATTTTTGTACCGAAAGTACCCTTGATAAAAAGTCATGTGCATTGGCACATGACTATTTAACGGGAAAAAAATGTAACGGTGTTAGTGATAGTGACATTCGATTCAATAAACTCTTAGTTGGATGTGTTGTTTCAAAAGGAAATTAGTTTAGTGACCAAATACCCAAAGTGGTCATAGTTGAGTGATTTTTGGTGCAGTTTTGCCAAAATTTTAAGTGAGAATATTTAAGATGGTGGGCTTGGCCTTTTAATTAGGTTATTAGGGTAAAACCCAAATTAAGTATAAAAGCTCATAATATGTAAACCTAAGGTATCAGTTTAATCTTTCAATTTTCTTTGCTCTGCCACCATCTAGATTGTCTTTGCACGGGCATGAGTAGTAGTAATTATGCAAATAAAATGAGATAGTTATAGTGACCATATTGATTTAGAGTCCCAAAAAACCTGCTACAGTACTACCGAGCAGGGGCAATAATAGTACAAAACCCAGCTAATTGATCTTTATGGCGTTGAGCTTAATTCCATCCATGGCTTCTCCTCGGCTCTTCCTGTTATTTATCTTTTTTTTTTGACGCGCGTTTAACGCACGGGTGTTAGACTAATTTACTTGAAAGTTAAAACATACAGCAAGCTGGATGTTTCAAAAGTCTTCGGTTAGAGTCAAAGAAACCCAACTAGTAATTCATCAGCTAGAAAATGTTTTTGGACATTAAATTTTACATATCTTACTGTTCTTGATCCAGCTTGTTGTAAATCACAGAAACCCAACAGGTAAAATTCATTATATACTCCCTCTGTCCTAAAATGATCTTCTCATTTGCCATTTCTCATTGTCCCAAAAAGTTCTTCCTATTTCCATAATTTAAGCGTAAAATGCATAAACAAGACATGGCTAGTGAAGCAAGTGTTCACTTTCTTAAAAAGTTTGAATAGTCAAATGAGAAGATCATTTTGGGACAGAGGGAGTAAAAAAAAATTAATTCATTATGTGGTCAAATCTTACTTATTTATCTGACTGTTGTTGTTGATCTCTCCAACAATCAACCGAATGGGCATATAGAACAAATCCTTGCACAACTTTCACACTTATAGTTGTTCTTGATCTTTCTTCTTACTATTCCTTAAATGGCAGTCACTGAAACCCAACTGGTAAATTATCGTGACTTACAGGTACTAGATTTGTCATCAAATTCATTTGTTTTTTCCATAAGCTCACACTGGGTTCCTGCCTTGCGACTTGATACTATTAGCCTACAATCTTGCGTATTGGGGCCTCAGTTTCGTGATTGTTTTCGAACACAAAAGGACTTTCTGTCAGTTGATATCTCTAATGGTAACATAAATCTCTCCAACTTTTTCATCAACATTCGATCTACCTGCTTTAGATTTGAGTTACTGTTAGATCATTATGGCTTGCAACACAATTTATTTAGCACCTTCCATAAATATAATCATGACTATGACATTAATATAAAGTATGGTCAAAATAGTCAATGTGTAGAATCCCTGAAATGTTATTTATCTATCTTTGATGGGCAAGATGGTAAATCAACATTGCTTAAGAAATGAATAGGTATGGTCCCTAAATGAAATGTCACCAAGTCTACTATATAAAGGGTCTTCCATCAACCCTTATGACTACTACATTTTCTTATTATTCTCTCCTAAATTCTCTTCATTGGAAGTACTTGAGAGACTAAAGAAGACATTCATCATTTAGAAGATCATCTCCTACATCTTCATCTTGTTCTTATTTCTCCCTTCAATATCAATTATGGATTCAACGGGTAGTTCTCGCTTCCGCCTTCATCTCCTTCCTCAATCTCTTTCTGAATATGAGTATGGCATTCAGGGCTAAATTGTTTCAACAGTTACAACTTATTTCAAGGACCCCTACCTCATTTTACAGCCCATATAATCGCATTGATGTTGGCTAATACTCCCTCCGTCACAAAATGATCTTCACACTTTTTTTACCGTTACTACGAACTTTGAGCAATAATTTTAGGTTGATTTAATTATACTAATGAAAATCTAATACTTTTTATTGATATATCATCAATAACATGTTTTAATTATCATTTGAATAATTAAATCAATTTAAAATTATTGCTCAAATTTCCTTCGTAGTAATGGCGTAATAATCTCTGCTGTCTCCTTTTGGCCTTGTGTGAATAATGGTGCCATTTAATTCTTTGTGTTTCCTAGATTTATCATCTAAATTTTTTCCACAGGAACGCTTCCTGATTGTTGGACTGACATATGGAGAGCGGTTGGTAGTTTTTAATGTAGCCAACAACAGTCTTGATGGGCTGGAGAAGTGCCACCTTCATTGACGTACTGCACCAGCTTGTTCGTTTTGGATCTTTTGCAAAATCAACTTTCCGGTTGTGGATTGGGGAATCCGTGGTTAATTTAAATACTCTTTTAGTGTTTTTCTGTTCCATTAATGTGAGATTTATGTACATGTGCTAGTAAAATGACTTAAATGTCAGACTTTTGTAGTACTTTCTTATTAGAAGGCTTGAACCTTAAGCCCAGAAAATGAATTATCATATGACAATCTTCATGTATATTACTAGCAGCTTAGGCATGTATGGACAAGTTGAGTTGAATAAGGGTTTATGGGTTGTTATCAAGGTTAATTCCTTCCACTGCCCGGTTTTGACAAGTATCACTCCCTCCTGAAGTTCGATTTCTCTCAATTTTGTGTTAGCTAAATGACTATCCTATTCATGATTCATCAATGCAAAGTCAAAATTATATTAAAGGTCTAGGGGTAAAATAGTCATTTAGCTTACATAAATTTGACAAAAGGGGTAAGTGATGAAACCAAATTTCAAGTAGCTTTGATACTTGTCAATACTTCGGAGTTACGGAGTAGAATTAACACACGATTATCAACTGTTGTTTAAGAGATTTGTTAAACATATAGTTGAAAAATATTTTCAACTAAGGAATTGAAGAACAGATAGATAAGAAATTCATTTAGATGCATATAAAATGATATGATTTTGAAAATCAGATATGCATGTTTAAACTGAATGTTTAAAACAAAATGCACTTAAAAATATTTTCATGATGAATATAGTGCATGAGGTTTTAAAAATGCAAGCATTGTTCCACAAACAAGCAGTTTGAATAAACAAAGTTTTGGAAACTGAATGCTATGCAATCATTCTCATTATATTTCAATCATAAGGTTTTTGAACTTACAAAGTAGGAAAGAAATATAAGAGAGCAAAAAGAGACTAAGGAATCTAGTCTATTTCATCACCGGCGGCAGGGGCTCTAACTTCTTCAGCAACTTCTGCAACATTGGCCTGCGCGGCTTGAGCATCAACAGCAGCTTGATTTGAGCGGCTTGATCATCAACTGCAGCATTATCGGTTTGAGCAGCATTCCTTGAACCGGAGGCATGGGCGGTTTCAAAGACAAAGTCTGTTGCACGAAGCCGAACCTCAGTCGGTTCATTGATTCTCTTTTCAATGGCAGCAGTTTGCTTTACTAACTTGCCGGTTCTAAGCATGGTGTGCTCAGAGCTATCAAAGGAATGACGAGCCAAAATATCCAGTTTTTCTTCAAGAGAGTCCATTCTGGTATCAACGGCCTGCTGCTTTAAAGAATAAATTTCATGGTTGGTTCTGACCATGTCTTGAAGTGCCAGTTGATTATCCAAAATTTTACTAAGCATATCTTTCAGCTCAAAAATCTCATTTATTCTCTCCCCCTTAATGGCATCAAGATCTGATTGGATTGTAAGGAGGTGAGAGTCAAACCGAACGGTGGAGGATTGTTGATGAGACTGAAGGTTCCTAACCACATCTATCAAATCGACGGTTGAGGCACGAAAAGGTAAAATGGGATAGGAAGGAACTGAAGGAGGAGGTTCATCAGAAGGAGTGTAGTCTGGCATTGACTCATCATCATCATCATCAGAGATGGAGATGGCATTATTAGATTGATGGGGAGGAGAAGAATGCATTTTAGCTTTGCCCTTTAACAGAGTATGGGCATCCTCTAATGTCTCACCCATAGAAACCCTAAGGGCGGTTTCAAACTCGATGGGGTCAAAAGGAAGGGAAAATGAATAAGGGACAATTTCAGTTTCAGGAGATGGAGGAGGAACAGGTTACCTCATAAAATCTTCATAAAGGAAAATAGAAGGGGAAGAAACAATGAAGAGTCTATAAAGGTTTGGAATGCAAAGGCAATTGAAATATAGAAAGAATTTAGAGGCAATAGTGGGGTCCAGCAAAACCTGATAGGCTATCTCAGCCATGATCTGATCAAGTGCCTCTAGAATAACCTGTTCATTTGCAGCTGCACTATCTTCGGCAGGATAAATGGCAAAGGGATTAGGGCAGCCAGCCTTCAAGAATCTGTCTTCGGCTCTGGCGGCGGCACGAGCACGAGCTCCAGCCCTTCTTTCCCTTGAACTTTCAGTCTTAAACCGCTTCAGATAAGAGGCCAGTTCGGCTGCACTCTTCCTTTTCTTGGACTTCGGTTTAAGAATTGAAACCGATGTTTGAGGTGATAGTTGAGCCGATGGCTGGAATAGCGGTTGAACCGTTGGTTGTACTGAAGTAGATGGATGAGCCGATGATGAAGGAACCAAAGGTTGAGCAATGGGTAGAACCGAAACAGGAGCAAATGGTAATGTTGGAGATGAAGGACTTGAATCCGGTTGAACTGAAGGTGACTGGACCGGAGAAGGTGTATGCTCAGGAGAAGCAAAGTCCAATTTCCTTTTAAGTGCAGGAGGGGATACCTCAATCAGCATTGGATCTATGCCTGCTTTCCTCATTTCTGCCCTTTCTCTCAATTCCTTTGCAAATGCTCCTTCCAGTGGAGATTGGTCCCTTTTATCATATGCCTTAGTGAAGTCCACTGCACCAGGTGGCCTTGACTGCCAATGCTCCACATAATCATATTTCTTTATAAGCTTCCTCTTCTTTCTCAGCGGTTGAACCTCAATGACTTCATCATCTTGCTCAGGTTCAATTATTGCCTCAGACACATCAGTCTGCTCAGGCAAAACTACAGCCTCAGACACTGCGGTCTGCTCAGGCTGAACCGCGGCCTCAGACACTTCGGTCTGCTCAGGCTCGGTTTTAGTAGAAGGTTTGAGATTAGGGAAGGCATTATAAATGGCAGCCAACTGTTCTTCAGTAAACTGAACAGATGGCGGTTTAGAAGGTGAAGGCTTAGGTGAAGATGAAGGTTCAGAGAAAAGAAAATCAGATAGAATTTTCTTGGGAGATGCTTTAGGAGGAGATAAAGGTTTGGTTTGAAAGGATTTTGCTTTAGCAGTTTTGAGGGTATGAGCATCCAGTGCAAACTTGAGAGATTTATCAACATTGGTTTTGACTGGTGAGAGAGGTTTGATTTGAGGTTTAGGAATTAAAGGTTTGGAAGTCGTAGGTTTAGAAAGGGTGGGGGACAATTAGATTGGAGGAAATGAAGTTGAAGTAGAAGGGGGTTTAGATGTCGGTTTGGATGAGGGTTTAGAAGGAGGTTTGGCTAGGTCAGCCTTGGTAATAACAGAAGGAATTTTAGCACTACCTTTCCTTTTCCTAGTGGGAGCGGTTTCCCTGGGTTGAGCCGCAGGTCTATGCCTCGCTGCAAGCTCCCCCTCAACCGCTTGCTCCCCCTCAGCCTGTACCGCGAATGACTTAACCCCAATCGGTTTAGAGTAGCAGTCTGACCTTCATTTCTCAACATAGTAGCATGGTCCTGATCAGCAATGGCACCAGCATACGGTTTGCCTGATTTATTGAGCCGAGCCTCAGGATAAGTACCTCTTTCGGCTTCAGGAAGGGGATCCACATTCCAAACTGCCTGTGCATACCGCCAACCAAACGCGGTTCTGAATGCATCAAACTTTGATAGCCCAACGATTGACTTCTCTACTGGGTCCAACCAGTAGTCCTTGTTTTCAACAGAAAATTTGAAGATGTCAGTATCTTGGTGCAAGAACTTGGTTAAAAGCCTGCAATGGGTTATAATCTTTGATTTCCCAGCGGCTCTAGCAGGAGAGTGGCGGTTTAAGGCGTTGATCATCTTCTTTCATCACAACCTTGGGCCAGTGCAGTTTCTTCCCTTGAGAATAGCCACACAGTAGGCATATTGTTCACTGGTAAAGTTGTTGTGGTTCCCATTTTTGCACATGACTCCAGTATCTACTAAGTCACATAGCAGAGACATAACCTCTCCAAAATCCTTCTTGGAGGAATTCTTGGTGGAGAATGAATTAACTCCAATAAACTCCATAGTAGTAATGCTCAGAAGCTCCGGTTTGATTCCTAAAACTACAGAGTTCTCAAGACCAGCTAAAACTGCTATCTTTGAAGCGGTTAAGATCACATCTTTGCCACACACCTTGGACTTGATAGCATCTTCAAATTTCACTTCTCCTGTTTCTAGGTCTCTGATCTGTTCACCCCTTACATCCAGCAAAGCAGCATTTGTAGGAATCCCATTCTCGAAGAATTCAGCACAAATGAAGGTTACAAATTGGGGTTCATCTATGAGGAACAAAGGTAGAAGCTTGACATCTTCAAGTAATTGTAGCAGCATTCTCCCAACAGTATCTTGTTTGAAATCCTCTTCTACAATTCTTGAACCGGGCACAAAATTTGATGGATCCTAAAAAAAATATTCAAAGTTAGAAATAATTTGAAGAATAACAGTTTGAAACCTTAATCAAACCGCGGTTCATACCACTTAATCAAACCGAGCGGTTCAATAAAATGAATAAACATAGTGGTTTGAATGAGACTTACAAACTGTAAACAAGGAATCCTAACAATGATAACAATGCGTTTCAAGTTAAGTAAGGGTAAAATTGTAAAAACAAAAATAAGTGAACAGTAAAAATAAAATGGATCAAAGAGGGAAAATTTTGAAAAATAATTTGAATGCACGAAGAACACGAAGAACAGAGTATGAACATGCAAAACAAAATCTTAACCAAAATATGAAAGAATTATATCAAAACGACCACAAAGGGCAGATTCTAACAAAGTTCTAAATAAACGAGGGCAAATAACATCACTAGAACCCAGAATCTGCAAAAATGTTACCAAATCACCCAAAAATTGATTTTGCTCAAAATTGAACACAAATCACAAAATAAAGTAATCAAACAGTATATATAAGCAAATGCGAGTACAATCCAACCAAAAATTCGAAGAAAAAGCATAAAATGATCCAGGAAGATGAACAAGCTTTTAAGCTTCAACAATGACGGACAAATGAAATATACTGAGTTAGGGTTCAGAAATTCATACCATATCGGGCTTCGTTGATTTGGATGCAGTAGAAGTAGAAGCAAGATCAATAGTTTTCTTTGGTGACATTTCGAAAATCGATTAAGTAAGAAATTTTTAGAGGGAGTATAGAGTGTACGCAGAGAGTGCAGAGGAGAGAGAAGGGTTTTTTTGCCAAATAGAGAAAGAAGGTAAAAAGTTAAATTGAAAAATGATTTGTCTTTTATACTCAATTAACCACCTCGAGTAGTGGAGCGGCCATGACGGCTGAGGAAAACCCAAGCGTCAGCGTACCTGTCTATCGCATTTAATGCGGCAGAAATAATTGCACAAAGGTCCTTAAAGAATGAAGTGACATAAAGTAGGGACTAAATTGCAATTATACATACCTGAGCGGTTTGAGTAAACTGACTTACCTTTTCCTCATTATCGGTTTTTGATGAAATCGATATCTCTCCGATCTTTCTGCTGTTTTAGTAGGTCAAACCGAGAGCTTGCTTTCACAACCTGGTTTGGATCAAACTGATGGTATTCTTTCTGACTCTTCGGTTAGACTGGAACCTTTGTTGATGCGGTTTCAATGTTGATAGAACCGCAAGCTATTTTTGGCATTTTCTTAATAGGGCCAAAATACTTAACAAATTTTATTAGAAACAAGAAATAAAAGACATGATATATTTTAAGTTAGTTCTAGCATACCCATTTCTCCTCGTAAATGAAAGAACCTTGAATTTTCAAGTGGTTTGGTGAGGATGTCAGCAATTTGATCATCGGTTCCCACCTTTGCTAAGAATATGTTCTTCTTTTCAACATGATCTTTGAGGAAATGATATCTTATGTCAATGTGCTTGGTTTTTTAATGTTGAACAGGATTGTTGGAGATAGAAATTGCTGTAGTACTAACACAGTAGATAGGGCAGTTCTTTTCAAATACTTCATAGTCTTCCAACTGCTGTTTCATCCAGAGAATTTGAGAGCAACAACTTCCAGCCACAATATATTCAGCTTCAGTGGTTGAGACTGAAATCGAAGCCTGTTTCTTGCTGGACCATGATACAAGCCGAGATCCAAGGAACTGACATGTACCACTAGTGCTCTTTCTATCAATCTTACAAGCTGCAAAGTCAGCATCTGAATAACCTAACAAATCAAATGAAGATTCTTTGGAGTACCAAAGTCCAAGGTTAACAGAGCCACATAAATATCTAATAATACGTTTAACAGCTATAAGATGAGATTCTCTAGGGTCAGCTTGAAATCTATCACAAACACAAACACTAAACATGATATCTGGCCTACTTGCAGTTAAGTAAAGAAGAGAGCCAATCATACCTTGGTAGAGTGTCTGATTCACTTTCTTACCTTGTTCATCTCGATCCAAACTGCAGGCCTTTTGCATTAGGGTATCTACTGGTTTAGCGGTTTCAAGCCCAAATTTTTGATCAAGTCTTTGGTGTATTTGGCTTGATTGATAAAGATTCCATCATGACATTGCTTTATTTGGAGTCCAAGAAAGAATGTCAACTCTCCCAACATACTCATCTCAAATTTACCTTTCATTAGCTTCTCAAACTTAACACACATAGTTTCATTAGTAGAACCGAAAATAATATCATCAACATATATTTGAACTAATAATGAGTGACCTTTGTGTTTAGCAATAAATAAGGTTGTATCAATTTTACCTCGAGAGAAGCCTTGTTCAATAAGAAATTTAGATAGAGTGTCATACCATGCCCTTGGTGCTTGTTTGAGTCCATACAAGGCCTTCTTGAGTTTGAAGACATGATTAGGCAATTTGTTATCTTCAAAACCTGGCGGTTGGGCTACATAGACTTCTTCTTGTAGTTCACCATTCAGAAATGCACTCTTCACATCCATTTGATATAACTTGAATTTCTTGAAGGAGGCATAGGCCAGGAACAATCTAATGGCTTCAAGTCTGGCTACAGGGGCAAAGGTTTCATCATAGTCAATCCCTTATTCTTGCCTATAACCTTGAGCAACCAACCTTACTTTGTTTCTTGTTATAGTACCATTTTCATCCATTTTGTTTCTGTATACCCATTTTGTTCCGATTACAGTGTGATCTCTGGGCCTTGGAACTAGAGTCCAAATTTTGCATCTTTCAAACTGATTAAGCTCTTCTTGCATTGTAATTACCCAACTAGGATCACTTAGAGATTCATCAACCTTCTTTGGTTCCATCCTAGACAACAGAGCGGTTGTGAACAAACCTTGGTCATCTCTATGAGTTAATCTTCCTCTTGTTTGAACACCAGAACTGATAGGAACGATAAAATTAGTAGTTGGATGGTCTCTATGCTCATTAATTTTTGGAGGGAGGTCTTCATGAACCACAATTTCTTGAAGATTTTCTGGAGGAGGCTCTTCTTGATAATCATTGAAATCTTCATTGAAGGTGATGATTGGAACTGGATCAACGGTTTGAATGGGATCAGAAGATAGCGGTTCATCAGTAACACCACTTGCGGTTTGATTGTGAGCGGCTGGAGAACCTGATGGAGCAGTTTGAGTGGGTTGGTCGTCTGCGGCTATATGATTAGGGTAAGATGTACCTATCTCAAAACCACTAAAATCATCAGCAACATTTGGAGCCATATATGGCTCAAGAAGATCATGTTCATCAAATGTAACATGGACAGACTCTACAATTTTTAATGATGTCTTATTGAAACAACGAAAAGCTTTGGAATGTTTAGAATAACCAACAAAAATACCTTCATCGGCTTTAGCATCAAATTTACCTCGATGCTCTCTGCCATTGTATAAGATGTAGCAATTTCATCCAAATATCTTAAAGAAGGCAATGTTGGGTGATCTGCCTCTCCATAATTCATAAGGAGTTTTGTTGTGGACTTTGACGATGAGGGAGCGGTTCTGGGTAAAACATGCGGTATTGACAGCTTCGGCCCAGAAGTACTTGGGAAGCTTGGCTTCTGCAATCATGGTCTTCCCGGCTTCAATCAAAGTCCTGTTCTTTCTTTCTACAACTCCATTTTGTTGTGGAACCCCAGCGGCAGAGAAAATTATGATCAATTCCATGATCATCACAATATTGGGCAACACCATTGTTTGTAAACTCGGTTCCATTATCTGAACGCACAGCAACGATGTCATCCAATTTCTGAGTTTGGAGCTGTCTAAAGAGAGCGGTTACGATGCCATAAGTATCATCTTTTGAGGCCATCATTTCCACCCATGTATATCTTGAAAAGTCATCAACCACCACCAAGGTATAGCGGTTTCCTCCTATACTGGCGGTTGGGACAGGTCCAAATAAATCCATGTGTAGCAGTTGCAAACAGCGGTTCGTTGAAGGTGCGGTTTTGCTAGGAAATGACTGTTTGGGCTGCTTTCCAAGCTGGCATGCTTTACATTATTTATCATGATGGTCAGCCACTTTGGGTAGTCCTTTGACAAGACCGTCCGTTTGCAGTTTTGCTAAATATTTGAAGTTCAAGTGACTGAGCCGCTTATGCCATAACCAGCTGCTTTCAGTAACATTTTTGGCTACAAAACAGAGGTCAGTAATAGAAACAATATTACTCAAATCTATCATATATACATCACCTGCTCTGTTTCCTGTCAGTAGAGTGACTCCAGAAGTTGCATCTTTAATGAAACAATTAGTTGAGGTGAAATTGCAGTTCATTCCTTTGTCACAAAACTGAGATATGGAGAGAAGGTTGTGATTGAGTCCTTCTAATAGTGACACATTTTCAATAGTCACCTTTCCACGTTTGATTGCTCCATATCCTACGGTTTCTCCTTTCTTGTTGTTACCAAACACTACTGGGGGGCCTCTCATGCTGATGAAATCACAAAGAAGTTCATTATCTCCGGTCATGTGTCGTGAGCAACCACTATCTAAGTACCAAAGATCCTTATTCTTCTTTGCAGTTCCAGCCATAAAGCATAAGATCTGAAAAATTGTTGGGTATGCCCACATATATTTCAGTTTTAATGTAATAGGATTAATTAGATTTGATTGATCCATCACCTAAGTTTTATTTCATGGAATTTAGACCCACATGTAAGAAGTATTTATACTTCATTTTTTTAGGTTGTCCATTGTAATAGAATAGGCTTAGGAATAGGGCAAGAAGATCAAGATTCAAGAAAAATCACAAGTTCAGTTTGAGCCATGCGCCATGCGCCTTCAAGACATGCGCAATGCGCCCTTTAGCACGCGCGCATATGGATACGCGCCTAGCTATGCTATGCGCCCCAATGGCTCAACGCGCCTCAAAGTGTTAAATCAACACTCAGTGATTTATTGAAGACATGAAGACTTGAAGAGATTCAAACTACGCCAATGATCCAATGGTGGAATAATAACACGTATGCGCCTGCATCTTATGACACGTGTCCATAACGGTCATATTTTTGTTATGTGTCTAACGGCTATAAAGGACACGTGCTCCACTCAATGAGCGACAGCACATCCGTCCTTTCTCTGACTCACCAAGGATTTCCAACGTCTAGTTTTTGGGGGTTCACTATAAATACTCCATAACTTCAGACATTTGAAGTTGCTAAGAATTTCTCTCTCAAGCATTTGTTGAAGATTTGAAGATTGCCTTTGATTTACCAGAATTCCTCAAGAACATCTTCATAACTTCATCCTTAGCCCAGTTCCTCAATCAAAAACACTTTAGTTTTATTGTGCTCTCAATCTCAAAGATCTAAAGAGCCTTGAATCTAAAATCACACACGCACCTCTTTAAGTTTGATTACTTAGATCTCTCTTTAAGAGATATACCGGTTATTGTCTAGGATTTGTTCTTTCATAGAATATTAGATCTTGAGTTAGTGTATAAGCTCAAATGATTGTAATTTGTAACACTCACTCATTATATAAGATCTCCATTAGAAATCCAAGACTAACCATCTTGGTAGAGGACGTAGATCTTTCCTTGATCGAACTTCTCCAAATAGCGTGTATTAATTACTTGTCATTTACTTTCAAGTTATTATCTTTACTAACTATTTGCTTGTTTACTCATTGTAGATTGATTGATCTGAATTGTGTTGTGTTGGTTATATCATTTACCGTAGTTCCTTATTTCACCCACTTTGAGCCAAAATCCTAGAGTGTGTGTTGCGCCCCTTTTAATCTTTTGCGCCTACTTTACTTAACTATTCCGCTGTGCATTTCACTCACTCACTTAGGCGCATTTCATAACGCTTATTTGATTAAGTGCGCATTTGCAATTGAATTTTCAAGGGTACGAAAAGAATTTTAAAACAGCTATTCACCCCCCTCTAGCTATTTTCCATACCCTTGTTGCCCTTTGGGACCAACAAGTTGTATCAGAGCAAACACCTTTATAAAACGTTTTTTTTCAAGCTTAACAGCTTGGGTGCCGATTCAATATGGCAAACTCAAGACCTTCGGCAACTGCTAACTACACACATGTTCCAGTCTTTGATGAAGATCATTTCGACGTGTGGAAATTTAGCATCTTGACTCATCTTACCTCGATTGATGAAAGGCTCCATGACACCGTGGTTTATGGACCTTACATTCCGGTCAAGGCAAATCCAAATCCACGCACCAACGCTGCTCAACCAACCATTCTAAAACCAAAGGAAGAATGGAATGAAGGAGAAATCAAAATAGTCGAAAATGATGGAAAAGCAAGAAACATTCTCCTAAGCACTCTAAGCACGGCTATGAAATAACAAGTCATGCATTGTGCTATTGCTAATGAGCTATGGGATGCCATTGAAGAGCATATAGAAGGAGATACTGTTTGTAAGGAGAACAAGAAATATGAAGTGCCAAAGAGATTCAATAATTTCTCTCAACTCCCCGGTGAAACCTTAAGATAAACTTATGAACGCTATTGTGAAATCATCAATCTATGTATTTCACTTGGCATGAAGTTTTCCAACAAAGATTTGAATGTAAATTTTCTACAAGCTTTTGGCTCTAGATATCTTCATAAATCTAGCGCTCTTGAAGACGCCGGAACTTTAGATGTATGGACTTTAAGGAACCTTTATGCAAATCTCAAGGTTTATGAGCTCAAACTTCAGCGAATTAGTGAAACTGAAGGAAAGTCAAAATCCATAGCAATGGTGGCGCAAAGAGAAGATGCACATGTGTCTGCGCCTGCGCCTACCAATGATGAGAAAAGTTCCGATCCCAAAATTTCTATTTCTGAGCTATTAGACATGGATGATGAAGACTTCGCTTTATTTGTGAAGAAATTCCAGAAGTTCAGAAAATTCTCAAAGCCCGGCAACAGATTTCAAGGATCTACCAGCAGAGCTCTTCAAAAGTTTACAAGGAGCAATGATTCAAAAAGAAAATAAGATCTTGTTTGTTTTAATTGCAGGAAACCCGGACACTTTGCATCGAGCTGCCCAATTCCCAAGTTCGAGTATATGCAAAAGAAGAGCAACCACACTCCCAAGTTCTCTCCCAGACCCAATCGTCACAAGGGAATGGTTGCTGAAGAAGAATCACCAACAAATGAGCATAACACATGGATTGAAACAGACTCCGATGAGAGCGATGAAGATTCTGATAATGGACTCGTTTGTTTGGTCGAAAATGATGATGATGTTGCTGATTATGACTCAGAAGACTATTCCAAAGATGTTCCAGACATGAAGATCTTGAACAAACCAATCAAGAAATCTGCTAGTCATTCTGAAATGAAGAAGAAAGGACCAACCATCAGCGAGCTAGTTGAACAAGGATTTCTCACTCCGGCTCAAAGCGAGGTGGATTGTTATTTTCAAGATGTGATCTGAGTGCAAGAAGCAAGCTCAGAAAAGGCAACTACATCAGATCTCAAGTTGAACCAATCCCCGTAATCACTCATGATGAGGACATTGCCAAACAAGAAAAGTTGTTCTTGGAAGCCGAAAAGGTAATTAGTAGATTTGGCAAAATGAAGGAAGCTTTAGCACTATCATGTGATGAAATTTCCCAGCTTAAGACCGAGAAAACTGTTCTTCAATCTGAACTCACCCTCCTTAAGGAGCAGATAAAGAGCATGACTCCTCTTACTATTAAAAACACTTTTCTAACAGAACAGAACTCAATTCTTAAAGTTCAAAACGATGAATTGGTCATTCAAATTACTAATCTTGAAAAGATTACAAATGAGTGGTCCAATTCTCGTGTCACTATGGACAGTATCTGTGAGTCCCTAAGAACCAGTGGTGATAAAAGTGGTTTGGGATTCTCATCAACTAGTGACAACTTTAAATGTGATGTCTGCGCTGAAAGAGATAGTGAATTTACACATCAGCAAACTTTTGAAACTCCTAAGGAAAAACATTATAATTCAATGGGTAAATGACAGGAAAAAGTCAAGAAACAAACATTCCATTATGTCTACCCAACGAAGCAATTTGGGAATGCTAAAGGGAAAGATATAGCTACAGATGAACCATCTCCTAGCAAAATCATTCTTGAAAATAGGCGCGCTCCTTCTTCGAGTGCTCATTATGCGTCTAAGAGCCACGCGCCTCACCGCCCGTGCGCCTCCTAGCCCTATGCGCTCTCCAAGAAAAAGCGCTCCAAAATTTCAAAAGAAAGATTTTGTTAAAGCTAGCTCATCTGACCCAAAGAAGAATACTATCCCTAAGAAAACTAAAGAGTTTGTGAAAACTCACGTGATTGGTGGCTTTCATCATTGTTCTATTTGTGATTGTTTAGGACATAAGGCCGTGGAATGCCTTTTGTGATTCACTCCCAATGCTAAAGGACTTAAAAACCCTAAGGTCAAGAAAGATTGGGTTGTCAAGAGTTGCTAACTCTAGGACCCGAAAAGGAATAAAAGGGACCTGCTTAAATGTTTATATTTCAGGTTCTTTGCTTCATGGCTGGATCTAAAGCTAAAACGTATGAATGGATTCTCGATAGTGGGTGTTCACGACACATGACTGGAGATGAATCCTTACTTGAAGATGTCCATGAAGAAAGAGGTCCCTCCGTAACATTTGGTGATAATAACAAAGGTCAAGTTGTAGCATATGTAAAGCTCAAGAAAGACAAAGTGTGCATTGAAAGAGTCTCTCTCGTCGAAGGGCTTAAGCACAATTTATTATCCATATCTCAATTATGCGACAAAAGATTAGAATGCCATTTTACTTCAACACAATGTCTTATCAAGAATGGCAAAACCGGAGCTATACTACTCACGGGATATCGTAAGACAAATATTTACATTATTGATTTCCATAGTATGAACTCTAGTACTAATCTTTGTTTTGTAGCAAAAAGTGTGAGCGAAAATAGTTGGCTGTGGCACAAGCGCTTAAGTCACTTGAACTTCAAGTATCTATCTAAACTCAGCAGGAACAATCTTGTTAAAAGACTTCCCAAGGTTGCTGATCATCATGACAAGAAGTGCGCCGCGTGTCAACTTGGCAAACAACCGAAGCAATCTTTTTCAATCAAGACAAATCCTTCAACTACTAGATGTTTGCAATTGCTCCACATTGATCTATTTGGACCAGTTACCACCGCAAGTATTAAAGAAACAAGTACACTCTTGTTGTGGTGGACGATTATTCAAGATATACATGGGTGGAAATGATGATCTCAAAAGATGATTGTTATGACATTCTCACCACCTTATTTTGACTGCTCCAAACTTAAAAAGAAGATGACATCGTTAGTGTTCGATCCGACAATGGAACAGAATTCAAGAACAACGGTGTTGCTCGATATTGTGAAGATCATGGGATAGATCATAACTTCTCAACCGCCGGAGTCCCTCAACAAAATGGTGTTGTTGAAAGAAAGAATAGGACGTTGATTGAAGTGGGAAAGACAATGATAGCCGAAGCTAAATTACCTAAGTACTTTTGGGAAGAAGATATCAACACAGCATGTTTTACTCAAAATCGTTCCCTCATCAACAAACTTCACAACAAGACTCCGTATGAACTTTGGCGTGGTAGAACTCCCAACATTGCATTCTTCAAAATCTTTGGTTGCAAATGTTATATCCTCTACAACATAAATGAACATAGAGGTAAATTCGATGCCAAAGCCGACGAAGGTATTTTTGTTGGGTATGCCAAACACTCTAAAGCTTTTCGCGTTTTTAATAGATCTACATTAGTGATAGTTGAATCTGTACATGTTACATTTAATGAACATTCTCTCCTTGAGCTAAATGATACAGGTGCTCCTATTCATGTTGCGCCTACTCAAAATCAGAATCTGTCAACTCAAGGAAATCCATCTACATCAAATGCGCCTAATTCAATATATGGCGCGCATGGTGAATCCTCTATTGCGCCTCATTCTAATGATGCGCCTCATGATTCCTCTCACGCGCCTATTTATACTGCTGCATCTAGTGTTAACCCTAGTTTCAATTCTGAACCAGTTCAACCCCCTAATTTTAATGATTTTGAATCTGATGAAGATGTACCAATCGAAGACCTTCAAGTTACTACGACTCAACCTAATCTTCCTCCTGAAATTCGTGAAGTTAGAGGTCACCCAATTGCTAACATCATCGGTGATCTACAAGTTGGTGTTCGTACAAAGAGAGCTACAAACTTTGATGCTTACACTGCATTTATCTCCCAAATTGAACCAAAGAAGGCTGATGAAGCACTCCAAGATCTTAATTGGTTTGTTGCAATGCAAGAATAACTCAATCAATTTGAACGATGTAAGGTTTGGACTCTTGTTCCAAGACCACATGATCAAGGAGTGATTGGTACGAAATGGGTGTTCAGAAACAAGATGGACGAGAATGGAACCATCACGAGAAACAAAGCAAGGTTGGTTGCACAAGGCTATAGGCAAAAGGAAGGAATCGACTACGATGAAACTTTTGCACCCGTAGCAAGACTTGAAGCTATAAGGATCTTTCTATCTTACTCCGCTCACAAGAACTTCAAGTTATATCAAATGGATGTCAAGAGCGCGTTTCTAAATGGTGAACTCCAAGAACAAGTCTACGTAGCTCAACCACCTGGATTTGAAGATTCACAATTTCCAAATCATGTCTACAAACTCCAGAAAGCTTTGTATGGACTCAAACAAGCACCAAGAGCATGGTATGATACACTATCCAAGTTTCTCATTGAGAAAGGCTTCACTCGCGGTAAAATGGATACAACTCTTTTCATTGCCAAACATAATGATCATAAATTACTTGTTCAAATTTATGTTGATGATATTATATTTGGTTCTACTAATGAATTGTTGTGCAAGCGCTTTGAGAAACTAATGAAGAGCAAGTTTGAAATGAGCATGATGGGAGAACTCACATTCTTCCTCGGGCTTCAAATCAAGCAAATGAATGAAGGCATATTCATCAATCAAGCCAAATATACAAAGGATTTAATCAAGAAGTTTGGTCTTGAAAATGCAAAATCATACGACACTCCAATGGCTACCGGCAACAAACTCGACAAAGATGTAAAAGGTAAACGTGTTGATCAAACGCTCTATCGAGGTATGATTGGCTCACTCCTTTATCTTACTGCTAGTAGGCCTGATATAATTTTTAGTGTTTGTGTTTGCGCTCGTTATCAATCTAACCCTAGAGAAGCGCACTTGATTGCTGTGAAACGTATTATAAGATATCTCTCCGATACTGTTAACCTTGGACTTTGGTACACCAAAGATTCGAATTTTAAACTTGTAGGTTATTCAGATGCGGATTATGCAGCGTGCACAATTGATAGGAAAAGCACAAGTGGCACGTGTCATTTCCTCGGATATCGACTTGTGTCATGGGCTAGTAAGAAACAAGCTTCAGTATCTGTCTCAACAACCGAAGCCGAATATATCGCTGCGGGAAGTTGTTGTTGTCAAATACTTTGGATGAAGCAGCAATTGGTGGACTATGATATAATCGAAGAAAATTGTCCCATCTACTGCGACAATACATCAACTATTGTCGTTTCTGAAAATCCTGTCATGCATTCCAAAACCAAGCACATCGACATCAAATATCACTTCCTCAAAGACCACGTAGAGAAAGGTAATATTCATTTGGAACACGTGGGAACCGACTTTCAAATCGCCGACATTTTAACGAAAGCACATGACGCGAAACGGTTCATCTTTTTGAGAGGTGAAATGGGTATGCTTGAACTCAACTAATTCCTTACAGTTTTGTTATTACTAATGATTTTATGTTTTGTTGAATTATGAGTATACTAGGTTCAAAATGTTAAATCATTTTAAGTTTCAAGGAAACTTCATGCGCCTAAGTCTGCGCGCCTCACTCTCCTGCGCGCTCAACTTACATTTCTGCGCTCCTAGCATCTAATGCACTCCAATTCTTATGCGCGCCTAAATGATCATATGCGAGCCTAGTATGTAATTCACTCTAAATCATTTTGCGCGCCTTGATGAGTTATGCTCCCCTCCATGCGCGCATTAACTATTGCGGCTCAATCAATGCTATCAAAATTTATTATTTCAATGATTGAACGCATTCAATTCACAAGTACCAGGTATGTTGATTCTGTTCATTTATTATAGGAATTTTTGTCTTTTGACATTCCATTAATTGTTCAAGGGTACTTGTGCAATTAATTTTTCCCTCGTTTTGCGTTTTTCAAAAATTTTATTTTCTGGGGATATATTTCTTGCACCCCAAACTTACACCAAAATAGATGTTTTTGGGGTTTGTGCAAAAATTTAGTCAAAATTGCTCATACACTTATATGAAAAGTGGAGCAGTTTTTCTTTTACCCTAAAATGTCACATCATGACCTATTTGTGTCATTCAGCATTTAATGCCCTTCAACTCACCAATATCCCTCATAAATGCGCCATACTTTTTTTCAGTCATGATGAGCCGTATTTTTCCCCCTCATATATTACCAATCTTTTCAACTTCCCATCTTTTTAAATTTTAACCCTATTATTTCCTTATCTGAGCAAATCTTTTAACCAAACCTATATATATATATATATATCTCCTTTCTCCCTCCTCTCACATCACCCTCACCTAATCTCTCTCCCGTCTATTTTCTTTCTCTCTCTCACAATCTCCATCATTTCTTCATTTTTTCCTCTTCTCCAAATTTCTCTATATATACATCTATGGGTCCTAAGCGAACTACGAAATCAAAACAAGACGAAATGGTATGATTTCTCAACTCTTAAACTTGTTTATTTTCGTTTTTTTTTGTGTTCTCGTTTTTTTTTGAAAAACCGAAAAGACATTTTCTTGGCTTGATCATGTTTCGGTGATCCGTTTTCAAAATCGTTTGTTAGGTTATGTTCGTTTTGTGTTTTAGATTCTTTATAACTAACCCTTTCAATGATCAAGTCATCATATTTTGCGAATCTGAAAAATTTTCATTTTTGAACTTTCAAAATTTCGGATCTTTGAATTCATTTTCTGGCTTTGTTGTTAATTTGTACTTGTTTTCATTTACATATTCATGATCCTTGTGTTCATGCGGTCATTTTGACATATTGTATGCTTGTTTTGGTGAAGTTTCACGAATTATGTGTTCTTGGTGTTCTTCGAGCACTCAAGGCATGTTCTTCGTGTTCTTCGTTATTTTTGCATGACTTGGGTTTCAAAACTTGTTTTTTCAAATTTTCATGTTTTGATTCTGAAACCTTACATATGTATGTTTGCATGTGTTTGTGTGTTTTTATGTGTTTTTCTTACTAAGTCAATTTTTACACATGATATGAGCCTATTACATCCTTACGCGCCTAAATTAATTTATGCGCCTGAATGCCGTCTGCGCCTCAACCTTTGTATGCGCCTAAGACACTCTGCGCCTAAATTATCTATGCGCCTAATTTTCTACTTAGTCAAATTTCTATGTTTAAATTTTTCCTTAGTATTTGCATAGAATCATTCTTAATGCGCCTAGTTATCTTATGCGCTCATTTGATTTTGCGCCTCCATTTATGCTATGCGCCTCTGGTATAACTGTTATGTGCCTAATCACCTATGCGCCTAAAATTTCCTTGCTCATTATTATGTTCTATGCACCTTTTTCACTCCTAATTCATTTAAATTTATGTTTTTTCAGGACTTAGCAAATTTCAGACCTGGTGAGACTTTAAATCTCATTGAGCTATCCTCTGTTCCAATGGGATTGGAAATCATCGAGTATCTACGCGCCTCTGGTCTCACTCCTTTATTTACGATGGATCAGACATTCTATTCTCCTCTTCTTGTGGATGAATTCTTCTCGAGCGCTCAAATCATAGAGACTGAATCTGCTGGGCGCACGAGATACAAAGTTTCAGCTACAGTACATGATGTTGATATAATCATTACTTCTGCTACTATTCGCAACATTCTTGGTTTCTGCTCCACTGGGCCTAACAATGTTATTGGACTTGCAAATACTTATTCTGTTGAATCACAGAATATCATGGCGAGCACTCTCTTGGATATCCTCACTCTTCAGAACAACATTAAGTCTGTTGAGATTCGGGATGGTGGAGAGTTGTTGGTTCATATTGCTCATTTGGTTGGTACGTCAATTGTTTTTAAAACTGGTAATGTGAATTGGTTTACCACTGAGCAATGGGAGCTTACTGCAGCTCTAATGGCCAAAGAAATCTTGAACTGGCCTCAAATTTTGTTGAGAACACTGATGGATCAGATAGACAAATATACCAAAAATAAGAATGAAGGGAAAACTAAGTTCAAAACTCACTGTCGACTTCTCACAAAGATATTCCTCACTTACCCTATTCTTGAGACCTTCCTTAATGAGAATGAGGATCACAAATTGAGTGATGTTCCTGTTTTTGGACTCGATAATCTGGCGATAAAAACGCGTAGAAAGCGCATTGCTAAACGCGCGCCAAGGATTAAAGGAAATGTTTTGATAGATGAAGCCACAGATTCCGAAGGTGAAGGCGCAGAACCTGTTAAAGGATTTGAAGCGCCAGTTGATGAAGGCACTAGCGCACAACCAGGTGCAGGGGATTCTGACAAAGGCAAAGGAATTGCAGAAGTTGCACCTGCGCCAAGGCCATCAAAGCGCACAAGAAGAGATTCTGAAGATAATGATTTGAAGAAAGCTCAGGAAGCTAGCAGACTTGAAGCTCAACGAAAAAGAGATGAAGATTTTAGAGCTAAGCAAGCAGCAGAGTTAGAGAATCTTGAACACAAGAAAGGCGCTGGTTCAAGTGCAGATGTTGAGAAGGGCACAGTAGATCCCGTGCCTGCTCAACGCGCGCCACCTGTACGCGCCGCCGTTCCCCATGCGCCTCTAGTTCTTAAACTTAGAAGGCCAACCTCAACTACAACTGTTGCGCCTCCTCCGGTTCGTAAAATTCAGATATCCTCTTCTCAAAAAAAAAATCGAGAAAAACTCAGATTCGAATTATTTGGAGAAGATGATTCAGTTGAGGGGGAGCAAGATATACCATCTACACCTCTTTCTCCAGTTGCGCCTCCACCATCTACTGATCCTGCACTAATCAGAACTGAGATAGCTGATGATGATTCTGAAGATGATCATGCGCCTCCTCCACTTTCTTCTCCTCATGCACCCAAGTCCTCTCCTGCGCCTCCTCCATCTGCTCCATCTGATTTGAGCGAGGTGCTATCTTTGCTAAAATCTTTGCAGCAGGGGCAGGCTAATATAGAGCAGGGACAGACTCAGATTAAGTCTCAATTTGAGCTCCTCACTTCCCTTCTTACTGATCAATCTGATGAGATTGCTGCCATTAAGGGGGATATGGCTAGTATGAATACTTTGATCAAGGACAAACTTGCTTCTCCTCTGACTCAGACTCAGGCTCAAACTCAACCAGATCATCAGGCGCACACCTCATCTGATGCGCCTAATATTTCCTTTGTACCTCAGTCTGCTGCTTCTCAGTCCAACATGAATGTCTTAGTTTCAAAGTTGGATGTCTTGAAGGAAATGGTTGTCACTCACTTCACTGCTGCTCATTCTAGCTCAGACAGACATTCAGATCGCATTTCTTCTGATATTATCACTGCTCAGAATGCCATTGAAGCTCATCTTCAAATTATAGAAGAAAATGTTTCTCAGCAGCAGCAAATTACTCAGCGCTCCATTGATGAGTATCAAAACATCAATGTTGATCACTTTCACTACATCAGAGACGGTGTCACTGCTACTCACACTAGTGTCACTGACACTCATGGTTTGGTGAACCGAAGTCATCAACTTGCAAAACAAATCCAGCGCTCAGTGAAGGAAATAGAAGAAGGATTGAAGGAAGATGATTCTCCTCCTCCCAACCCTTAGTTTCTTTGTTTGTAAGTTTTTAGAATCTTGTGTAGAAACTCTTTTGTTAGTATTTTAGTGCTTAAATGTTTCATCACTCCTTTTGTTTTTGTTCTATTCAAACTTGTAATCTGTAACTCCTACGCCCCAAGTTTTAATG
Organism: Campanula takesimana; assembly: GCA_026119855.1. Taxonomy (NCBI): domain Eukaryota; kingdom Viridiplantae; phylum Streptophyta; class Magnoliopsida; order Asterales; family Campanulaceae; genus Campanula; species Campanula takesimana. Next base: position 153,448 of record JAOWBW010001563.1, on the reverse strand, counting down.
AGAACAATGCATCACTTATTATCAAAGCTTGTTCACTCAAACTCCTTGTTTATAGAACAATGAATGTTATGTTTAAAATCATATGCATCATATTTAAACTATTTCATACTTTCATGCATTGAGTTTAAACTTTGTTTAAATCACATTTCAATTCATACATTTTGAATGTGTTATAAACTGTCATTTCTATCATTCCAGTTGTAATGTTTTATCCTTTTTGGAATAGATTAGAAATCTATATCTTGGACTAGTGTGTGCATTAACTTGAGACATGATTTACCAATTTCATCTTTTGGACATGTTATTATCAAGAATGATGTTTGTCCTTGATATAGTAGGTAATGGCATCAATCAAATAGGGGGAGATTGTTGGGTATGCCCGCATATATCTCAGTTTTAATGTAATAGGATTAATTAGATTTGATTGATCCATCACCTAAGTTTTATTTCATGGACTTTAGACCCACATGTAAGAAGTATTTATACTTCATTTTTTTAGGTTGTCCATTGTAATAGAATAGGCTTAGGAATAGGGCAAGAAGATCAAGATTCAAGAAAAATCACAAGTTCAGTTTGAGCCATGCGCCATGCGCCTTCAAGACATGCGTCATGCGCCCTTTGAGACATACGCCATGCGCCCTTTAGCGCGCGCGCATATGGATACGCGCCTAGCTATGCTATGTGCCCCAATGGCTCAACGCGCCTCAAAGTGTTAAATCAACACTCAGTGATTTATTGAAGACATGAAGACTTGAAGAGATTCAAACTACGCCAATGATCCAACGGTGGAATAATAACACGTATGCGCCTGCATCTTATGACACGTGTCCATAACGGTCATATTTTTGTTATGTGTCTAACGGCTATAAAGGACACGTGCTCCACTCAATGAGCGACAGCACATCCGTCCTTTCTCTGACTCACCAAGGATTTCCAACGGCTAGTTTTTGGGGGTTCACTATAAATACTCCATAACTTCAGACATTTGAAGTTGCTAAGAATTTCAAGAATTTCTCTCTCAAGCATTTGTTGAAGATTTGAAGATTGTCTTTGATTTACCAGAATTCCTCAAGAACATCTTCATAACTTCATCCTTAGCCCAGATCCTCAAGCAAAAACACTTTAGTTTTATTGTGCTCTCAATATCAAAGATCTAAAGAGCCTTGAATCTAAAATCACACACGCACCTCTTTAAGTTTGATCACTTAGATCTCTCTTTAAGAGATACACCGGTTATTGTCTAGGATTTGTTTTTTCATAGAATATTAGATCTTGAGGTAGTGTATAATCTCAAACGATTGTAATCTGTTACACTCACTCATTATATAAGATCTTCATTAGAAATCCAAGACTAACCATATTGGTAGAGGACGTAGATCTTTCCTTGATCGAACCTCTCCAAATAGCGTGTATTAATTACTTGTCATTTACTTTCAAGTTATTATCTTTACTCACTATTTGCTTGTTTACTCATTGTAGATTGATTGATCTGAATTGTGTTGTGTTGGTCATATCATTTGCCGTAGTTCCTTATTTCACCCACTTTGAGCCAAAATCCTTAGAGTGTGTGTTGCACCCCCTTTAATCTTTTGCACCTACTTTACTTAACTATTCCGCTGTGCATTTCACTCACTCACTTAGGCGCATTTCATAACGCTTATTTGATTAAGTGCGCATTTGCAATTGAATTTTTAAGGGTACGAAAAGAATTTTAAAACAGCTATTCACCCCCCCTCTAGCTATTTTCCATACCCTTGTTGCCCTTTGGGACTAACAAAAATAAACATTAAAAATTTTGGTCCCCCTTATTCTTTGGGTCCTAGGGTTAGCAGCTTTTTGGGACCCACACCTGTTTGACCTTAGGATTTTTACGTCCTTTGGCATTGGGTGTGAACCTTAAAAGACAATGACCAGCACCATGACCATAATCGGCACAAATAGCACAATGAATAAATCCCGGTTTTGGTTGCGGTTTTACAAACCCTTTACTGACCTTCAGTTTCTCATGTTTTACTGGGTCAGCGGTTTTGGCTTTAACGAAGACTACCTTCTTGAGCTTAACCTTCCTCTTAGGTGCAGCTTTAGGAAAGATGATAGGAATTTCCTTAAACCGACTAGGAGCGGTTTCATCACTCAATACTTCCTTGGTTGCCTCAGCCGCTGTGGATTTCTCCTTCCACTTTGAATCTCTCCCAGTCTAGTTTTTAGGATACTCAAAGAAATAGTTTTGCCTTTTAATTTCTTGTTTTGAGCCCTTTTTACCATCATGATTAACCTTAGGAATTTCTTTGGTTTGTTCATTTGGTATCACACCACCTTCGGCACATAGATAAGGACACTTACACCCATCACCTGTTTTAAACCCCAATCCACTATTATCCGAAGAAGGAATTTGTGAATTTATGATTTGTTCCAAGGTGACTCCAGACTTAGTTCACACATCAGTCACTTTTTGAAGGTTATCCCTTTGTGCGGTAAGATCATGGATTTGAGTGAGAAGTACCTCGGCTCTATCCTTCAGATAGAGGTTTTCATCCACAATAGTAGATATCCCAGCAATTTGGAGCTTAAGGTTTTCAATTTTCTCCTTGTGGGATTTACATTCTCTTTGGGGATTCTTCAAGTTCCGCAACCATTAGTTTATATGCCTTTTTAAGCACAGTGTGTTGTTGACAAATAATATTTGCACGTTCTAATACCTGGTCATCATGGATTTGGTCAGCTTGAACCTCAGGAATGCAGTTTGGTGTTGTAGGAGCTTTTCTTGATCTAGCCTCATGAGTTCTTGGTGAAATTGACTTCATTTGATGATTTGGCAGTGGAAGGCTTTCGTCAATTTCAACTCTTTCTTCAAATCCCATGAGGCAGAGATTTGCAGTTTCTTCATCATCATTTTTCATCTGAGTCTGAACCCATCCAAGTCAGCGGTTGATCCCCTTGGTCAGCTACCATTCCTCTTCTCTTGACAAACTTCTTGTTGAATGGTTTATTTGCTGGCTCGGCTTCATAGCGCGGTTTGGGGAAACTTGAGGCAAAGTGACCTGGCTGTGCGCAGTTATAACAGACTAAGTCATCCCTTGTCTTGGGATCTGCAGTTTTGTTGAATCTGGTTGGAGGGACAAATTTTGCTGGGCCTTTGGATGGAAATTGAGATCTATTGTTCTTCCTGAACTTGGTGTATTTCTTCACATACAACGCAAATTCTTTATCATCCATGTCATCAAAATCAACTTGACTAGAGCATGAAGATTGAGATACTACACTTTGAGAATAAGAACTTTGAGGAGGAGTGTAGGGTTGATGAGACTGCTGATAAGATTGATGAGGTTGAGGATATGGTTGATGTGATTGAGGATAGGATTGATGTGACTGTTGATAATAATCAGAAGGAGCGGTTTGAGGATTGTATATAGGAACATTTGGATCAGGAGGAGCGGTTTGCAAGTGGAGACGAGGTGAGGCTTGATGATGGTCTGGATTGTACACTGGAGATGAGGTATTGTTGAATGCGGCTAGAGAGAGGGTCTTAAATCTACTTTCGGTTTCATGCACCTCTTCAAGCTTGAATTCAAAAACCTTCAGCATAGCATACAAGTGTCGAAGATCAAGAGCTTCCAAGTCATTGTTGTCTTCAATGTTAGTAGTTTTGATCAGCCATTTGCTACCAAGTGCTTGCATGAATCTCATGTTCAAATCTGTATTAGAATAGGTATGTCCAAGAGAAAAGCAAACATTAACAATATCAATAAACCTCTCATAGCATTGTCTAAGAGATTCCTTAGGGTCTTTAACAAAATAGTCAAAGAGCCTTCTCTGTTGATAGAGGCGGTTCTTCTTGGTGTCTAAATCTCCTTCCAGAAAATCAACTATAGCATCCCAGGTTGTCTTTGCGGTTTGGCAATTTAGAACCTTTGAATGAGTCCTCAGGTCTATAGCTGATACGAGCATGGACATAGCTCTTCCATCAAAGTCCACGTGATTGCGGTCTGCATCAGTCCACTCACTTTCCAACTTCTTGACTTCAACTGGTTCTCCTGCGGTTCCCGCACGAGGGTTAGATTTCATAGGCACATGTGGTCCTTCAGTAACCGCGGTCCACAGTCTACAATCACATGAAATCATGTGTTTCATCATCCTATCTTTCCAAAAGATAAAACTATCTTCATCCAGAATCGGCAAATGATTCGAATTGGATGTTTGCATCATATGGGTGTTTGAGTTTGCCATTGGATCAGCACCCATGCGGTTAAGCTTGTAAAAACAAGTTTTGGTGGATATGCTCTGATACCACTTGTTGGTCCCAGGGGGCAACAAGGGTATAGAACCGCTAGAGGGGGGGGGTGAATAGCGGTTTAAAACTTTTTCTAAAATACCCTTGAAAATCAACTGAATACTTATCAGTTTGATTAACTGCGGTTCAAAGCACTTAAACCGAACTGATAAAATGCACAACGGAGTTTTGCGGTTTGGCCAAAAGGATAGTTAAAGAGATTGGCGGTTTGACTCGGGTTGAAAACACTATGATGCAACCGATAAGTTCAACTTTAAAATCAAAGAAAAACACAATTCATATTTCAAGTCATTTCGTATATGGATACAGTTTGAGACCACAAACAAGAAATATAAATAACAAGACAGAAAAGTAAAGATCAAACACACAATTTGAAGAGGTTCGTTCTTAAATGAACTACGTCATCTACTTAGATGGTTAGTCTAAGATTTTCTAATAGCTATGAGACTTGTATTAATTTAGAGGAGGTTTTACAAGATGAATCTAAACTCTAAACAATAAGTCTAACCTAAGCTATAATAACAACCAGTGTTTTCGAAGTATATAATCTATATGATCATATAAATCGGGTGTGTGTGTGGAAAGAAATCAAATGCTTTAAGTATCTAAATGATGGTAGAGCAAATGGAAATCTTTCGGTGTAAAGGCTGAGTATGAAAGGTTGTTAGGCTTGAAGCTTAATGAAGAAATCTGGGTTGGCTAAGGAGATGGTTTGAAGATATGAATATCCGGGTTTAAATCTTTAAAGCAAACTTGAACACTTGGGAGTATTTCTCTTAAAGCTCAGCAACCTTCATTGTTGAGAAATGAAGGCTATTTATAGGCAGTGCACCCTTGTGACCGTTGGACAAAGATTTGAATTAAATCTGAAGGGTACAGTGCTGTCGAAATCCCATTGGTTGAGCTGTTATTTTCGTCCTTGGTTTGTCTTGTAGTCCAAGGTAGTTGTGGCACCACTACCTGACAACTGTCTTTTGTTTGCAGAGAAAGGACTAACGGTAAACATTTCAAACTGGTAGACAAACCGACATTCTTTGCAGAAACTCCAAGTTAACTTAGAGTTATTTTGACAAGACATAAAACATTCCTTTACGGTTGAAAAGGGAATGTTTGTCTAAGGAATAAATGACTTAGCATATTCTTCATTTACTACGCGGTTCCACCAGGCATAGAAGCGGTTCCAATGTTGAACTTGAAGAGCGGTTTCATAAGGAACTGAAGCACGCGGTTTTATCAAAGCCACGTAATGCGGTTTGATAAAACACTTGTGGCTCCATGCTGGCGGTCTTGAAGATAGCACATGTGCGGCTTGAACAACTAAACCGCTAAGGGTTAAACCAAACTACTCAGCCTAGACGAACAAAAATCTAGAAATGGACTTATCTAAAAATTGAAGTATAACTTCATTACATGCGGTCCTAAAGTCCATAAAACGACACGTGGCATGGATCAATCAAATTAAGTGGGTGTACTAACAATGAATCCTAACATTGGGTTTGGCTGATTTTTCAAATTCTGGACATTCATAATTTCATTGATGTTGGTGTTATAAATGTTGGTGAATACAAGTAGTGGAAACAAGATTTTTTTCTAGTAATTATAATCTTGAATTTGAAAGTGTATTTTGGTATTTGATTTTTGGTTTTTCAGAGTTGGTTTTTGGGGCTTACAGATTTGATGATTTGGCTTTGAGAATGGTGACGGCGATGGTGGTAGTGGTGGTGGCTGTAAGGATGATGGTGGTGGCGTTGATGGTGGAAACGGTAATGGAGGTGGGAAAATGTAAATGGGGCTTTTACACCATTTTGATATATTTGCCCTCATTAAAAGTCACGTGTTTCGCACATGATGTCTAATTTGTTAATTTCTTAACTGATTAACGAGTTTTACACCTGATTGCTCCGGTTCAGCAAACTAAGGAATCGGATCGCAACTTTGACAAATTTAAAACCAATTGCAACTTGTTGTAAAAATCAGGTAACTAAATTGCAATTAACCCATATATATTAAAAGTCAAGTAGGAAAACTTAGGTAGTGATATATGGACAAATTTTATCTTAATCTTCAATCTTAAAGTGCCAAGTCACCTTGATCTCATGATCCCATCTCATAATTAGGTGACTTTTCATTTTTACAACTCTTAGCTAATAGCATTAGCTAAATGACTTTCCTATTCATCAATGCAAAATTAAAATTTTATTCAAGGTTTAAGGTTAAAATAGTCCTTTAGGTTACATAAATTTGACAAAGGTGGAAATGTGATGAAACCAAATTCCAAGTAGCGTTGATATTTGTCAATACTTAAGAAGTACGTAGTAGAATTAACACACAGTTATCGTCAGTTGTTTAATAGATTTGCTAAACATAAAGTTGAAAAAGGTAAAAAACATTGTATATAGTACAAATTTTAAACATATTATTAACTCTTTTCTTAATATTCTTTTATGATTCAATTATTACTATAATCTTTATCATAAACATGGTTGTATATAAAATAGCGTACTTTCCATCTCATAATATAATTCATTTATTGATTTAACCCGAGTTGGAGCAAAATTATTAGTGAATGTAAGATTTCTTTTCTCCTATCCAAAAACCTCCAAAACTTGAAGTGGTATTAAATTTGGAGTGTAAATGACATTTCAAAATTAAACCATACAATTTGTTCAACTTTCAAATAAAAATGATTCAATTCAATTCAAAAAAATAGTCAAATTGCTTGACTGGATCTAGTGTGCGGGTCGGACCTAGAAATCGGGTTAAAAATATTTTGACTTAGCGGTCCGACCTCTGTTCTCTTTTGAATTTTGAAAACGCCAACCCAAAACTCATTTTTCTATATACGCGCCTTTGTTCTTTACATTTTCTCCCCCCTCTCCTCCCCAGAACCAAATCTTAAATCCATTTCAAATTTATCAGCTCAGAATCTACTACTCCAATAATCTCTTGAATTCATAAATCTTTCAAATCTCTTCATTCAAGACCATCTTCCAGTCTTAATCGTAAGCTCTCTCTCTATATCTAATTTTTCTCTTTCGTTTGTGCTTTTGAGCTTCTGTATTTGTATTTGATTTTTATGGGTTTATTCTAGTTAATTTCTTGCAGATTGTTGTTTCTTTTGAGATTTTAACTCCATTCTAATCTGGGTTTTCCTCCATTTTCTACATTGTCCTTTATCCCTTTATCTTTCATGTGTGTATGCTTAGAGACACATATAGATACACAATCTAACATCTAGATAGCTTTATGCAAGGAGAAGGAGGTCAATTCCATCTGGGTGGATATCCTCTTTTCTCTTACTCGATAAACAAAGCTTGATGGATTGATTTATTCTGATTTGCTAGAATATGCATTTAGGATAAAATTTATATCCTGATTTTATTGGGACGGATGAGTTTACCCCTTTAATTATCTTGAGTTATGGGTTTTGAATCGTATCTCCGTTTATTGTCTTGGTCAGTAATGGTGTATCGATTCAGCTATCTATGTTTGATTTTGAGTTTCTGACCCACTATGGTATAATGCTTATTCTGATGAAATGTGATTTTATATATTGATCAGCTGAGGATTTTGATTTTTATTCCATTTTGGGCTCATTGTCGGAATTTCTTTTTTATTGTTGTTCCTCAGATAATGGACTCCCTGCCTGATGCCATTGTCCAGTCCATTTTGTGTTACATGAGTAGCGCCAAGGATGTCGCTTCTTCTAATTGTGTTTCTAAGAGGTGGAAAGACTCGCTACCTTATCTTAGAAGCCTTTTCTTCCCTCGTAATATTTTTGACAACCTTACTAATGACAATACTCCGGACCGGATTGTTATGCAAATGGTCTCCTCAGTTTTCCGATTAGAGGAACTTAAGGTTTACTGCCCTTTCACCAGTGCCGGCCTTGCTTCATGGTTAACGCGTGCAGGATCATCCTTAAGAAATCTTGAGCTTCGTTTGGACAATCTTGCTGATAATCAGTCGACTCATGACAACCCCTCCAAACTTGAATGCATCCAAGCTGCACGTAATTTGGAGTCTTTAATACTTTGGGGTGTGCTAATGACCCAATCCCCGAAATGGGATACTTTTGAGAAGCTCCGTAATCTTGAAATAGTTGGTGCAAGACTCGAGGACCCTGCCTTGTTTAATGCACTTAAAGCATGCCCTAATCTGACCAACCTAGTACTTCTTGGTTGTGAAGGACTTAGGTCTGTGATTATTGAGTTGCCACATCTTGAACGGTGCAAACTTGATTTTTATGGATCGGGTAGTTGTGCACTCTCTCTCACTGCTCCAAAGCTTATTAACCTTGAGATACAAGGCTGTAGTTGGATTCGAGTCCGTGAGACTCAATATTTGAAGAATCTTTTAATTGCCAACAATACAGGTAACCTTTTAAAGAACTTAACACAAGTATATATATATATATATATATATTAGCATGTTTAACTTTTTCTGGAATGGTTGCTTAGATATGTTCATGGTGTTTTAACAGGAAGAGTTTACATGGTCGATTTTGGCAAACTCATAGCGCTCGAGTCCTTGTCCATGAGAGGTGTTCAATGGTGTTGGGATGCAATAAGTAAAATGCTTCATTTGGCTACTGAGGTGAAACATCTCTACATGAAGGTGGAATTCACTGGGGATTTTGAGACCCTTCTCCCTTTTCCGGAGATTGACTTTGTTGACTTCTTCAATAGCCACCCGAAGCTACAAACGTTTGACATCCATGGTGCCATGTTTGCTGCCCTATGTCAGAAGAACAGTTTAAAGAATGTGAGTTGATTAAGCAATGAATTATTCTCTTGCGAAACTGATGATTTGTGCGCCTGAAAAGGGAATTTTTTTTTTTTTTGCGCTCATTTTGTTGCAGGTGGATTCAAGTTTTCAGATTCCTTGCCTAGAAGAGGTGGTGATCACAGTGAGATCACCACTAAACGCGGAACAAAAAATGAATACGCTGGAGTCGTTGGTTAAGTTTGGGACGAATTTAAGGAAGATTATCATAAAGATTCTTCAAATGAAGAGCAGCCACAGCAGCGCAGACGATTTTTTTGAGGAGATTTGCAGGTTTAGATACGCGAATCGCAAGATTGTTTACCTACAGTAACATTTACCTCATTAATTTTCATTATCTTCCTAGTCATTTCCGTATCATTTTGGATGTTAAAACTTTCCTTTTAAGGTAGACTATGATAATTTTTTTCATGATTAGTACTCTAGTCATCCACATTTCTTCTCCATACATCTGTTAGTACATTCATTGGTCTAGTCGTTTCTTTCAGACAAGTGTCTTTATGACTTTGATGGGGCTTGCCAACATCCGCAAACGTGCTGAACGTTAAAACAAAAACAGATAATCTTGATTGTACTGTTCTTTTTTTGAGTTGGTTTAATTGTGTGTTTAGCTTTACTTGTCCTTGCAAGTTTGAAATGTTCTCTAGCAGAAAGGATTCCAGGTTTTGTAACTATGGTGTTTGTGTTCCAAACAAGTCTTCCTACACCGTCTCTCCTAAGTTGGTTCCCCCAACTTCCTTGTCCGAAAAGCATGATATCTCCAAAACCATTTTCAAGATGGAGGGTTTCTTGTATGTAGAGATGCATGAACTCAGTTCTTGAGAATAAGTAGTTGATCAAGCTCCTCCTTTGTCTGAGTAATTAGACTATTGTTGGTAACTGCAAGTTATGGCCTTCCTTCAGCTCTTTGGAAGCTAATTTTACCTCATTTTAGTCAGGCCCAAACAGTTTTGATCTTTGATCTTTTCTCGTTTCTCCTTCCGTCCTAAATTGATATTCCTGTTCAAACATGTTAAAAGTTACATTGTAAATTTGTAACATTGAAGCTTTAAGTTTGAAAATGAGACTAATTTTTGGGACAAGCAAAAAGGACTATTATTGTGGGATAGAGGGAGTGAGTGTATTGTTTTTAGTTAGGGGTCTGTTCCTCCTATTCTAGTTGCTCCACTAGCCTAAGAAATTCCAAAGTAAAGTTCGTGCAATATTTAAGGTAAGTCCATATGTAATGAGAGTTTTAACGAGAAAGGAAAGGGATAGAAGGGAAGGTGAGTGCTTGAAATGCATTGTTGAATGAAAATTCACTCATAAAATAAATAAATAAATGAATTTATTTGCTGCAAAATGGTAGTAGAAACTAAAATGGGAGTGAACTTTTGCTACTACCTTTACCTTTAAGCGAAACTGTTTCACTCACATATACTCCCTCGGTCTCGTATCAGTAGAAATCTCACTATTTTGGGAGTGACACAAGAATTAAAAAAAGTGATGAGTAAGAAATGGGTTGTGAGAGGGAAAAAGTTAGTGGATATCAAGTGGAACCATAATTTAAAGGGTAAATATAAAGTCACAAAAAAATCTCACAAAATGATGTGTCAAAATTTTATTGGTGTTTTTAATTAGAGTGTGGCGGGTCTACAATCGATGCAAACAATAAAATATCGCCACCTCATTTTGTAGACTTCTTTTGTGCATGTGAGGAAAAAAGGTTAGTGAGTATGACAAGTGACGACCACAATTTAAGTACATTTAAGTACTCCATGTGATGTGAGAGGAAAAAGTGAGTATGGTTAACAAGTGAGCCCTACCTACATTTATAACAATTTTTAAGAAAAGTAAAACTTTTAATGGAACACTCTTTTGAGTAAAAAGTCAAGCTTCTACCAGAGGAACGAATGAGTATAGTTTTTTTTATACTATATGCTATGAACTCTACGTCCATACTGTACTTATTATGCTCTCTAAACTTAAGCAAAAACAATTCATTTTAATTTTTTGAATACGGATAATTACGGAAACAAATATCATACCGCTCTCCAAAACAATGCCACATACCTCTGGGCTGATTAAAAAATGAGCAACTCTCCTGTACACCCGTCGCACGGTGCGACGGGATTTTCCAATTTTTTTTTTTTTTGGCCAAACTTTTTTCCTCCCAACAAAAGTAACACTTATTATAACAAAATGTAACACTTTTTCCTTTTCAAATGTAACACTTTTTATTCCAAAATGTACCACTATTTTGGTGCAATACATTAAAAATAACATAAAGATTGACAACTAAACTAATGTCACACTTTTTATAAATGAATGTAACACTATTTTTTTCAAATGTAACACTTTTTCTTTTCAAAATATACCACAATTTTGATGCAATAGATAAAATATAACATAAAGATTGACAACTAAACCAATGTCACACATTTTATAAAGAAATGTAATACTCATTTTTTCAAATGTAACACTTTTTTTCTCTGAAAATTAACATATGATTGACAAACTAAACTAATGTTACATTTTATAAAAAATAAATGTAACATTTTTTTTTCTGAATTGTAACATTTTACATTCTTAAATGTAACATTATATATGAAATGTAACAATTTTTTATTGAGAAAGTAACAATTGAAATGCAAACCCAATTTTTTCAAATGTAACAATTGAAGATGAAAGTGTTATTTTTATCAGAACAGAGTGTTACATTTGAGCTGACAAGCAGATCAATTTTTTTTGTGTCTTAAAAAGTATATTTTTTTTAAAAAAAATCAAACCATATCATGACCTATGAAGTTTTCTTCGTCTCGACGAGACGAACACAACGGTATTTTTATTTTATTTTTCTGAGTTATAAATCTCAAGATATAGCATTTTAAAGTTATTGGAGGTTTTTTTTTTAAACAAATTGACACGTGTCGCGCTGGGAGTGGAAGAACGGCGGGGCGGGGCGGTCGGGCTGGCCCATGGGCAATACCCGTCGCACATGGTGCACCGGATGTACCTAAGAATTTGTCTTAAAAAATAATCATTATTTTTTAAAAGTTAAAGTAATTTTGTCAAAAAAAAAAAAAAGAGATTTAAAATAACTACTTTTTAATCTTTTTACTTTTTGATGATAAAAATGTAGCAGTGAAAAAAAAGAATTGGCTCATCATCACATCAAAGAATGTGACTCAAATAATTTAACCCACAATGTCTTAGAAACTTCATTGGTATTCCAGAAACAATTCAGTATATAGAAAGAAATACTCCATCAAGTGAGACTTATTTCCATTTTGAACTGTCCCACTTCACTTGAAACTCCCCAAAATGATAATATTTTTATAATTTTATATTCAATCTACCACACCCACTCATTCTCTCTCTTCATTTTCAACCACACAATTCATTCAACCAACCTACTATTAACCCCACTCATTATCTCTCTTTCATTTTCTACCACACATTTTTCTTATTTTATTCTTTTTCCTTAGTTATTGTGTCCACCTCTTATGTCTCAAGTGAGGTGGGACAGAGGGAGTAAGTCTAAAACTAGAGAGGCAAAACACAATCATATGCAAGAATATATGTATTGGTCATCAATTATTTCTCATTCTCTAAATTACCAACAATCTAGGATCAAAAAATTTCCCTTCCAACACAAGGGTTAAGAAAAAAGATGTACAATTCCATCTGCTGTCACAAAACATAAATACTTTAACTAATCTAAATTAGTTTCTTCTTCTGGAAGAACCGCTTCAAATACCAGAGCTGGCCGACAGAAGCCAAAATGCAGATCCCCAAGGACATAATACTATACCATGCTACTCTTGAATTTGTTTTCTCACTTACTGTTCTCATCTCCGCTTCTCTGTAACCACCAATTTAAACAAGAACTCAGTCCGTGCAAGAATTAACAAGCTAATTGAAGTGATGATTTAATAATAAGAATAGTTGTGTTCCGACTACAAGAAAAGATACCTGCTCTTGAGATATATCAGATTTTCATGGATGGCGTCCACAGCTCCTTCAAGCTTCTTCAGCTCTAGCTCAACACCCTACAAACAAAGTAAATCAAGGCTTGAATAGTAACTGAATAGATGTTGTGAACAGTGTTCTAAAAGACTCCAGTCTAGGCCGCCTAGGCGTTCATGAAACGCCTAGGTCCCGTCTAGGATATTATAGTAATTTCTGAATTCTCGGCCCCGCCTAGATCCCGCCTAGGCGCTAGGCGCCCCTGCGGCGCCTAGCGGCCGCCTAGCGTTTTTTAGAACCTTGGTTGTGAATATACAATTGAATCCCACTGAATAAGGAAATATTTTAAAATTTCCATTTTATGAAAGTGGAATTTTTAGTGGGACACCCTTTTGGGTAAAGAGTGCATCTTTTAGTGTGACGGAGGGAGTGTGTGTGTGTGTGTGTGTATATGTAACAGTTTTTTTCTCTATTTAATACCCCTCCGCCATGGATAGATAGTCATATTTGAATTTTTATGGTCAACACAAGTGAACTTTGACCAAATATTAATGTCAATCTAATCATCCTAGTGAAATTCTAAAAGTTGTAATTTATAAAACATTAAGTGATTCATCAATTTTTTTTTTTAGAATTTTATTGGAATGATTAGGTTGAAACTAATGTTTGTGGTCAAAGTTCACTTGTGTTGGCCATAACAAGTCAAATGGGACTACATTTCCGCACTGAGGAAGTATTTGAGTAACCATTCTCTCCAGAGCCTACTTTCGCTGAAACCTACGAGATGAGTATATAGGTTTGTCGTTTGTGTACAAGATGTTTCAACCATGGCCAAACAAATTGGGTGGTGCTCACTGTTAGTAAGGCTTCAGTTTCAATTATACTCTACCACTAGTTTCTTTACTTCTTTCAAATTACACCATTCGCATCTCAGTTGGTTTCCTTAACAGGGACTCCCAAGAACCCGAATTTTCAAATAGAAAATAAAGGTTTGTTTTTCAAGAGTATAACATGACTTATATGCCCGTGTTAACCACTATCACCTGCATGGAGTATACTTTTTCTGTTTCCGAAGGACTTTTTTTTTCTTTTTTAAAAAAAAAACGGTGATATTAGGAATAGGTGCGTGGAATCCTAACTCCAATAGCTAAAATTAAGGTATACTCTAGTATCTCATCATACTATATGCCAAATACTCCGTCTGTCCCATAACAATGTACCAAATTTTGCCATTTTAGGTATCCCATTCAAAAGTACCACTTCCCAAAAAGGAAAATAAATAATATTTTCTTATTAATAGGACTCATTTGTCATACTCACAAAAACTATCCACTTACTATTCCCTACCCTACTTTCTCTCTTCTACTCACTCACGACACCTTTCCTTAATTCTCGTTCCTAAAAGCAAATTGGTACTTTGTTATGGGACGGAGGGAGTATGATATCTTTGCGTACTGGAGGTCAAATTTACCATTGTTAGATGCTCAACTTTTGTCAATGATTGAAGTAAGAAACAAAATAAGTGCAAGTGTATGTGTGTGTGTGTAAATCACTAAATAATGTACATAAAAAGTTCATTTAAGAAAAAATCAGAAGAATTTAAAATCTCACCTCAATCTTTTCTTTCCTTGCAACTGACTCCCAGTCCTTTGCTGCAATTCCAGTTTTCCAGTCAATGTTAACGCTAACTACTCCACCATTTCCATTATGGCCATCCAACCAGAAACATGCCAGGTACTGCCCAGCCTCATTCGTAGTAAATGCAAATTGACCATACGTCACGTTTTCTTTATGATGGAGGAGGTTTCCATAAGGTGAAGTGACCTGCAAGAATAACACAGGTTTATCATTTTCATCACTCAACAGACCACAGCTAACCTCAGCGGTGGATTTGGAAGGAAGAAAGTTTAAACAGCAGAACCAAATTACCCGATACTCATAACCTATACGAAAAGAATTAACTTGGGGATAGGGGATGGAAGAAGACATACACTAGAAAGCAATATAGATGGGACTTAGAAATTCCGGTATCACTAGTAGAATAAATGAGATTCGAACTTATCCTACATAAGTGGAAGAATCAATCCAATATGCATTAAAAAGGACTCATTGGCATTGGAAAAATAAGTGGAAGATGGCAGAAGAAATGCATTAAAAAGCATAATGGAGTAGGTGAAGAATTCCAGTATTACTAGGATAAGTGAGAGGTGCCGAATAAACCTTCTCCTACAAAGTTGGAAGAACCAGGTTCAATATTGACAAATTAACCTCACAATAAATGAGTTTGATAAGGCTCTAGCAAAAAAAAGACGACACTTTCAGCTTCACTAACATCTTTGGAGAACAGTGGCAATGCCAAGATAGATAGAGAAGGCATCCTCATTAAGTCTAGATCTCACGATCGAACAAGAAGTCATTTAGCCACAAAGGACCCCCAAACAATCAAAATTTTGGATCACTGTGTAGATCAGAAAAGCTTCTATACAAGCGTCAGCAAGCAGTTGCAGATGAGCTAAATATCACACTGGAAAATAGACAAAAGCCATGCGCTAGAGAGGACTTTTGATGCAGGCATATGCAAAGACTTTCTTCCAAGTTGGTCTGGTCCTCATGGTTAGAACACTCCGTGGTCTACGACAAAGTGACTGCCTCTTCCCGAATGGGCAAAGGCATTGGAGATGAGACTAACACCAATGCGCTGACAAGAACTTTTGATACAGCATGATAGCATTGGCTTTCTTTCAAGTTGGTCTTGGTCCTTAAAGGTATTGTATCAATGCACTAGAGACAAAAAGAATGCGCCTTCCTTATTTGGAACAGGTCCAGTCTCTAAAGCTTTTCAGCAAATATGCAACAAGCCAACAAGTTAAGAAGACCATTACTGGAACTAAAGGAACCAACTTATCAAACCCAAAGAAAGTAATGGAACACAAGTAAGAATAAAGGGGAACAAATAAAATTCTATTAGGTGCTATCTCGGAAAATGTTTTAGGCATAAATCAAGCAATAACCGACTGTCCCCACTTGGAAACCCCTTCAAGTGCAAACTGAGTATCTCCAATTGTAGAGATAAAACACTAGGATGCACCAAATTGCTAGTCTTATGCTTCAAATGACCTCAAAATTCTCATATATTTTTTCCTTCTATTGTTTTTATGATGAAGAGATATATAGAAGGCTGTTTGACTGTTTGATGCAGCATAACCAATAGATTCAATAGCTAGTGAAACATTTTGCTCAAAGCCTCAAACAATGTTTCACATCTTATGACATAGCATGGCAACAATAGCTTGGACAGAATTGAAGGCACACAGGTGAATGCTTCCAAACTGAAAAGAATACAAACCAGGAGTCTATTTGTGGGTGTGTAAATTGTAATTGACCAACTCTTAGAGAAATCACAGGGTTAGGAAAATGGTTTAGTTGATGTCCTTCATTTCTAATGAAGAAACGCAGCCTGGGGGTTCCGGGCAATGAGTGTAGTGGCTAGCTCGTAGGTTTGGGTAACTTTATTCCTTCTGCTGTGATGTCCAAGGTACGGTGTTTTCCTGGCTGTTGCTCTCTGTCTTGTTTTGATTTCTTGTTGTTAGCGTCTGTTTACTAGTAGTTTTGGGGATGTAAAGGACATTTTTATCCACTTTCGTATCCCCTTCTTATATTGAAACCTTCTTTCTTCCTTCGGAACACACACACACACACACACACACTAACCAGGAGCCTCATAGACCACATACATAATAAGAGCTCTTGCCGCACCAAGTTCCCCTATTTTCTAACCAAAATCCCCAAGGTTGTTAAATGTTGAAGGCATGCCCGTTCCTTGTTAGCAATTCATGAAGCTTGAAGATAGTTTCTCTAGGAATGGAAAAAAAATGAAACATTATTCCTAGTCGTCGTAAACTAGCCGGTTCTACCATTCAAAAGATTAATCTTTATGTTGTAGTTACTCAATTGCTATTGATAAAAGAGTAAGAAACACACAACTCTTCACTTGATATTTCTCCATGCCCTAGTGACCTTCCAAAAGGTTTGGCAAAAAGTAAAAAGTCTTCCAATGCGATGAGTGTGGTTAATTTGCAGATTTGGTCATAACTTACGTAATCAACTAATCATAGTAAGATTACCCAACTCCACAAACTCCTGAACAAAATGGATAAGCAATGATGGACCCTGCCATTATAAATTACGTACTGCCACACAACAACAATTGTAAGCGGTTTTTAGATAGTGTTGCTTTCCTGAATATCAAAATTCAACCAAAAATAAATCCTGACTGCAGTGTACTTTCTCCTGATTCAGTGATTGTACTAAGTGACATAGATTTTTCTATCCACCAACCCCATTTACAAAGTTAAAATCCTACCCTACTACTATTTGCATATCTTAAACAATTATGTGAATTTGCTCGTTCTAAATTTCATTATTCCGTTCTGTCGCGCCAGACTGCTCTGGAATAGGTTAATCGCCGGAGACATCCCCTTCGGGTCTGCTCACCTAACTATTAAAAACGATGGCCAATGGAACTGGCCAGTGGCTGTCACTTGGGTCCGTGAGTGTCCTTTTCCACCGCTCATTAATGTTGGAGGTGTCTTTCGAGCCAATCTTTGCCTTCTCTGGCTGCTCGTTTCACTCATATACTACGGGTCTTTGACCTACTGATCGATCCCCTTTCTGGCCTTCCAAAGCGCTTCATCTAACTGCGTAGGTAGTCTGTAAAGAACTATAAGGAAGGGTTTGCTTTGTCTACAAGACTCAGTCAAAGTGCTGTAGCCTATTAGACGACGTCTACGCAGTAGGATCAGAGTAAGCCTGAAAAGGCCAGTTAACGACAGCTTGTTGGTTCGGTGAATATAACTAAACCGGGGGGCGGGAATTCTCTAAAAAGCCAAAGTCGTGGGTGGCCAAGAGGGCTGTGAACTGTAATTGTGAAAAGGTTGGAAGATCTGGCTTCGCATTTCTCAAAAAAGGTTCCAGCCACCAATAGCTTTCGCCTTTCCCAGGCAGGGTTACAACCACTGAAGAAACTTGGTTGACAAACTGGAGAATGGAGCCACTAGGACTTAATTGCCCTCTTTAGATAGTCAATGGGCTTAGCTCAATAAATTATGTGAATAACCAACAATTTTTCAGACTTGTCATCAAAAAAACTTGTAAAAAGCCCAGCTATTCCCACCAATTAAAATTTAACAATTGCAACATACACATACGTTTTACAAATCAAAATTCCAAACCTAACACACACAAAAAAGGAAAGAAAAACAATTGTTCGGAAAGGGGAATGCTGAAACGCAATGGATGGATGATACCTTAGTGGAAATGGAAGGGGTGGGATGAACGTGATCATCGGAGACGACGACATAATCAGCCAAAACGACGACGTTGTTGTGGATTTCCTCCGACACGCATTTGGTACCGGTGGCCGGTAAATTCAACCATATGGCTTGATTTTGTTGAAGTAATAAAAATAGCATAAAAATGGGTAGAACGAAAACCTTAAATCTCTCACCCATTTTCCTCTCCAATCAATGAATCAATTAATCAATTTCTGCTTTCTTCGATCGTGAGTAGGGATTGAAGCTCGTTTCGCAGGGTTGTTCTACCAGATCGAAGAAGAAAATTTCGGATCTCTAGGACGTCTTGCGCGTGTGCGTTTTTTTTTTCTTTCTTGGACAAATAGAGCTTTGAACGACTGATAAGGGCCTTAGTGGGCTTATAGGGAGCAATGTGGAACTTTAATCTATGAGATCTATGAGAAAGACGGCCCACTTGACTTCTAAATAAATTGGGATTTCCAAGTTTCGATTCACAATTAACACAAGTGTGAATATGATAAATGTAGGTAAATAAAAGGCTAATTGAAAATATTAATCACTTTACTTTGTGAAAATCTGGAAAAAAACGCGTTTTACGCTAAGTTAGCGTATAACGTCTTTTTAAAAATAGCGCAGTGGTATTTTTGTAATAAACGGGAAGTTGTTTGGCGCTGATCGTAAGTGCCAGTGTTAGTGTTAAAAAGTGCCAGCCATGTACACTGGCACTTATTGACACTACCACTGGCACTTTTAATAAGTGTCAGTATCAATTTTAAAAAGTGAAAGCGTAATGGTTGGCACTTTTAAACACTAACACTAGCACTTATGAAAGGGCAATGCTAGGCTTACAAAAGAAGTTTACAAAATGAAAGATACAAGATGTGGTGGCGATATTCTATTGGCTACATCGATAGTGGACCCGGTACACTCTAATTAAAAACACCAACATAATTATGACAAGAGCTGTTAAGTCGGTCGGGTTACCCGTGAGCCGACCCGAACCCGACTCGCATAAGGTATACTCGACTCGGTTCGGCATCAGGAAACTGTAAACACCCCGCTTTGGACCACTCACCCCGATTGCACATTTGATTTTTGTGTTTTCTCTTGTTTTAATTGTTTTTCGTTAGTTTATGTTACTTTTGTTAAGTTCCCGACTGACTCTGTTAAGTTCAGGGACTAAACTGAATAACAGTTCTAACTTTCCAGTCCATTATGTCAAAAAAAACCTTTTCAAAGTCGCGCGCTTCTGCCTCCATAGGTCAGACGCGCGCGCCTTCCGCCTTCGTAGGCCGAAAGCGCGCGCATCTGGGAGTCAGTTACAGATTCTCTCTAAGAATCCCTCCCTTGCTCAATTTACATGATTTTGCCCGGGAATTCCCTCTTTGTGACTTTGTTTTGGCACAAAAAACAACCCCTTTTAAACTATAAAAACCCCTCTTCTTCATCATTGAAAAGAGGACACTTTTTTAGACAAGAAAACTCTAGACAGAAATACTTTCAAGCATTTTCAAGGCATTCTCCAAAAGACACCCTTAAAGCTTCTTGAAGTTTAGGTAGTTTTTCTTACCACTCTCATCTTCTTTATTCATCTCTTCTTCTTTTATTGTTAATCAAAGTGTGCAATCACCCAAACCATTTTGGGACATGACACCAAAGGTTACTTCATTCCATTGAAGTTGACCAATGAGTTATCTCCCCATATTTAAACCCCCTTTTTAACCCCTTAAATTCGTGAATGGCAAAGATGGCTCTCAAACGATTCGCCGCTCAATTCGTGATTATAGGCGATCGCCTCTATAAGAAACATCACAAATAGTGTCTACTCTGTACTGATGAGCACGAAGCCATAGAAATCATGGACCAAGTCCATCAAGGAGTTTGTGGAACCCACATGAATGGAAACATGCTAGCAAAGAAAGTTATCCGACTAGGGTACTATTGGGCTACAATGGAAGCCGACTGCGCCGACATGGTTAAGAAATGCCACAAGTGTCAGATACATGCTAACTTACAACACGCACCACCGTCCGTGTTATACCCCATGACATCCCCTTGGTCATTCTCTATATGGGAAATAAATGTATTGGCAAAGTCTCACCGATAGGTCACAATGGACACTCGTTCGTATTGGTCGCCATAGACTACTTCACCAAATGGATCGAAGCTTAATCCTACAAAGTCTTAAATGCCAAGAAGGTGGCTGAGTTCATTAAGACCAACATCATATGCCGATATGGGGTACCTCATGAGATGATATCCGACAATGGCACACACTTTGAGAAATAATGTGACCAACTACTCGCAGAGTACAAGATAGAAAGACATCAGTCATCACCGTACCGACCACAAACCAATGAAGCAGTCGAAGCTGCTAACAAAACCATAGAGACCATAAGCGAGGCTCCACGGACGAACGTACTGACTTTGTGGGAAAAATAAAGAACGGCCAAGCTAGGCATGATACTCGGCTGAGCAGCACGAGCGTGGATGTAAGCGGGAGCGGTCGTGCAGCCGCTCTTCGGGAACAAGCTGAATTTCAGGAATTCTAATTTGTCGAGGATTTGGTCTCATTCTAGGTTGTGTATATAAGCAGGGTTCCTCCGTAAAACTCATTGTAACTCAGATCTAACAAATAATAATGCAAGATCCTAGCTTGATAGTGCCCCCAGACATAGTCAAAAATATTGACGAACTTGGTAAACAATTCTTTGTGTCTTTTTACTGTTTTTGCTTCTTTTATCGTTCTTGCTTATTTGGTTTGCGTATTATATTCTTGCGATCTGTTTGGTTTTGAGGGTCTATACCACAACAATATCACCATACTCCATTATTAACTTAAAATTGGAGAAGTTAGTGTTATGAAAATTATAACAATAAATAGTGACTTTCTTGAATTTAACGATAATGACAAATATAATAAATGAACCTGTAAGTACCCCAATCTAAAATTGACCAGCTTAAAGGAACTCTTAGCACCATTCAGGGATAAACTGATAGGCTGGGACCTCACTAGGATAAACTGAAAGTTCCAGGACTGCTCTGGAATTAAAACTTGAAAAAATCCAGAAGCTCACCAAGCTGAGCCGTACGGATGGTTTGGACGCGGGAAAGGCCTAGCCGTACGGCTAGTTTAGGCACATTCAGTCCCTATAAATTGAGACCCTTGCTGATCATTTCAGGGGGAGAAGTATAGTATTGTAGGTGAAACTCTGCAGGAATTCAGCCTGAGTGAAACACCACCAAATATTTGAGTGAAGAGAGAGGATGATAGGCCATAACCACCATAGGTGAAGCCTCCTTCTCCCCATCTTCTCTCCATCTCAAACTCTTTTGTTCTTGCTCATATTGTTTATTTACTTGCATTTTAAGCCTTGCCCTTGTCAAACACCTTTTGTATTGCAAGTCTTGCCCTTGTCAAGCACCTCTTATATTGCAAGTCTTGTCCTTCAAGCATCTTATATTCTTGTTATGTATCTTGGAACCAAATCATGAAATGATTCAAGGTGCCCTCACATCCAAGTATGTGAAAAAGGGATAAAACCTAAAGAATACCATGATTTGTTAATTTCTTGCCTTTAAATAGCTTGATGATCCATTTTCATGGTGAAAGCATGTATCTTTATGTTGTATTTGGCCATGATGATCATGTTGGGTGATAAAGTTCCAATCTTTATCATCCCAACCTTGATTTAGCCTAAAATCCCATATTTGGGTCATAAAGATCCAATCTTTATGTCATTTTGTTGTACCTTAAGGTTTAATCTTGTATAAAGATCCCATTTTGATAGTAAAGTTTGAATCTTTACTCATCAAAATGGTCATCTTGGCTCAAAGCCCCTTTTATCACCTTTTCTTAATAATTCCCCAATGATTGTCTTAATCACATCCAAAACTCTTGTTTTGGTGTTTAATCTAGTGATCAATGACATAGGGATGATTTAATTTGTGTCTTGTTACAAGAGAATGGCTGGAAATGATCAAACAGTCCAGTTTCAGACATAATGCTCTGTTTCTGTATGGAACTGGACTAATTCCTGGGAATCTGTTGAAATTCCCAGGTAGACCCCCTTTAGCCGTACGACTGCTTTGTCCAGGGGCATGTTTCAGTCCAGTTCCCCTTTAATCCAGAATGTTTACAAAAGAACCCCATTTTCTGTTAAAATCCTAACTGTTTTCTGTTAAAGTCAGTTTCTCCCGTTTTCTAAATACACACACACACATATGCACTTTTCGTTAACAAACTTAGGGAGACTCGGCTTTGTCCGAGGTGGCTTGGGTGACGTGAAACTCTTCTCAAGCCGTAACCTGACCTCCGAACTCATAAATCTCTAACCATTTTCATTTGTTAGGTTGAAAGTTAACAAATGTGGCGACTCTGTTATCTTTTGGAATTACACTGTGTTTGATTCTCGAGGGGAGACCTTTCCATTTTTCCCGCGGGTATCTCACAGTGGCGACTCCGCTGGGGTCTAGAGTGTCTTCGAACTTCTTTTTAGAAGATTCGGGGGCATTCTTGTGTGGGTCAAACTCACGTCCCCGTTTGTTGACTTTGTGCATTTTTGTGTGTATTGTATGCTTCTGTTTTGATTTCTGGGAGTGAAACTATTCTGGGATTGCCATACACTGGGGCTTGATGATCAGAAGCTGAAAATTTGCAAAAAATAATGGATCTCCTGCTCTAGCCGTACGGCTGGTTTTGCCGGGCCCACATAATGTTTCAAATTAACAATTTTGTGCAGGGCAGAAACATTCTGATGGTCTCCCTTTGCTTCTTCTTGTCCAGGTTCAATTTACAGTCTCTACTTGTGCACATTTACCTCATTTTTCTTAGCCAAAAATGAATTTTCAAAGCTTGGTCATGCACAAATTTTTGGACATAAAATTGGGATTTCAAAACCTCATTCTGCATAACACTTTTCATAAAAAAATTGGTCTTCAAATTCTTTTGTTGTGCACAACCTTTTTGTACAAATGATTTTCAAAAGATTGTTGTTCTTGTTGTAAAATTTTGGTTTCAAAAACCTTTGGTTGTGCACAACCTTTCCCATGTACAAAATTTTGACTCTTGTTTGTTCATATCTTTGCTTGATTACTTGTGCAAATTACTTGTTTAAATTGTTTGTTCATGTCTTGTATATACTCTTGTTCATGCTCATGATATTAAAACGCAATGAAAATTTATATTTTGACTCAAAAGGGAACATAGAAGACTTCACACAACGCGCACTCGACCTTGTGCACGTTCTAAAAAACCCTTTAAACCCGGGATGGATGCCACGATGCAGCTTGATTGGTGCTCTTGTGCCCTTCTCGCGCGCACGGGTCCATTCCACCTCCCCTTCCGAGCCGAGTCAACCACACTTGTCCGTGACACACAAATACCGTGACCTTGGTTGGTTTTTGGTCTAGCTCACGTCATCACGTCCTTAATACGTGTCCAAACACTAATTATGGCCAAGTTAACGCCCGAGTCACAACTCCTTGTGAAAGCAAGTGTGACCAAGGTCATCTTTGACCCGGTCCTTGGCTTATGCGTTAATTCCAACCATAATTAACCGAAGTCATGTATTAAGGATAGGATGACACCGCGTTATTAAGCCCCAAGCTTGACCCGTCCTAATCATCTTTAAGCCCAAGGCTGAGGTCCGAGACCCCTCGTTAAACGAGGTCATGCCGGAATTTCGTTAAAGCGTTAAGTTAATCTTAACCTTAGCCGGGGATTGATTATGATAAGAATGGCCCGTGCATTGGAACTCTGTGACATGCTAGACCTTAGGTTCGTCTCTTTTGGTCGGTGGAAGCTGCGTGCCCTATAGGACCCTCGCCTGGGATAGTCCGTCCTTGGGAGTGTGCAATACAGGTGAAATACGAGGGGTCTATAGGCGTAGTGATGGCCTCCACTGATCCAGGATTTAGATTAGCTGCAAAAAAGAAGAGAAATCTTTTCCGACCAATTAGGAATAAAATGCGTTTTAAGGGAACTTAATAAATGAAAGAATGCTTTTGAACTGTGCTCTAACGCTTGCTCATGTGAATGATCCCTCAATTAAAATGCTTTTCCTAAAAAAAAAATGAAATTGACAAATTCCCCAAAATGCATGGCTCGGGTCTTTCCTCCAAAACTCTTACCCTTCGGGTCCAATCGGTCTTCCCTCCGAGTCAAATCTCGTTGTGTCAAAATTCTCTTTCTTACTCATAAGCATGGTTTTTCCGAAAATCTCATCAAAGTACCCTTATGGTTTACCCGCCTTTTTTGTGTGATAGATAGCAATGGAAGCTAAATCTGTCGCGGCAGAATTTGATATAAGATTGGACGCCCAATCCCGATTGGAGGGACGAGTAAAGCTCTTGGAAAGGATGGTTAGCACGATGGGAGAACGGATTCAGGAACTGGAAGCTAGCCGCGATGAGGTGGTCAATGTGGTCCAACGGCTCCGAGAAGAGGTCAAAGATATCCTTCACGAAAAGTTTGAGGAAGTATGGGAAAAGGGCGGCAGGAAGCTAAGAGGGGACCTCGAGAAGAGGTGTGATCGCTGGTACGAGCTCATGTACAGCAGAGCAGAGCTAGCGCTGGCTGCGATCGCATCGGCTAGTTGGACCGCAGAGTTCTTTGGAGCTTCCCAATAAGTTGGGTCCTTATCACTCGAGGCATGCCCAAGAATGCCTCCACGAGATTGTAAAATCCATCGAGGAACTCAAGAGATCCTCCCGAAGATTGTCACCTCCACCAAGGAATACCCCCGAAGACTCAAACCAAGGCGGGAAAGGGCCCCGCGAGCAAGCCCAAGCTATCACCCTGTACCATGGCAAACCCGCTTCCGTAGTAGGAGGAGTGCTCCCCCAAGGAAAAAGAGCCTATTACCGCTGGTTCCATGACCTAGGGATGCCCCGGGATCAGATGCTGAGCCGGCTACTAGAGGTTGGAAAAATTGAGTTGCTTAGCCTCAATGTGATTTGGAATGAACCTCCCTCCCAACGCAGTGACCTGAAAAAGCACTGCAAGTACCACCAAGCCTTGGGTCATTCCACAGAAACTTGCCCAGACTTGAGGGACAAAATTCAGGAGCTCATCGATGAGAGAGTCATCACGAAAAGAATAAATCAGTGGGTGTAAGCCCGAGCGGAAGCACGGAAACCAAAGTTGAGATTGCAAGAAAGAGAGAAGGAAAGAAGAAACTAGAAGTGGTCTAGTTAGGTAGGTTCTAAGGTCTTCTCAAAGGTCCATTTTGGACATGTTTTTGCTTTCCCTAAACCTTACGAGGCAAGGTTATGTGAAGGGACGTAAAAATGATATGTAATTGGAGTCCATTAACAGTAGGGTCTTTTGGGTCTGTAAAGAAGGGGTTTGAATCCCCGTGCAATGAAACAATCGTTTTTCTTCTATTCTCTCTAAACTTGAGACATTGTTTGCATGTTACATTGATTCTTGGAATTGCCTTAGTTGATATTATCAAATGATTGCTACGCTCCCAAAATGATGAATTGACTCCTAATAGGCTAGTCAATGACGACTCATTAAGGACGAATGGACTAGACACAAATAAAAATGCTCAACGCAAGAAATTAATCTTGATATGAATGAATGCTGTGATCAATTGGCATGAAGAAACCGTTAATGGCAAGCTTTCCCCGATACACCCTCCCCGATACACAATACATACACTTTCCCATGCAAACCCTTGATGCGGGTCAAAAGGCATCCCAAGACATAAAAAATAAAGGATGTTGTTGCTCAACCATCGGGATTCAATTATCATCGCACGGGCGCGATCAAGCAAAGCGTTTCCAACGCCCCAATGATGTAAAGAGGGAAAGGAAATTGAATGTAAAAAAAAAACGAATCTATCTCAAAAGACAACCAAAAGGAGCCCCTACCTCAAAAGAGGCCCATTTATCTCAAAAGGAGTTCACCACGAAGCAAAGCGGTCCACATCAAAAGGGGCTACAACATCCTTCAAAGGGACACAAAAGGTGATCTACGGCCTAACTACGGCGACCTGAGCTCCTCAAAACTGAGGGGAACGTAGGCAACCTTCGGGTCCGGTCATAACATGAACCAAAATCACCAAACCTTGGTCTTCTCAAAGTGACCAAATCTTCCCCCATGGTCTCATCACTGACCGATTTTCCAGAAACGCCTAGCCTGGTCTCATCAATGACCAACTCCCCTAAACACATTCTCCCTCCGATCTTGCCATTGATCGAATCTTAATCTCAATTGATCGCAACATTTATACATGTTAAGGCTAATTGCTTGCCATAATCTTGACTTAATAATAAACATGGTCCATTTAAGCAATCACTTTGATAATATTGATTAAAGCGAATTCTGAATGTCTCGACAAGTCTTCTTTTCTACATCTTAGGAAAGAGCCAAACACCGAATTTCTATCCGTAGGCTTCCTTCCTCACAAAAGGGACTCACTCCCGTAAATGCCTACGTCAATCTCGTCTGGAGCAAGAATAATTTGCTCCCGTCCGTGTCTTGAGTCAACTAGGCCACTCCTAGAGGAATAAGGAACACAAGATATTGGAAAGAGGGGTGGAAAGGATGAAAGCCCAGAAATGATGACTCCTGCAAGAGACAAGTTGCACTCCAAATAATGGACAGGGCGTGCTCCGAATGGAGGGCAAGGAAGGTTCGCTCTCAAGGGATAACTGAGGTCTAAAGGATGGTTCTCAATCAAATGAAAGGAACCGGGGCTAGCAAGCCATAACGATGTTTCGAAAAGATTAGCGGGAAGGTCATGCTTTGGTAAGTCTAGTCCAAGTCGAATCCCGGAGTCAATCCCCAAATTTTCGAAAAATTCCCCAGAGGTCCTCAGAAAACTTTGGTAAAAAAAGAGTCAACTTCCTGCGTCAACCGTACGGATGATTTGTCCCCAGTAAAAATTCATATCAGCAGTCCATGCCAGCAAACCGCCCACAAGTGAAACCCACTTTCACTTGTTCAAAAACCTGTCAAAGCATATCCCAGTTGTACATAATTGAGTCTAAACATGTTTTGGAAATTCCCTCAATAAGTCACAACATCAAAAAGCCCTCATAAGGCCCGAGCTACACATAAAATGAATTTG
The DNA here is from genome assembly GCA_026119855.1 of Campanula takesimana. Classification (NCBI taxonomy): domain Eukaryota; kingdom Viridiplantae; phylum Streptophyta; class Magnoliopsida; order Asterales; family Campanulaceae; genus Campanula; species Campanula takesimana. The sequence continues at coordinate 126,032 of JAOWBW010001563.1, read as the reverse complement.
CAAAAACAAGAGATTTAAACATTAATAGAATGACAGGTTTTCATACACATTGTTTTGCAAAAATAAGACAAAACAAAAGAAGATTGTCCAAAAAGGTACAACTACTCGGAGTCGGGGTCCGAGTCAGGTGGTGGCAAATTAGAAATGCCCGGCCCCCGAAAGGAATAAGCACTGGGGTCGAAATGGAAAAGGGACTCTGCCAAGCTCATGTCCTCACCAGTAGGCGGTTGAAAGGAATGCCAACCAAACTGGGATGAGGTACCCCGGCGATCAACAGAAGAGGTTTGGGCCGTTCCAAGGTTAGATGGGCAAATGGATCCAGAGCAATTTTATGGGTACCTGAAGCCCGAAGAGAATCCCGGAGAGAGGTTGTATCCACGGCACTCATGGACTGACTGCGGACATAGGAAGGAGGCAGCTCCACACTCGATGCCTTCTTACGAGGCCTCTCCTCCCCGCTCATAGAACTCCTGCCTGGCACAAAACTGTACTCTGCCCGAGGCCCTTTGGAAGAACGACCGGTGAACTTCCTAAACCACTTCTTAGCCTGCCTTAAGAAGCCTGGCCACCTCAGCATTGCTCATCCCGCAACCTGCACATGAAAGCACAAATGGCTCAGCAAAAGAGACGAAGATGAAAGGTGTGTGTGTGTGTGCAAAGAAGAATCATACCGCCTCAACCGGGATTTCCTCAGTTGGGACCCCTTCCCCTAGAGTAGACAAGTCCACCTTGTGAACCCTGCCGTCCACGCAGACAAAAGAATAGTCTATCCAAACCGGTGGGACTACCCCAGAAGCCACCACCTATGGCGACCGCAGCCTCGTAGACACAAAACGGTTGTATGGCTCGCCAGTTATCAAACCAGTGGCATCCACTCCTATGAGATAGGGGTCCTCCCCTCGGTCAGCCACAAACATGGTCTCAGGAGGATCTACGGGCGCCCTCTGCACGAGCTCTAACCCATACTTCCATAGAACCCTCTCGCCTAAATAAAAGGCCTCACCCCAAAATCCCACTAGTAGCCTCCTCTTTCTGGTCACCCGCAGGGCCTCGCTCAGATCAAAACCTATCTCCTCATACCTCGACCAAGAAAACAGGTTCAACTCCACCGGCATGGCTCCCCTCAGCACCGCCTTCACATCGGCATAACAGACGGCAACTCGTCCCTTGAACCCCCTCTTCACCCGAGCTTCCCTAACCCACAAAGTCATGGACGGAAAAGTGAGGTCTCGGTCAAGAGTAGGCCTCCACGGATAGTTCCCAAAGACCTCGTAGTACCAAGCCTGGAAAAGGAAAAGGCAGGAAAACTATCAGAACAAAAACGAGGTAAAAGCCGAAAGCAAAGAGTAAAGCGAAGGCAGAAAAGAATGAAAGAGGGAAAGGAAATACCTCTAGGGTGAACTGGAAGCAAGCCAAGGACTTGCTCGCTTTCCGACTATTCTTGTCGAGCTCCATGTATAGCTCGGCAAGGCCGGCCTCACCCCAAGCAATGCCTCTAATGGCTTCGGGAGTAGTCAATGAGCCGAGTAGAGGGAACATGCACGTCATATCGGCATTGGCAAAAATGGTGTTTCCAAGAAGGAGCCATACGTAGGAGCGCCCAAGTTGCTCAGTCGTAATCCGGCCTGCCCAATACTCCGGAAAGTTGGCCCGGATGGCCCTCTCAACAGTTTGCACCAAAATGCCCAAACCCTTGGTAGGACATGAGAATCCAATAAGTGCTCTAATCTCCGTCTCAGGGATCCTGTCCCTCCAAACAACCGGATGTCCGTCAAATGAGAGCTCATAAATGGACGCAAAATCGACCGGAGTCACGGTCACCTCCCCCCAGCTCAAGTGGAAAGTGTGGGTCGTGTCCCACCAATACTCGCCAAGGGCATTGAGAATCCCCATGCTCTTGTTGGTGTTAGCCAACTTGCCCACGGCCTCGATAAAAGGCACCAAGCCGGTGCGCTCCACCCAATCCCTCAGACTAGGTGCGGCATCAATGGACTCGGGCATGGCCTCCCACAAAGAGAGGCAAACATCCGGCGATCCTCAAGATTTGAGATCACCACTCTGCAAGTAAACACAGCAAAGGTATGAATAACACAGTTTAAAAATACCAATGCTCATGATGAATGCAAATGATAAAATGAAAAACATAAGTGAACATGCATTGAAGTTCTCCGTCCCCTTTCAAATTGCATAGACATTTGAAAGTCATTTTGGAAAAATATTTCCGTCCCCTTTTAAATTGCATAGACATTTGAGGGTCATTTTGGAAAAATGTATTTCCGTCCCCTTTCATATTGCATAGACATTTGAGGGTTGTTTATTTGAAAAAATATTTCCGCCCCCTTTTAAATTGCATAGACATTTGAGGGTTGTTTAGTTGAAAAATGTATTTCCGTCCCCTTTCAAATTACATAGACATTTGAGAGTTGTTTATTCGAAAAAATGTGTTTCCGTCCCCTTTCAAATTGCATAGACATTTGAGGGTCATTTTGAAAAAATGTATTTCCGTCCCTTTCAAATTGCATAGACATTTGAGGGTTGTTTATTTGAAAAAATATGTTTCCGTGCCCTTTCAAATTGCATAGACATTTGAGGGTTGTTTATTTGAAAAAATGTTTCCGTCCCCTTTCAAATTGCATGGACATTTGAGGGTTGTTTATTTGAAAAAATGTGTTTCCGTCCCCTTTTAAATTGCATAGACATTTGAGGGTCATGAAATTTTAGGGTCTAAGTCCGTCGCAAGGAATAAACAACATTTCTTAGCACAAACGTACGCGATAACATCCCGGACGCGCTTAATAGCTAGTCGGAGCCTAGGGTACAAGCATTTCATGCACAAAAGTGCGGACAACACACTTTAAAATTTCGAAGTATGGCTAGGCACGTCCGATTAAGGAAATGAACACATGCCCATGATCCCTGAGACTTCAATTTCAGGAAAATGAGATCAATTTCGCAAAAATGCGCCCAAAGCCCAAAGAATCCCAATTTGCATAAACATAAGCCCTAGGTCTAGGCAATGCACCCATTTGACATAGAAAGGCTTAGAAATGCTTACCCCTTCGCCTTGACATAGATGTACGGTGGGAGACTTGTAGAAACCCGCTCCCGCATCCCGAAGATCAACGGTGTAGCCACAAAAATTCCGAGCCATGTCGAGCCTTTTCTCTGCCCGTCTAGGGTAGCCCACGCGTTCCCGTCCCGCCATAAGTGATCCTTGAACAATCTAGGGAAGAAAAATCAAAATTGATGGAGCTTTCCCTCTCAATTTCGCCCCTACCCTGCTCTGTTTTCGTTTGATTTTTTGGAAAATGAAAGGAATAGCCGTAAGGCTGTTGTGTTTTGAAAATAAGGGACGACCCCTCAATCCGTACGGATGGTTTGGGCGAGGAAAACTCAGCCCAAAAGTTACACTTTGGCCCCTGGCGCCTTCCCCGAGAAGAACTTAGGCCCCTTCCCCTTGGAAAATGCGTAAAATCTCCCTAGGAGGGACTCTACGGCCGTCCTTGACATAAGCCCAGTAAAATTTGTGAGGATTATCTCTCGACAGTCTTTGACGTAAGCCCAGTAAAATTTGTGAAAATTGCTTGATGTGAGAATACCTTAAGACCGGTGAGAAAATCACATCTCCCGGCAGTTTGTAAGCCCGTCTTTTGCCTAGAATGAGCACAACTTTAGGTAGTCCTTGACGTAAGCCCAGTAAGAAATTGTGAGAGTTTGCCTAGTGTGAGCCTACCCTAGGTGGTCCCCACGCGACGTAAGCCCTTTGACTCATCTCCCGGCAGTTTGTAAGCCCGTTCTTTGCCTAGCATGAACAAAACCCCGTCCCCAGCATAACCTTAGGCCGTCCTTGACATAAGCCCAGTAAGAATTATGAAAAAAAATGTGTTGCCCAGCAAACATTAGGCCGTCCTTGACATAAGCCCAGTAAGAATTATGAAAAAAAATGTTGCCCTAGCGAACATTAGGCCATCCATGACATAAGCCCAGTAAGAATTGTAAAAAAAATGTTGCCCTAGCGAACATTAGGCCGTCCTTGACATAAGCCCAGTAAGAATTGTAAAAAAATGTTGCCCTAGCAAACATTAGGCCGTCCTTGACATAAGCCTAGTAAACTCTTAGGTTTAGAAAACCTTGTTCCCGGCAGTCCTTAGTGGGACGTAAGACCAGTTTTCTGGTCAATCTTCCCAAAGATGGAGTTGACCAAGCCTTGATTCAGAATAGTCATTATAGGTTGAAGCCTTTGTCCTGGAAGTCTTTAGTCGGACGTAAGACAATTTTTCCGTCAAACTCCCCAAAGATGGAGTTGACCAAGCCTTGACTCAGAATAGTCATTATAGGTTGAGGTCATTGTCCTCGGGAGTCCAAAATGACGTAAGACCATCCTTGTGTAAGTCAACCCTCTCCATAGAGCCAAGTTAACCATGTCCCTCCTCTGACCTCGAGGGTCACGCTTCCTTGTGTAAGTCAACCCTCTCCATAGAGCCAAGTTGACCATGTCCTGCCTCTGACCCCGAGGGTCACGCTTCTTTATGTAAGTCAACCCTCTCCATAGAGACAAGTTTACCATGTCCTGCCTCTGACCCCGAGGGTCACGCTTCCTTGTGTAAGTCAACCCTCTCCATAGAGCCAAGTTGACCATGTCCCGCCTCTGAACCCGAGGGTCACGCTTCCTTGTGTAAGTCAACCCTCTCCATAGAGCCAAGTTGACCATGTCCCGCCTCTGGCCCTGAGAGTTACGCTTCCATGTGTAAGTCAACCCTCTCCATAGAGCCAAGTTGACCATGTCCCGCCTCTGACCCCGAGAGTCGCGCTTCCTTATGAAAGTCAACCCTCTCTATAGAGCCAAGTTGACCATGTCCCGCCTCTGACTTCGAGAGTCACGCTTCCTTGTGTAAGTCAACCCTCTCCATAGAGCCAAGTTGACCATGTCCCGCCTTCGACCCCGAGAGTCACGCTTCCTTGTGAAAGTCAACCCTCTCCATAGAGCCAAGTTGACCATGTCCCGCCTCTGACCCCGAGAGTCATGCTTCCTTATGTAAGACAACCCTCTCCATAAAGCCAAGTTGACCATGTCCCGCCTCTGAACTCGCCAAGAGTCATGCCTGTTCCCCTAGGAAAAGTTTACTGATATCCGCCTAGCCCTTAGGTTTGGATAACCTTAAAACTTCTCTCCTTTTCTGAAATACGTTAGGATTGATTCCCCGCAAACGGGATATGTAGGAATCCTATACCTTTAGGTCCAGCCACGCAAACCAAAATCGGTTAAGCCGTCCTCCCATCAGATTGGGATGCTTATTTTTATCGATAACCCCGCTTTTCCAAAGCGACGTTGCCGAGGGGCTCTGTAAGTGCCCCAATCTGAAATTGACCAGCTTAGAGGAACTCTTAGCACCATTAGGGATAAACTGATAGGCTGGGACCTCACTAGGATAAACTGAAATTTCTAGGACTGCTTTGGAATTAAAACTTGGAAAAATCCCGAAGCTCGCCAGGCTGAGCCGTACGGATGGTTTGGACGCGGGAATGGCCTAGCCGTACGGCTGGTTTAGGCAACTTCAGTCCCTATAAATTGAGACCCTTGCTGATCATTTCAGGGGGAGAAATATAGTTTTGTAGGTGAAACTTTGTAGGAATTCAGCCTGAGTGAAACACCACCAAATATTTGAGTGAAAAGAGAGGAAGATAGGCCATAACCACCATAGGTGAAGCCTCCTTCTCCCCATCTTCTCTCCATCTAAAACTCTTTTGTTCTTGCTCATATTGTTTAATAACTTGCATTTTAAGCCTTGCCCTTGTCAAGCACCTTTTGCATTGCAAGTCTTCCCCTTGTCAAGCACCTCTTATATTGCAAGTCTTGTCCTTCAAGCATCTTATATTCTTGTTATGTATCTTGGAACCAAATCATAAAATTATTCAAGGTTCCCTCACATCCAAGTATGTGAAAAAGGGATAAAACCTAAAGAAGATCATGATTTGTTAATTTCTTGCCTTTAAATAGCTTGATGATCCATTTTCATGGTGAAAGCATGAATCTTTATGTTGTATTTGGCCATGATGATCATGTTGGGTGATAAAGTTCCAATCTTTATCATCCCAACTTTGATTTAGCCTAAAATCCCACATTTGGGTCATAAAGATCCAATCTTTATGTCATTGTGTTGTCCCTAAAGGTTTAATCTTGTATAAAGATCCCATTTTGATGGTAAAGTTTGAATTTTTACTCATCAAAATGGTCATCTTGGCTCAAAGCCCCTTTTATCACCTTTCCTTAATAATTCCCCAATGATTGTCTTAATCACATCCAAAATTCTTATTTTGGTGTTTAATCTAGCGATCAATGACATAGGGATGATTTAATTTGTGTCTTGTTACAAGAGAATGGCTAGAAATGATCAAACAGTCCAGTTTCAGACAGAATGCTCTGTTTATGTATGGAACTGGACTGATTCCTGGGAATCTGTTAAAATTCCCAGGAAGACCCCCTTTAGCCGTACGGCTGCTTTGTCCAGGGGCATGTTTCAGTCCAGTTCCCCTTTAATCCAAAATGTTTACAAAAGAACCCCATTTTATGTTAAAATCCTAATTGTTTTATGTTAAAGTTAGTTTCTCCCGTTTTCTAAATACACACACACACACACATGCACTTTTCGTTACCAAATTTAGGGAGACTCGACTTTGTCCGAGGCGGCTTGGGTTACGTGAAACTCTTCCCAAGTCGTAACCTGACCTCCGAACTCATAAATCTCTAACCATTTTCATTTGTTGGGTTAAAATTTAACAAATATGGCGACTCCGTTATCTTTTGGAATTACACCGTGTTTGATTCTCGAGGGGAAACCTTTCCATTTTTCCCGCGAGTATCTCACAGAACCATATTAAAATTAACGGGGCAGGAAATATAGATAAAATAGAAATACGGAAATTAAATCAAACCAGGCATATAATGAAGTCGAGTTTTATGTTGGACACAATCTCCGCAAGAAGATATTGTCCTGCACTGGTGCTAACGGTTCTTAGGAAATCTTCTCTCAAGATGAAACAACTTTACAGTCTATGGTAGAAGCACTTCAAATCAAGGACTTCGGAGAACATAACTATGATTGAAATTTCCAGACTTCAAAGAAGACTTATGCAACAAGATGATCTGTCTTCTAACAGATGCTGTGAAAATTCCATCGAATTCTATTGTTCAAATATATGTATAGGACTTCGAATTGCTTAATCCCAATCATAGTTAACACTTAGGATCCCCAATTTTTTGTTCAATATCTTTAGGATTTCTAGTGTCCAGCACAAGTGTAACTCAACTCTTCAAATCAAGGCAAACCAGCTTGAGGACATCAGAAAACAAATCAGCAAGTCAAGTTACCAAGTTGTCGATCAAGGACATAATCAGTACTCATTCAAGTCACCGGCAACTCTACAATCAGCAAGGACAAACTGAAGCTTAGTGGTAGTCAACTCAAGATATTCTTCATATGAATATCCCCAGGTTACATCGTTCTAACTTTAAGTTGACTTTACCGATTGCTTTGTACGACTTTACTGAAAGTAGTTATCTGTCTCTGCTACGTTTTTCTGTGCCAGTCTGACACCGAGCTACTTTTAGCTCTACTCTGTCTCCTACTTGCTTTTTGCAGGTAACCGGTTGAGACAAAGGGGTCTTGTCCCATCAGACTTTTGCAGGCATGAGTGTACAGCATATCTTCGCCATTAATGCTGAAGATAGCGCATTTAATGCTCCTCACCTAACCGGCTAGAAATTCAAAATACAAACCTTCTCCCCAGAAAGTCAAGTCATTTACTCCACCTATAACTAGAGGACTCAGAGCATTGAAGAAGGTTGGTGAAAGTAGTGCATTGAAGAGAGTTGAATTGTTTGAAGCATTCATTGAAGCTCAAACATTCTTTGTCCAGAAATCATTAGACATTTAATAGGACAAACACTTGTGCACAAACTCATCAATATTGTCAATATTCCCGAACTAGATTATTTAAGAAATACATTGTTTGAGTCTTTCACACACCCACCTGAGTGAGATAAGTTCTTTTGGACTTTCTGCTCAAAAACACTTGGTCAGTATTTCTATCAATGATCCATTAGTGATCTCTAGAGTTTAGGTATTTGTAACCAGCAAAGCCGTGCTTGTAATAGACTAGAGAAAGCTAATAGTTCACTTAACCCAAATCCAAATAATTGCTGACCAAACCTGGTAGAGGATGTAGCAGTATTTACACTGTGAACCTCTCCAAATACTCGTGTTCTCTTGTGGTTACTTTATTACTGCTTTATCTTTGCCGGTTGGAAACCTATCACCGGTAACTCGTTGTCATACATACTGACTCATTGTAATTTTCATTGACTAATCTCTTGAAACTGCATTGAACTTTTAGAAATCACTTTGTGTTCAAACCAAGCTCTCAAAACATTTCTTACTGATTTTGTGTGAGTTAAACTTAGTCACATCTTCTCCCCTGCGCTTACTAATAATAGTTTGCTTACCGATTAGTGACTTTGCATTTTAAAGTGTTTCTTTTGAAAAGTTTTAAATTAGAAATTCTTCTCCAACACGAGACCCTCGGCTCGTTGATGCTCCTTCTCAAGGTCGGCATTCACCGCATCAATCTCAACCTTAGCCGCTCGAACCACCTCCTCGGCTCGTCGAACCATCTCTTCAGCATCCGCCGACTTATCCGCCGCTCTCTTTAGCTCAGCTTCAAACGAGACTTTCTCCCTCTCGAGGGCCTCCACCCTCTCTTTTAACTCAGCGTTAGAGGTACGAAGAGGCTCGACCTCGTCTTCACACTTCCGGGTGTTACTTATGGCGAGTTGCATCAAAGCATATTCATGCTGAGCTATAGATGCAAGCTGTAAAGGTAAAATCAAGGCATCAGAAGCAGCACAGTCAAGGCCACTGGACAGTCAAATAAGACACAAAAGTACCTCGCTGATAAGTAGGCCCTTGCGGTTCTGGAGCTGTAAAGAGGACGGCCTAGTGTCTACCAACCTTTGAACAATTCGCTGGTTCATGGCTCTTTTAATAATGATCGCACCAAGCTTGAGGGCAGGACTGGAACGGATAGAGTCGTCAACATCCGCCATTATTACTACATTTCCAAGGGCATTGGCTAAATCATTGATCTCGGCTTCAGTAGGACCCGAGGCAGAAGCCGACCCATGAGTCTAGTGAGTTCTCTTGGATGGGGGCTCTAAAGTACCCTCAACTACCTCTGACTGCCTCTTCCTCCGAAGACCTGCCTGGTCAACTTCCTCCTCATCGTGCTGGCTTTGACTATGGCCCTGCAATAGTTCAACATTCTCTACCCCAGCCTCCTTTTCGATAACCTCGACCTCGTTCTCTTCTCTTCCAGTTTCAACTTGGATAACAGAGGGACCGGTAGGAATGTCAGCACCTCATCTGGCCTGCAACGCCTCCTGCCTATCCTCCATATCAGAATGATGTCTCTCAACGCCATGGGTACGTGAAAACTGTTTCTTCCATCTCGCCGCCATTGCAGGATCAAGTTCTTGTTCATCAATGATCTGGATGTCCTCCATTGAAAAATCTGCATGAGAAGAAGAGTTAACAGGATGTCTGGAAAAGACGAGGTAAAATCAAAAAAATGTTAAAATAATAAGCATAGAAGCGAAATTACATCCTATAATATCTTTGGCCTTGAGACACTTGTCAACCTCGGTCTTGTACACAAGGCAGTCAGAATGAAAAACAAGATCAGGATGAATCACCCAGTCTGGGAATCTATTCCCTCTCTCTACCATAACTCTCGGCCTAACGCCACCAATCGGCCCCCTCATCAGACCAGCCTGTACATGGAATCTGAAATCGATCTCGGTCTTGGACCAATCCAATGTAGCAGTAGAAGCAAACTCCTCCAGTTTCTTTATCAAGGCAGCGCTCCAATCAGGACGATGAACCACCTTAGGCCTGACAGGATCTCTGTTTGGGCCTAAGAATTCCCAACCCTGACGGCTCTCCACGTTGATGACGTGTCTATTCCAACCCGTCACCTTATTCACGACACTCGAGATAGGAACCATGAGCTTGGGCTTGTTGGGTTCAGACTTGATGGTTATAGTTCTAGTGGAAGAATTATAAGATGGTTGGAAGAAATGATAAAAAGCGGACATACACGGCTCGAAGTCGAGACCACGACAGAGAATTATGAAGCCGGTAAGGTGCCTAATTGTATTCGCAACCAGATGGGCCGGCACAATGTTCCATCCTTTTATGAATTCATTAATAAAGGTCAAGGGGAAGCCGGAGGCCGAGCTGGAACTGTTTATAGAAAAAAGGAAGGAAGGCATCATCATAATAGAACTGCTTAACCTCGGCATCAGACGAGAAAGATTGGGATTTGCTGTAAAATAATTTCAACTCCCGCCTATCCACTCCAAAGTTCTCATAGAGATCCTTAATCATGGCATCCCCACCAATAGGGTGCCTAGGCCGATTTGATCCTGAGGGACCCGCCCCATCTCGACCTCTCCTGGAGGCCACGTCTTCACTACCAAACCGATCATCTATCCTCCCAGAAGCACCCACCTCGGCCATACCTCTAGTAACCAAGGGGTTAGAATCATCCCGTGACAAGGACGAGGTGACCTTTGCCCCCCCCCCCCTGATTCAACTTCTGGGGCCGAGGAAGGACCCTCAAAATGAGATCGGAAAGCCGATTTATCCTTAACATAATGAAGAAAAATGTGTTGAACAATGGCATCAAAGGTATTGAGAAGCACAACGCCGTCCGTACTACCACTGAGAGCTCTTGGGGCAAACAGGCCTAAAGGATACCTAACGTCATCCCTGGGGCTTTAATTCAGAAATAATAGGTCACCAATTGCCATTAAGGACAACATTTTCCATATCCCCTCTAACTTTATATATATCCTATTGTTTCACTCATAAAATCCATACATGGCGTCGGGATCAAAATTGGGGGCACCGGACATAACCAGAAAGTGCAAAATTCACCTATTTAGGTACTACGAAGCAAGCATGAAAAAGGGACAAGATTGAAGCTTTGCAGTCCTAAAACCCTAATAATGGCAGAAAGTGCAGAAAGGGTGAAAGGGGTCGGAACAGTACCTTTGTCGGAAATGAAATCGGAGGAAAATGGTAAGCTGACGGCGCAAACAAAAGCGATCGGAGTGGATTGATGAAACTTGCCACGATATCGTTATTCTTGGAGACTCACCGGCGACGGATACACTGTTCTCTTGGGTGAAAGTTTGAAAAAGTGAAGTTGCGAGGGTTTTCTGGCGTGTATATAGGTCGGGTCAAGGAGATACGGTTCGGGTTTGAACCTACGATCCATGGGCTACACGTATACCCAGAAACCCATCATGTCCCGCATTAAATGGGACACGTTTCCAAAGACGAATGTCCCATCATTAATACACGTACGCCGTTTGAAGTAATGGTGATTAGATGGACGGTCGATGTAATCCAACCGCCGTTTGAAAGCATGAACAGACTACCAACGACAAGTTGACACGTGGTATGTCGAAGTCGACGTTGATAAAAGACAGCGGTAGCGTCTAAACCAGCATCATAAAAACTAGCATGCCGAATGTCCAGGACGACATGCCATGCCGAATGGTTAGGCCGATATGGAAAGATTCAATATATGGACGCAACCGACATTATGATAATGAACTGAAATTCCCAATAACTTTAGGAATAAAACGAGGTCTAGATAAAGATGAAACTTAAGTCGTGCCGAGGGAAATCAAGACACAGATTCATGATTGGATACAAGCCAAATTAAAGATGCAAAGCTAAGTAAACAGTTCCAAGATAATGATGAATAGCATAAAAGATGATTCCATTACTAATATAGACAAACAAACGACCCCCACAACTGACCGAGGGCCTGATCGAGGCAAAATTAAAATAGAAACTAGTTGTTCCTACTATCTAAAAGATTCAAGAAAGATCAGAATCTTGATTTGGGTCTTCATCTTCTTCCTCCCATTCTTGATCTCCGTCGTATCCCTGATCATCAGCGCCAATATCATCACTGGCGTCTTCATCATCATCCTCATCCAAATCTTCATCATTGTCTTCACCATCAGCTTTTCCACTATCACCATCATCGGAGAACTCATTCTCACTGAAGATTGGGTCTGGATCTGAGAATTCTTCATTACTGTCGGACGGTGACTCCTCCGCCGGAAAATACGAGCGTTGTTTTGAGGAAAACGTGGCATCGCCGCTACTCGACGAATCTGAACCGTCAGTCTGATTTTATGTATCGGAATCCACCTCTTCCGGGAATGCGTCATCATACACTCTTTTTGGTGCCATCTGAAGGTTTCTTGAAAGATCTTGAAAGAATAATAAATAACAAATTTTGGAGAACAAGATATCAAGGTGATGCCCTTATATACACCCTAGAATGTGAAGGGTTGGTTAGTTTATACTATTCATGATGGGATTACAATTAATGAAGGGTTTCATTTTCTAAGGCGAATAATGATTTCACCTGAGGATAAATCAATATGAGGTCAGCAAATCTAAAGGAATAAGGATTTGGTGGATGACTATCAAATCAACAATAAATGAAGCTGCAGTAAATGATCAGTCCAGTTCCTACTCGGCATGCCGAGATAGAAACTCGGGGGCCACTGAGCGACATAAACCGACTTGGTTAGGTGGGACCCATACTCTCTGGGCCCACACACCTAAAGGGCCTATACCAAGAGGCCCATTCACAAGAAGCCCATGCTTATGGGCCGACATCAATCAGGCCGAGCAGGCAGCCCTTGCCTAGGCCGAGTCCTAAGAGGCCTAATCTCTAGTCGGTCTCTATGATGAGCCGAGCTAGATGACGGGCCGAGGTGTATCATAAACCTCCCATTATCACAGGGAGTCCACATACAGAGTTCAATTACAACTCTAGCACTAAGAATCCTTATCTAAACAAGGATATCTCCTCTACAAGATAACTGGAATATCATCATCCTTATCAGGAGTATATCTCCAAAGAATACAAGTCCCACAACAATACGGGCTCCCTGGGTTTTCTAACAAGTCAGGACTCATTTACCCACGCCTATATAAATAGGTCCTCTACACAGAAAACGGGTAATGAACTCTTTGGCTCTAAACTAGTCAACTGATTTCTCTTTATTTCATACACTATCTGAATTCTTATTCTCACGCCAGAGGGCCTTCGCCGGTGAAGCCCCGACGTAGTTTACGTTTGCTTATTGTGTGCAGATCCGTACGAGGAAGTTCTCATTGCTGGATTTATCCGAACCGCTAGACGAAGGCTGATCCGGTACGTTTTTGGCAGCATCAGCTTGTTTTGGTATTATTCTAATTAAATTTCACATAATTTTTCGGTCTTCTGTCACTAAATTTTGTTTCAGTTGTTGTAATCTTCATTTACCTAACCTAGAATACTGTTGGTGAAGTCCTGTCAACAAATAATGAGACTTAGACCATGTACAATGGTTCAACCACCAAAAAACATTTAACTACCCTAATATCACTCCACCTCATCTTCTCTCTCCATCCACTTAATCATTCAACTACCCTCTCAACTACACCCCTTACAATGGCTAATTTAGTTAAAATTCCCAACTCCCTCCCAACTCATCATTCTATACCCCACCAATTTTATTTTATTTATAATCTTTATTTTTATGATTAATAAATAATAATTATTATTATATCATTTATAATTAAAAAATACTTCACGCTTAATTAATTTTTTAATTTCTATTAAATAAATATGAAAACGATGATAATTATTATTAAAAAAATACTTCACACTTACAAAGATGTTGAATTTTTTAAAATAAGGGTTAATAAAGTATAATTGAAAATTTTATATTGAGAAAAGAGGATTTTTTTTTCGGTGTCCAAATCAAATGAAACTTATATCAATTTATAGATGAAAAAAATGATAAATTTTGGTGATTTTATTTTTTTATAAAAAAATCAATTTACTATGAAATAATTGAGCTCAAAAATTGGGATAAAAAATTAATCCGAAAATATAAGGAGCCAATGGGTATGAGACACTTGTCCCAACCAGAAAAAAGAAAAAAAAAAGAGGAGATAAGGCAGAAAACTCGCCTTGTTGGGAGGTGGGGTTCACTCTCCTTTTGCTGGCCAATCCCAAGCCGCCACGTGTCCCCACCCAAATTCTTCAACCGGGTTGAAGAAACTCAACCTGACAATTCAACCTCCTCCCTTTCAACTCTCCATTGCCCACCCCTCAACTAGTTGAGACCTATTCAACCCACCCCCTCAACCCCTCATTGTACATGGTCTTAGTGAATCAAGTAATAGGTAGGTAACTAAGAAAATGTGTACAGGCTTTGCTCTTTGCGCCTTTTAATTTTTTTGTTCCTATGTTGCAACTGCACAGAATGAATTTATTTAAGATCTCGTGGCGAACGAAGCTGGGTTGAAGTTTGTGGATGGTTATCCCGTGATCAAAGTTGTAGCCTGCGATGAGGTTCATGACAAAGTGGCTGTTATATCAGGTATGATATCTTTAGTGAGTTGTTTTATATAGAATGTTTTAAATTAACTTTTATGGTTATAGTAAATCTTATGATACATGATACAGGTTGTCAAAGTGGCCACGAGCCTGCATACGCTGGATTTGTAGGTGAGGGCATGCTTGATGCAGCTATTTGCGGGGATTTCTTTACCGCCCCACCTGTTCATGCCATTCTCGCGGTATTTCCAGTTTCAAACTTTTCAAACTAGGTTATCACCAAGTGCTTTTTGTGTTATGATTTACTCTAATCCAAATTTCAGGGTATACGAGCTGTGACCGGACCCAAGGATGCCTCCTGATTGTTGGGGAATTGGGGGGATCACCACATCCACTAGCCCATACTAGCAGTCATCAACATGGAAAAATAAATCAACACATGAAATAATAATATGAAAGAACAAGAACACCATGATTTGTTAACCCGGTTCACCACCCTCATGTGGCTACATCCGGAGGCCCCAAGCCAGGATATCACTATAATAATATGTTTGATTGTTACAGCTTACATATGCACTCACACAGATCTAGCATAGCAACTCTCCATGAACAACCCTCTCCTACATATTATTATCTCTCCCCAAGAACACACAAACAATATGACTATGGCCGGGTTGTAGGATCGCCCCCCATGGCTCTCTTAAGCCCCCGGCCCCCTCCTACACACTATTTTGTGCTCTCTCTTGATATCCTAACTCTCTCCTTTTGGGTACAAATATTATCGTGGTAGTCACAATATATTTATAGGGATACAAAACCTATTCCTGATCAAAACCTAATTACCCGGAGTCATTGAGACGAAAGGAGTATAAAAGGAATTAGGACTAATTCCTAAAGTTCCACATTTACTATGTGCACGTGAATAAGGAATAAATTATTAACATATTCCCAAGTCAACTCCACTTACTCCATGTGCAAGAGTCCTCCTTGGCCCAATCTCCACGCAGAACCAACTTGCAGTGCATCCGTCCCCGACTTCCTGCCTTTCTGGGCGGTCGCCCACCTCCACTACGGGCGGTCGCCCACTCCAACAGTCCTGCTCTGATTTTCGCTCCGTCCCGGTTTTGCTCCTCGCTCCTCCGTGGTTTTGACCTTCTCCAAGGTTTTGACTCCATCCCAACACTGATAGTGAAGGTAGTATATGCTATCAACGACCAATCATTTAATGCTTTGGTTTGCTTACATTTTCTAGTCGCATAATTTTTTTTGACAAATGTGACAGAATGATGTCGAGGATCTCCAAAATTTCCGTTCAGCTGCTGAGCAAGCTACATTGAAAAGCTTTAAAATAAATGTCTGTATTGTAATTTCGATTTTTTTTCCAAATAATTCTCTTTTAAATCATTATCTACCTAAATGACATTTGGGAAACTTTATATACCAAAATGACCAGTTTTTGTGAAGTAGGCATTGGCAATGCCGACTTTACTGTGAAGTCGGCACTACCATTGCCGACTTTAGGTCAACCCGGTTAAGGTTAAGAATAATTAGGGGTTAAGAAGGATTAGGAGGGAATATTTTGGGGCATCCAGTCGTTTCTGATGACACCACGGGTAACATATAGGTTTTGTGAGCGTATGTCGTATCCCTCTACCTCAGATATTGACATACCTGTACAATTGTTAAGAATCCAGCACAACTTTTCGCATCGGGCTTTGTCGCTACACACAAGTCCCGATACAAAAAGGCTAACATTGCACTACCCCAACTGTAGTTCCCGATCGTGTCAACGTCCCTAAGCAGTGGGAGGTACATGAGTTTCACTAAGACATTACTCGTATCCGGCATTAAATGTGACCCTATGCATATCAAAATATATGCTCGAGTATACTGGTTAACCAATTCGGGCGGGGCATTTGCAGGAAGCTCCTCCCACTGAGTCAGTTCGTCTATAATCCATTTAATAGACAATCTACCACCCTTCAATACGCCATCAGGTGGTTCAATCCCTAGTAATTCGTGGCATAATTGAACCCATTCCAATTTTCGCATATGGGTTTGGGAACTAATCACAGGATCCCCGTCTATAGGAAGGCCACATAAAATTCCAACATCCTGAAGGGTGATGGTCATCTCCCCAACTGGCAAATGAAATGTGTGCGTCTCTGGACGCCATCTCTCAACCAAAGCCTCTAACAAATGCCAATCATATTTGAAAAAACCTAGTTTATAAACACCGTAAAACCCAACATCTAAAAGTTTACTCTGAATCCTAACATCCAAGTTTTTAGGAGGTTCCGGACCGCGCCTAAATCTAATATTCTCAACTTCTTGTTGAGCCCAAATATAACGTGACCGGTGTTTATCTTGCCATTTTAATACGGAGTCGTCTAACGGCCCGGGATCAACAAATGCTTGGTTATCATGATATTGGTCCATCTGAAACAAACAACAAAACTATTAAACTAAAATTCGTTTAAAAAAGAGGCTGGTTCGTTAAATATTTAACTGAAAAAGGGCTCTTTTCTGACAGTTTAGTTAACTTTTTGACAGAAAATGGGATTTTTGATAAAAAGAGGGGTTGTTTGTTAAATATTTAACAGAATAACGCAAAACCTGTTAAATTTCGGACAGTTCAGTTAAGTTTCTAACGGAAAGTAGGCATTTATGTTAACTTTCCAACGAAATTCGGATGATAATGTGAAGTTCATCAACTTTTAATAAATAGATTATTGTTAAATTAATATAAAATCACATAAGCAAATTAACATGTATTATCAGTTAATATTCTAACAGAAAATGGGCATTTTTGTTAACTTTCTAACGAAATTCAGTCGATAATGTGAATTTTCATCAACTTTTAATAAATTGTTTTTTCTTAAATTAATTCAAAATCACATAAGCAAATTAACATGTATATTATAAACTCAACAAATTAACATATTCTAATTTCATCGAAAAAGATAAAGATGATAGCACTAACCTTATGATTTCGAATTTTTGACAAGATCTTCTGACAAAAAATGTGATTTCTGAGCAATACACTGAGATGAAGATAAGGATGGGACTTGGTTTGAATGAAGATGGGGATGGTTTGAAGGGTAGGGTTTGAATGGGGAAGGGGGAAGGGGAGGGGGGCGTCGCTTTTTGAAGAGTTTTGACCGGTCCTAAAGTCGGCACTACCAATGCCGACTTCACCCATAAATCGGCAATTCCAATGCCGTTTTTACCAGACAATGGCCGACAACCAAACTCCCAAAATATTCCCCGTGTTAACCCTAATTCTTCTTAACCCTAATCCGGTTGAATTTTTCTTTGCCTAAAGTCGGCAATGGTAGTGCCGACTTCACAGTAAAGTCGGCATTGCCAATGCCTACTTCACAAGAACTGGTCATTTTGGTATATAAAGTTTCCTAAATCTCATTTAGGTAGATAATGATTTAAAAGAGAATTATTTGGAAAAAAAATCTGTAATTTCTTTTGTTTCCATTTATTTTTTTAGGAAAAACTGCAAAAAAGATCACCCAACTCTTTAACTTTTGTGGATTTGAATATTTGATCACTAAATTCATTTTTTCTTCCCCATCTGCACCTATCAAAACCACCAATCCACGCTGCAATTATTCCCCATGTTGCAACAATTAATGTCAAACCAAAGAACGAAAGACCCGAAATGAGCATGGACCCGCTTCTTCCACCTGCTCACTGTACTTCCAATCTCATCACACGCCCTGGTTCAATCCAATTTCGAAAACAAAATACCCAAATATTTTTTTTTCTCTTTTTTATCTTTCTAGTTTCGATCTTTAATTTGGGATGTGATTGTAATCCAAACAGAAATTAGTGTTTGATTATTTCTACAATGGGGGTGAAGGGCGGTGGTTGTGTGTTGGTCTAGTTTAAAGATCATGAAGAAATCATCAATGGAGAGAGAAGAGGGAAATAAGATGGATTTATAGGAGTGCGATACCAAAAATACCCTCTCAAAGATGTCATGTGCAATGCCCATTATTAATTTAACGGAGAAGAAGTAACAAAGTTAGCGATAGTGATCAGGAATCCAAAAAAAAAGTGAGTTCGATGTGTTGGATACAAAAAAAAAATGAATTTAGTGATCAAATCCACAAAAACTGAAGAGTGGGGTGACTTTTTTTTTTTTTTTTTTTTTTTTTTTTTTTTTGCAGTTTGTTACTTAATTTTTGGAAGAACAAGAGTAATAAGTGTGATAAATTATTATTGATTCAAGCAATGCTAATTTTTGTTTACATCCTGCAGATAGTGATTGTTGGAGATGAGTGCGATTGGCCACCAGCACTGGGCATAGATGAGGGAAGAGGTCTTGCTGGAACAATCCTTGTTCTAAAGGTTTAGCCCCCTTTAATTTTGCTCTTTTTTCCTTTAAAGGTTGAACATGTGTTCGATTCCAAATAAAAAAACATATTGTCCATTAACACGAGGACAACACGGATGTTCACATCCGTTTCCATGAGTTGGCTTATTTCTACGCATTGTTTTCTTAATATATGCCCCAATTCTTGTCAATTTCTTAGTGTTCTTTCTGTATACCTGTCGATACCCATTTTGAACTGCTTGCATATGATGGCACCCATCTTTTTTCGATTGACTTTAAATGCTTTTTGTTATTTAGTTAAGCTTCTGTCAAGTTTTGTAAGAGTTATAGTTCAGACAGTGAACTGTAGACTTAATGGAGCTTACATAGTTAACAAATTGGTTTCTGGGATTCTCTTTCGAGTGCACAGACGGCATGCTTTTTTATGCAATCCAGGAATCACGTGGTTCCTATCACACAAAATGACTAGTTTTCCCTTCAAAGGGGTATTTTCGTCTATGCACCAATCTTAATTCTTAGGTGCAAGTTTGGCTTCTTAAAGTCCTGTGGACGTCAAAACTTCACATAAACCATAGAATCACTGTCTTTTTTCCTGCTTTAAGCAAACCATATTTTTTTGCTCCTAACTTGAAACCTCCTTTTCTGACAAATCATTTTACAAATATAACCTTGGGGTTTCTCCTGTATGATGCACACCTACGGCCACATATTTTAGAAGAGAATAACGGCTTTCTTGCACCATGAACTGTACACAAATTGCTTTCAGACCTTGCGAATGGGTGTTGAATTGGCTAGTCATGGTTTGTCCCAAAGCTACCTCTAATTCTAGTATTTGTTTAATGCTTTCCGTTGCTTATACTTGCGACCACTCCATAGAACGGAGATTCTTACTAATGAAATCGGTTTCTAATCATAACACGACCCAATATTATTAACAATCTTCGCTTTGCATGGTAAAAGTGAAGAACACCATAGGCGGTTAAGTAGGCTAGGGTATATACATCTATTAACCCACAATAAACTTATAATGAGCGCAACAAGAGATACAACACTATAGCGAGACCAATCATTAGATTGAGGGAAGTGTGCGTGTAATACCTTCTTGTTGTGTAACTTAACCCAACCCCCTATGTTGGAGTAGAGATCTTCTAAGGAACAAAGATGAGGTCAAACTAGCGGAGCAACCAAGCGGGCGCCTGGTATAGACCAGGCGGGCGCCCTAGCGGGCAGAAGGCTTTGGTTCCTGGCGAGATTAATTCAGGCGGGCGCTTGGGGTAACCCAAGCGGGCGCTCGGTGCCCCGATGTAAATTCGGGGAATTGCAGTTTTGACGGGTTTTCTCTTATGTTTAGGTTTAAGTCTCATTCTAGATTTGCTATATAAATAAAGTTCAGCCCCATAACTCATTGTAACTTCATACAAACATATTATAGTGCAAGATCCTGGCTTGGTAGTGCCCCCAGACGTAGTCAAACATATTGACGAGCTGGGTTAACAATTTCTGTGTCTTTTCTTGTGCTTTATTTCTTGTGCTTGTTTGTGGTGCCATTATTTTCTTGGGATATTGCTTGGGTGTTGGAGGGTCAATTCCACAACAACTGGTATCTAGATCTCTGGTTTATCGTTCCGGGTTATAGGGCGTTAGGGTTTGTTCCAGCAATCAAGAATGGGCAAGGATAAACAAGCGGTGGAGAAATTCGATGGGTCTGACTACGGGTTTTGGAGGATAAAAATAGAGGATCTCTTGTACAACAAAGATCTCTATAAGCCTCTAAAGGGAGTCAAGCCAGAAATAGAAAAGCGGGAAGATTGGGATCTCATGGATCGGAAAGCCCTAGGGGTGGTTAGATCTACTTTGTCAAAGTGGATCGCGAAGACTACCAAGAAGGAAAAAACCACAAAGGAGCTATTGGATTATCTTACTGAGAGATTTGAAACTCCATCTGCTGCAAACAAGGTTGATTTGATACACAAGATGGGTAGTCTCAAGATGCAAGAGGGAGGATCCTTAGGTAAACACATCGATGAGTTTATAGATGTTATAGACTCATTGACTGCATTGGATATTACGTTTGATGATGAGGTTCATACGTGTTTGTTGCTAGCGTCTTTACCAGGAAGTTGGAGCGGAACGGTGACAGCGATCAATGCTTCAGCGGGTAAGAACAAATTGAAGTATGATGATGTTAAAGACTTTCTGTTGGGCGAGGAAAATCGTTTGAAGAAATTGGGGACATCGTCTACTTCGGGATCGGCCTTAGCTACTACTAGTAGAGGAAGGCTGGGTACTAGCAATAAAGGGAGAACTTAATCAAGGGAAAACGTAGTGGGTGGTAAGGGAAAGGCCGTGGAGATCAGAGACAAACCAAGGGTCGCGAAAGGATCGGTCCAATGCTATCATTGTAAGGAGTTAAGACACTACAAGAAGGATTGTCCCATGCGAGGGGATAAATCGGTGAATGTGACAGTCGAAGGTGATGATGTACTGGTTCTAAGTGTTAGTAGTGCGCTAGAATCATGGGTGCTGGATTCGGGGGCATCATTCCACTCATGCGGGCATGCAAAGGAGATGGAAAATTATACTTCCGGCGATTTTGGTAAGGTCTATCTGGCGGATGATGAGCCTTTGGAAATCAAGGGGAAGGGGGATGTCAGAATAGGAGCATCGTACGGGAAGGTCCTACATCTACATGGGGTCAGACACATTCCGGGTTTGAAAAAGAACCTACTATCAGTTGGGCAGTTGGATGAAGAAGGTTACAAGGTAACTTTTGGCTGCAAGAACTGGGTTATTACCAAGGAGGATTCTGAGATCGCTCGGGGTAATAAAGAAGGGACATTGTATCTGGCGAATAACACCAAGGATAGTATCGCGGTGGCGTCATCCAAAGGTGATACGGACTTGTGGCACTGTCGATTGGGTCACATGAGTGAGAAGGGGATGCAGGTACTTTGCTCAAAGGGAAGAGTACCGGGTTTGAAGACAGTCGACGTGGGGATCTGCGAAGATTGTGTGTTTGGCAAACAGGCGAGGGGTAATTTCTCGAGGACAGGTAGGATTTTGAGGGAAGCAATGTTGGAACTGGTTCACACGGATTTGTGGGGGCCGGCCCCGATAACTTCTCTGGGTGGTGCGTCTTATTACATGTCATTTATTGATGATTCGACAAGGAAAGTCTGGGTTTATTTCTTGAAACACAAAGATGAGGCATTCGAGGTGTTTAAGAAATGGAAGGCTTTGGTGGAGAATCAGACGGGTCTTAAGCTTAAATGCTTGAGATCAGATAATGGTGGGGAGTATGAGCTCGGGGAGTGCAAGGAATATTATGCAGCGAATGGCATTCACATGGAGAAGACTCCAAAGGGCACACCACAACACAATGGGGTTGCAGAGAGGATGAACAGGACATTGAACGAGCGGGCTAGAAGTATGAGGTTGAAGTGTTGACTTTTGGAGACGTTCTGGGCATATGCAGTTGACACGGCAGCTTTCTTGATCAATTGGGGACCATCGGTACCATTGGGGAATGAAATTCCAGAGGAAGCATGGAGTGACAAGCAGGTAAATGTGTCCTTTCATCGCATATTTGGCTGCGTTTCATATGTTCATATAGACTCTGTTGATAGAACTAAATTAGATGCTAAATCTGTAAAATGTACATTCATTGGTTATGGCGGGGATGACTTCGGGTATAAGTTTTGGGATGACTAAAATCATAAGGTTATTCATGGTCGAGATGTTGTATTCAATGAACAGGTATTGTACAAGGACAAAAAGGGGGCATCTGAAGGGGTTAGTTCGGAACCAGAATTTGTTGAGGTGGATATTCCAAACTCGGGTGGGAGCAGGACAGTTCATGATGACCAAGGTCAGGGGGTCACTGAAGATGAACCACATACTTCAGAACCAGATATTCCGCTGCGTAGATACAGCAGATTGCGTGGATCACCTGACAGGTATACTCCTTCAAATTAATATTTGTTGTTGACAGATAGTGGTGAGCCGGAATGTTATGCGGAGGTTGTTCGTAGTGCACTTTGTGATAAGTGGAAAGCTGCGATGGATAATGAGATGGACTCATTAAAGGCCAACAAAACTTGGGAGTTGATTAAACTACCAAAGGGGAAGAAGGCATTGCATAACAAGTGGGTTTACATAATCAAGGAGGAAGCAAACGGCAGTAAACGTTACAAGGCAAGGTTGGTTGTAAAAGGGTTTCAGCAGAAATACGGTATTGACTACACCGAGGTATTCACTCCTGTTGTGAAGATGACCACTATCAGAATGGTTCTGGGTATAGTAATGGCAGATAATTTGCTGCTGGAACAGATGGATGTAAAGACGGCCTTTCTTCATGAGGATTTGGAGGAAGAAATTTACATGGTATAACCAGAGGGTTACTTGTCTAAGGGTAGCGAGGAACTGGTTTGCAGGTTGACTAAGAGCTTGTATGGCCTTAAACAAGCTCCTAGGCAGTGGTACAGAAAGTTCGATGGATTCATGCACGATATTGATTTTATCAGATGCGAGGCGGATCATTGTTGCTACTTCAAGAACACGGACAACGGGTACATAATCTTGCTGTTATATGTGGATGACATGCTAATAGCGGGCTCTAGCAGTAGAGAGGTAAACAGATTGAAGGCTCAGTTGTCAGAACGGTTCGAGATGAAGGATTTGGGGGAGGCTAGAAAAATCTTGGGCATGCGGATTGACCGGAATAGGGAGTCGGGTAAGTTGGTTCTTTCACAAGCAGAATACGTTGAGAAAGTCTTGGCAAGATTTTGCATGGCAGAGGCGAAGCCAACAGGGAAACCATTGGGTATGCACTTTAAGCTATCCGAGAAGGACTCACCTAAGGGTAAGGAGGAGCGTGACAAGATGGAAAGGACTCCATATGCTTCGGCAGTGGGGAGTCTAATGTATGCAATGGTGTGTACAAGGCCGGACATTGCACATGCGGTGGGAGTAGTCAGCCGGTACATAGGCAATCCAGGGAAGCAACATTGGGAAGCGGTCAAATAGATCATGCGTTACTTAAAGGGTACCGCTGGGAAGGTTCTATGTTTCTCAAGCAAGGAGGTCGTGTTAGCGGGTTATGTTGATGCAGATTTGGCATCAAGCAATCTAGACAAGAGGAGAAGTACTACGGGTTATGTTTTCACATTGGGTGGTACGGCTATCTCCTGGGCTTCTAAATTGTAGAAGATCGTGGCTCAGTCGACTGCGGAAGCAGAATATGTGGCAGTGACAGAGGCAAGCAAAGAGATGGTATGGTTGCAGAACTTCTTGGGTGAACTTGGGAAGACGTGAAGTGGTAATGCTCTCTACAGTGACAGTCAGAGTGAAATTCATTTGGCTAGGAATCCAGCGTTTCATTCTAGGACGAAGCACATTGAGCTGAGGTTTCACTACATCAGACATCTCTTGGAAAGGAAGATCTTAAGGCTGGAGAAGATATTGGGATCGGAGAACCCGGCTGACATGTTAACCAAGGTGGTAAACCTTGATAAATTGAAGCTATAATGGGGCTTGGAGAATAGGAGAGGAGGAAGGCACTACCATGATCGAGGTGAGTACTAGGACGACACCAATAATGAGTTGAAGACGGATACGGGGTTTGTATAAGCGGTTGATCTCTAGGTGGGAGATTGTTGGAGTAGAGATCTTCTAAGGAACAAAGAGGAGGTCAAACTGGCGGAGAAACCAAGCGGGCGCCCTAGCGGGCAGAAGGATTTGGTTCCTGGCGAGATTAATTCAGGCGGGCGCTTGGGGTAACCCAAGCGGGCGCTCGGTGCCCCGATGTAAATTCGGGGAATTGCAGTTTTGACAGGTTTTTTCTTATGTTTAAGTTTAGGTCTCATTCTAAGTTTCCTATATAAATAAAGTTCCGCCCCATAACTCATTGTAACTTCATACAAACATATTATAGTGCAAGATCCTGGCTTGGTAGTGCCCCCAGACCTAGTCAAACATATTGACGAACTGGGTTAACAATTTCTGTGTCTTTTTTTGTGCTTTATTTCATGTGCTTGTTTGTGGTGCCATTATTTTCTTGGGATATTGCTTGGATGTTGGAGGGTCAATTCCACAACAACCTAACCATTAAATATATGTAAAATTGGTTGTTAGGATTAATGCCTTTGAATTTGGGGACGCCTAATTTAGTGGATTAATTAACAAGTTCATAATTCCGGGACAGAAGGAGTAAAAAGTTTTTTGGCTAAGGCTAAAAGCCTAGGCTATAAAAACAGAAAGTTCAAGCTACTGCCATGTTGTGTTGTACGCATCACAAGCAGGCTTTAGGAGTACTTTGGCCCAAGTCCTAATCGCAGGTTGACTTCTAGTATGAAAACAAGAATAATTCTTCTTGTTTAATAAGGAGTGTTAACTTTAGTACATGATTAGGATTAGGATTAAGACTAGGATTTTTCTTATGTCTTACGAATTAGTTTAGGGAATTATGAGGTGACGTATATTATTCCCAAATTAATTCATTTAGCAGCTCAGTTTACTCAGTTTACACAGAGAGATCAATAATTCTAGATCTAGGGTTTGCACAGTCAGGAATTTTGTAATCAAAATTCGTGCAAAGTAGATTAGTGTGATCTTGTGTAATTGTTTCTCCAGTGATAATAATATTCTCTCCCCTCCCCATGGACGTATCCATGTTGGTGAACCACGTAAATCTGTGTTCTTGTGATTGCTTTATTTTCTCATCAAGTCTTATTCAATTGCTCTAACAAGTGGCACCAGAGCTTTGGTTCGTGGTTAGAGATTCAGGGATTCCGCTGCAAAGAATGAGAAGATGGGTCAAGGAGCAGATTCGATTGACAAGTTTTATGGGAAGAATAGTTTTTCTCTCTGGCAGATCAAGATGAAGTCTTTGTTGATAGACAAAGATTTATGGGAACCGTTGGAGATTGCAATCAGGGATCGTAAGGATCCCAAGGGTAAGGCAGTCACCACAGAAGGTACAGCAGAACAGTCAGATAAAGACAAGATAGAAGAAGCGAAGGAGGTGGCGGCATTGAAGAAGTTAGATCAGAAGGCTCACGCCAAGATCATCAGACAGTTGGATGATGAGATCCTAACCAATGTTGCAGGAACAGACTCCGGAAGCGATCTTTGGTTGAAGTTGGAAGATATGTACATGACACGTTCATTGACCAACAAGTTATACCTGAAGAAGAAGCTATATGATTGTCGTATGACTGAAGGTAAGCCCATAAATGATCATCTTGACAGATTTACTTCTGAATTACTTGAACTACGTAATATAGGAGTAGTTGTTGATGACGAGGATGCAGCCTTGCAGCTTTTAGTATCTTTACCTATGTCTTATGAACATTATGTCGATTCGTGCATAAATCGTAAAGATGGGATCTCTCTAGAGGAAGTGAAAACTTCTCTCAAGACGAGGGAATTACGCCGAAAGGCGAGTGGGAATGAGTCAATTACCCAGTCATCAGGTTTGATTGCTAGTAGCAGTAACAGGGGTTCTAGTGGGAAGAAGAACAATCAATGTAATTCTTCACACAAGAAGGGTCCGAAACCTGGGGATATCTGTAATTTCTGCAAAGAAAGGGGGCATTGGAAGTTCGATTGTCCCAGAAAGAAGCAAGGCAAAGCACCAGTCACAGCAGAGGCCATGACGGCCAGGGATAGCAGTTCAAAAGAGGATTATGCTCTAGTAACATCAGAATCAGCATGCGCATCTGATGCGTGGATTCTTGATTCAGGAGCTTCTTACTATATCAGCCCTAGGAGGGAATGGTTTACCGGTTATAGGCAGATAGTTGGCGGTGATATAAGCATGGCCAACAGTACAGGCTGCAGGGTTGTCGGTATTGGTTCGATGTAGGTCAGGACTCATGATGGTAGGGTTGTCACTTTGAACGAGGTTCGACACGTTCCGCTTATGACGAAGAATCTGATTTGTCTTAGTCAGTTAGACAGCAAAGGGTTCAGTTTTAAAGGTAAAGGTGGAGCAGTTAGTGTCTGTAACGGTTCAGAAGTGATGCTGAAAGGCCTTAAGCGGGGCTCCTTGTATTTCCTCCAAGGAAAGACGCTTTCAGAGTCGACTATGGCTGCATCAGAAGAGGTGAATGAGGGAGATATGTCTAAGCTGTGGCACATCAGGCTCAGTCACATGAGCACTCGAGAGATGCATGAGTTGACTAACAGAGATCTTCTTTATGGCCATAAGATCAAGGATCTTAAAGGCGTTCTAGATTACATCCACTCAGAGAGTTGGGGACCTTCACGTCAGGAATTTCTAAGGGGGCACAGATATGTCTTGTCTATGGTTGATAATTATTCGAGGAGGACTTGGGTGGTTATCATGGAGCACAAGAATGGGGTCCTAAGGAATTTTAAGGACTGGAAGACGGTAGTGGAGAACCAGACAGAGAAGAAGATCAAGAAGCTCCGGACAGATAATGGTTTGGAGTTCTGCAGTACTGGATTCGATTCATTTTGCAGAGAGGTGGAGATTTCTAGACATCTCACCAGCAGAGGCACGCCACAGCAGAATGGTGTATCAGAACGGATGAATCAAACATGGCTTGTGGGAGCGTTGTGCATGCTCTCCAATGCAGAGTTGTCTAAACGTTTCTGGGCAGAAGCGCTTAGTACAACATGTTACTTGATTAATCATGGACTTCATACCGGTATTGGCCTCAAAGTTCCCTATGAGGTGGACTGGTAAATCCATGATTGTTTCAAGTGTTGGCGGTGTTGATAAACATGTGGAGCAATAAGATACTGAAGAGTTAGTTGTCCCACAGTCAGATGTTGAAAAAACAGGTGGAGCAACAAGATACTGAAGAGTTAGTTGTCCCATAGTCAGATGTTAATCAGGATCCACCAACAGAGATAAAGACTGAAGCACCAGACAGTTCAAGTTCAGTTCCTGAGGAACATGGGTTATCACAAGAAAGGACTAGAAGAGATAATTTCGGGAAGCTTCTGGAGAGGTATGGATTTGAAAACTTTGTGTCTTATGCACTGTAGGTTGCTGAGAAAGTGGAGTCCGCTCTTACGAAACCTTCCATTTTCAAGGAAGCAGTTACATGTTCAAAGTCATCTCAGTGGTATACGGCTATGGGTGATGAGATGGAGTCTTTTCACAGGAATCAGACTTGGGAGTTGACCACAAGGCCAGAAGGCAGAAAGATTGTGACTTGCAAGTGGATCTTCAAGAAGAAGGAAATGATGTCACCGGCAGAAGGGATCAAGTATAAAGCTCAAGTTATTACAAGGGGTTTCACACAGAAAGAGGATTTGGACTACAATGGGGTCTTCTCAATAGTGGTCAGACACACTTCGATCAGAGTGTTTGTAACGCCCATCCTAATTCCTGTTAAATTCTTGACTTGCATAATTATATGCTATTTTATTTGAGTTAATTATTCAACTAATTGAGCAAGTTTAGGTCCTAAGTGTTCAAAGTTGGAACATTAGGGTCATTTGTGAACATTAAAGTTTAGGGGTTTAATTGCTCAAATTAAAACTTGAAGGGCCTTTTTGTCAAAGTTGAAACTTGAGGGGCCTAATTGCAATTTCTTGAAAGTTGAAAGGATAAAACTTTGGTTGCCTTTGCTGAATCATTGGTTCCCCAAAAAAATATTCTTGTACGTTCTTCCTCTGCTCAGAAAAGAAAGTTAGGGGTTACCCTATTTTCGATCCATCTTGCTTAATTATGCCTCTGTTCGAAAATTCGACTCCTCATAAATGATCAGGGTGGTGAATAGAGCATTTCCTGCCGAACAGAAATTAATTTGGGTGAATTTGATTTCGGAGTAGGTAAGTCACTAGCTCCCCCTTGCTTGTAATAACATGCCTATGTGTTATTCTTGATACTTGTACTTATTAATTTCGTGATTTGGTTGAATTTTATGATACTTGTAAATTTGGGACGAAGGGAGTATTCGTATGAATTACAAGAATGAATAGGCTTGAAAGTGTCCTGGGAATGTTGAAAAAATATACTCCTATTCGTGAGACGGTGAAATATTAACTTGATTAAATGTTTATACAAGTATATTAGAAAAATTATATTTATACTTGTGGGACGGTAAAATAAATGAAAGTATCCCTAAATGAGTATATTAGTATATTAGAAAATTATACTTATACTTTTGGGACGGTGAAATATTTAAATGGAATAAAAGAAAATTATCTTATTATTTGTGGGACGGTAAAAGAAATGAATTTAACTTGAAATAAGTGTTCGGGTATGTTAAAAGATCACACTTGATTGTTAGTAAGTTTATACTCTTACTTGTGGGACGGTGAAATAATAAATTGCTTGAAAGAAATAAAATTTCGAATTTTAGTACCTTGGGCGACCGCACATTTTGGGCTGGGCGACCGCCCATCTTTCTGGAAGATTTTACTCTTGAAATGTCTTGTTTTGGGCGACCGCCCATATCCTTTTGTGCGACCGCACACCTACCCTGATGAACAAAAGTCTTGAATAAAGTTTGATTAAGCTAGACTTAAACCTAGTTAAGGTATCTAGCCTTAGTATAAGATGTCCTAGAAAGTGTTATGACACCTTAGGGGCATCAGAACTTGGTCTTGAACATGATTACTCATTGAATTAAAATGAGAACTTGAATGTAAGAGTAAGAACTCTTTTATATGTATTGAAAGTGCTATGAACAAGCACTAATGTGTTGTTATATGTGTCTTGAAACCAATGTTGTGACACCTTAGGGGCACTAGAACAATGTCTTGAGCTTGAACATCCAAAGTATAGGATTAAGAACTTGTAAGTATGAGATGTATAACTTATCTACTTAGCTTGAACTTGAAGTATAAGACAATTAAATCTTGTACATGACTTGAACATCCAAAGATTGGAATAATAACTTGAGTATAAGACAATGAAATCTTGTACATGTCTTGAACATCCAAAGAATTAGATTAAGAACTTGAATGTAAGATGATAAAATCTTGTACATGACTTGAAACCAATACGTGTGTATGGTAATGAACTTGAAAAGTGCTATGAACAAGCACTAACGTGTTAGAACTATCCTTGGTGTGTATGTGCAAATCTTGCATATAACTAGTTGATAGAATGTGACTTGTTGATTACTTGATACATGATATGAATAACCAAAGTGTTGGAATATAGAACTAGATAGAGAATGAACAACTCTAAGACATACTTGAATCTAATACGTGTGTATTGAAAGTGCTATGAACAAGCACTAATGTGCTAGTAATTAGTTTTAATCGTGCATATACTCAATGAAGTATATAAAGTATAAAGAAGATATCTTGTTCTTGAGTTGAGTTCCTAAAGAATGAGGGACTATTGTAATATGAAGATAATTCATAAAACAATGATTATAGAACACAATATGTGTTGGAAAATGTATTCGATTATTAACGATACATATACGCGAGATATGATTGTGACTAGGTACAATACGACCTATTCGACTACGTGCTTAGAGTCTAAGATGTAGGGCTCTACTTGGAAGTAAGGGTATCGTGATAGACACATTAGTGTGTTAAAGGTTATATGAATATGTACGTGCAAATATGGCATATGACAAAGTGATATAGAATGACATACCCTACTACTTGGTTGGGGTATGTTATTAATATACTCTATTTTGGCTTGATTGTGTTACGTGGACACATTACGTGCCATTTTTATACTGATTTATATTCGCAATTATTGCGTGCGTGTACTTGTATTTGGTGAGCACATGATTACATGGTTCCTGAAGAGCTAGTCCACTACTTTTGGACTTAGTTCTATACTCTTGTAGTTCAAGTAAACACCTACTTGTGCATTCTTGTGTGAGTCCAGCTGGTCACCTTGCTTGCTCGGAGATGTATAGGTTCACACTTATCATGAGGCTGGGGCCAAAGTGATAATCGGGTGCCTATGTATCTGCGCTTGACCCCTTACTACAGGCCATAGTAAGGGCATAGCTTCCTTTATTAGAGCAATACGCCTGATAAAAGTGAATGCTAAACTCGTGAACACCTCGTGAATCTTGTTCTTGTTAGTGACACTGGTTACCGGGTCCTCTTGTGTACTGCTCAGTAGCAACTTGATTGATCGTGATTTGTCAACTGCAATAAGCAACGACAACAATGGTTTACTTGGGAGGAATAAGGTTGGAATATCCTTTGTAACGTGTTAGTTTAGCCTTATGTGCTAGTTACTTGATGAGTTCGCTTAGCCTCTCATATACTTGTTCCTTGATGACATCTTGAGCATGATTACTTGATAATCTTCTTGATTTGCATGATTACATGATAACATGCTATGTACTTGTATCTAGTAACTTACTGAGATTTATCTCACCCCGTTCCTTGTTTATTTGTTTCCCCCCAGGAAAGCAAGTGGTAATACGTTGTGAGGCTCGACTTAGCAGGGGCCTACTTGGCAGGTTGTTCTTGTTAGGGATTGTTATCCTTTCCAGTTTTGGTGAGGACGATTTGGTATCAGTTGTTTAGACTCAGTATATTGGGTAGACTTGTATAGTGTTCTTGTAATGCCAGCGTTTGTGCTAGGCATGTTTTCCGCTGTGTACAACCATTTGGTTTAAATTTCTTGGTATAGAACTCGTTGTGAGCTATCTTAGCTCGTTCCTCTTGAGTATATATATGATGTCAGTTTGATATAAGCAGATGTCGTTTAGTTTCTCGTTTCTTGTTAGTCACACGCACCAGGTTCGAGGTTCTATTAGGGAATCCCGGGACTTGGGGGCGTGTCAGTGTTGCTAGCAAGAGAGGGAGAAATATACATGACAGAGTCGGAAGGATTCCAAGTTCCTGGTAAGGATGATCAAGTTTGTAGATTGAAGCAATCGCCTAGGCAGTGGTACAAAGGATTTGACAGCTATGTGATAGCAGCAGTCAAGAAGTCAGAGATTCAGAAGCTGAAAGGCTTATTGGTCGCAGAGATGAAGGGTTTGGGTAACGCGAAGAGAATTCTGGGTATGGAGATCTATAGAGACAGAGCCAAACGGAAACTGTTCTTATCCCAAAAAAGATACATTAAGAAAGTTTCAGAGAGGTTTGGTAGGTCAACAACTAAGGCTATAGATACTCCAAGTGCAATGAATGCACAGACAGTCGCGTTTGGGCCCAAATCGGCAGAGGAGAAAGAGTATATGGCTCCAGTATCCTATGCTAGTGCAGTTGGTAGTTTGATGTATACTACAGTGCGCACTAGTGACGTCAGACTCGTCTATGGAGATGGGACAGAATGTACAGTCAGGTGGAAGACCATGATAATTTCAGGTCTAAGGATTCAAATGGTATGACTATCATGAGATTTAATTATGACACCTGACCATGACATAAATCTCATAACGGGTCTATCCAGTACTTTGTTCTCCAACAAGTACCCAAAAGTTTAATCCGCATCCTATACACCATAATCATCATATGATTATCCATTAAACTCATGCTAGCTCATCATAAGTGCTAGGGACAATGATTATTATAATAAACATGTAAAAGATATAATAATTGGGTTTGTTATCTCTATAACAATGAAGCTATGATATAACGTATAGGCCTTTCTCAAGGGCCTAGGGCATAATATCCAACACTTACGTAACATGGGGACCGCCTAGGCTTTTTCTGCACAAATTTTTACTCAAAACAATGGGCTTACGTCAAGGACCGCCTAGGCTTTTTCACAATTTTCAAAGGGAGGGTTTGAACAACTCTTTAAAAGAGGGGTCCTAAGTTTTAATTTTGGAAATCTAGGGGAAATTTTGGTTCAAAGCGCCAGGGGTCAAAGTGTAAATTTCGGCAGGGATTTTCCTCGCTAACGAGAGCTTCTAGACTTGTCCTTTCCCTTATCTTGATTTCTTCCAGCAACTCGGCTTATCTCTGGATCGGCATTGAGGCGTCTAGGTGGGGTACGACGACCTGGTGCCTGCCTTGGTGGAGACCGATATTGGTCGTCTCTTCGGCGTCTTTCTCCTAGAATTTCTACGCCGGGAGATTCAGCATCTTCTTCTCTCCGCCGGTTTATCTGGTCCCTCAAAACTCTTTCATCCCTATTAACTGGCCCAAATCGGCCTTCAAGGCGACTGGCTCGATTCTCCTGGGGTGCATCACGTGGATCCCGGTCACGTCGGCCATCAGCACGTGGGATTCCCCTTGGGTTACTCCTTCTATCATCCTCCTGAGTCCCTCTAATTCTGGAAGGCTGGAGGAGATGTGCCATGGAGTGCTCTGGGTCATATTCTAAGAGAGCCCTTTGAGCATCGGCTAACTGTTGGAGAGTCGTGAGATTTTGTTGAAGGAACACCCTTTGATCTAGAGGCGGTGGTCTTAAGGGGCCTGCCTCAGTATTTTGAGTTTGGGTGGCTGTCCTCCTCCGTCGTCCATAATGCTGAGTAACCTCAGGAGGAGGCCCTCTAGAGCGTGTATTCATGCCTGTCCCATGAGCTGTTGGGTTTCGTAGTAACATGCGCAGCGGAATATAGCAATTAAATTTTTTATGAAACCTAAAGCCATGGATCCGTTCATATGATTAAATCAAATACAACATAATGAATAGAGGAAAAAACTAACCCTTGATGACTATGAATTCTAGCTTTGAATTTGGTGAAGAACTTGCAACTTTATCACGGACAAAATTCACGAACTTTGAAGATGATAAAATTCACCCTCTAGCGGTATCCACACCACGAACGAATATCAAGGAGCTTCTTGATCTTGGTTGCTAGACCAATAATTATGAAACACACTTTCACAATTTAATAAAGAACTATATGGAATTATTTTGTGAATTATTTTGTTCTTCAATCCAAGATGTCTTGGAACAAAATAATAACTCTCTCAAACTCTTTGGAGGCACACAAAACACTTAGGCTTATGGTCTGGCCGAACTTGGATTTTTATACACAATTAAGACCTATTCCAAATAGGAATCTTGTGCCAAAAACCTTCCCAAATCGAATTAGGAAACATTCTGCCACCTAGACCAAGCGCCCGCCTGGTCCATACCGAGCGCCCGCTCGCTGACCAGAAAAAACAGAATTTTCCAAAAATTCCTTTGAGGTCCTTCGACCCTAAAATCCAATACAGTCCTTTTATTTAAGATTCGTTCTATTGTTATACTAAGTTGGCAATGGGCTCAAACATGAAACCATAAGATATGATTAGGTTCTAGCAAACCGTCATACCTACCCAAATAGTATAACTAGATACAAGTTCGCATTCCTTTAGAATATGTCACAATCCTTTTGTCCACGATGTCATTGAACACAAGTCATGGTCAAACAGTCAGCTTGTCTTGTTCAATACTTTCTCGATTCCGAATATGTTGATAATTCAAATGCTATTGATCCAATCAATCCATTTGAGTCCGGCCGAACATTTCATCAACATCATTCCTCCGAGGGGCCCAAGCTTGACATCTCTCCGTGGAGGGACAAATCCATTTAGCTTATTATTCTTCCCAACGGGAATCCGATTATGCCAATCATACCCTTTATAACTACCGTGTTAAGGTAGCGTTTGAATATGTCAAACACAATGTTCATCAAGTGGAAGACTATAATAACTTCATGTCTAAGGATTCGAATGACATAACTAATATGAGATATATGTACGACATAGACCATGACATAAATCTCATACAGCGGGTCATGTCCAGTACCTTGTTCCAAACAAGTACCCATAAATCTAACATGATCATCCCATGATCATTTATCCTTTATACTAGTGCTTAACAAGTACTAGGGACGGGGATTATTATAAGTAAACATGAACAACAATAATAATCAAAACATCTCTTTATTGATATGAAATAAATGATAACAATTACAACGTTTATTAAACGTGCCTAGGGCACCACTACCAACAATCTCCCACTTGCCCTAGGCCCAATCTCCCATGTATCTAATACCCATGGACCTAACATGACCATCATGTTTAGCTTGTGGAAGTCCCTTTGTTAGCGGGTCCGCAACATTGTCATCAGTAGGTACTCTGCATATATTTACGTCTCCTCTATCAATGATCTCTCGAATGATATGAAAACGCCTAAGTATGTGTTTGGATTTCTAATGTGCTCTTGGTTCCTTTGATTGAGCAATAGCACCATTATTGTCGCAATAAAGGTCTATTGGATTAGCAATACTAGGAACCACTTCAAGTTCAGTTATGAACTTCTTAATCCAAACAGCTTCCTTTGCAGCATCCGATGCAGCAATATACTCAGCTTCTGTTGTAGAATCAGCGGTTGTACTTTGCTTGGAACTCTTCCAGCTTATAGCTCCACCATTTAACATAAACACAAAACCCGATTGCGATCGGCTATCATCTTTGTCGGTTTGGAAGCTTGCATCCGTGTAAGCATTTACAACGAGATCATCTTCCATTCCTCCATAGACCAAAAACGAGTCTTTAGTTCTTCTCAAGTACTTAAGAATCACTTTTACAGCTATCCAGTGATTTTCGCCAGGGTCGGATTGATATCTACTTTTGCCAAGTTGTTTTTCTACTTCATTTTGAAATATTCTAAATATCTCAAATGCTTCACTTTTATGTTTCATTAGGTAAACATACCCAAATCTACTATAATCATCAGTGAAGGTTATGAAGTATTGAAATCCTCCCCTAGCATTGCTACTTAATGGTCCGCATACATCGGAATGTATCAACCCCAATAAGTCGCTTGCCCTTTCACCCAACTTGGTAAAAGGTGTCTTAGTCATTTTTCCAAGAAGACACGACTCACAAGTGTCATATGACTCTAAGTCACATGAACCCAAAAGTCCGTCCCCATGGAGTTTTGAGATACGCTTCTCATTAATATGACCGAGACGGCAATGCCACAAATAAGTATGATTTACATCATTAGGTTTAGATTTCTTATTTACATGATAGACATTGTCATTATTTTCATTCTTGACATCCAAGATATAAAGGCCATTAAATGAATTAGCAATACCATAAAGCACATCATTTAAATAAATAGAAAATTTCGTATTCTCAATAAGAAACTTAAAACCTTCATTATCCAAACAAGAAATTGAAATAATATTTCTACTTAAATCCGGAACATAATAACAATTGTTCAAAACAAGAATTAATCCGGAAGGTAAAGTGACTTCATAAGTCCCTACGGCTAATGCAGCAACTCTTGCTCCATTCCCCACGCGTAGGTCTACTTCACCATCTTTAAGCAGTCTCCTATTCTTTAGACCCTGTACATTTAAACAAATGTGAGAACCACATCCGGTATCCAATACCCAGGAATCAGTGGTAGAAAGGAGAATATCTATCATATAGATACATGAAGTCGACGCAGCCTTGCTGCCCTTCTTCTTCTTTTGCTCTTCCAAGAAAACCTTGCAATTACCTTTCCAATGACCAATCTTATGCTACGGATCCAATCCATAAAGTTAGTACCATTCTCTTCGAGCTTATCCTTCTCAAGGATCGATCGCAACGACATTGATTGAGTGTTATTAGTCATTATCTACAAATATGCAAAATTTCCAAAATTTAATAAGTACCAATTTTCATTAAAGAAATAAACAATGTATTTTTCCAAAAAAAAATACTCCCACTAAATTATATAACTTTCATATGCATCCAATGTATAATATAATTTAATTGGGCTAAGATCCAACTTTAATTTAACTTTTGAGTCCACGGAGGCGGACCGCTCAAAACTAAATTAATTAGGTAGACAATCATGTCAATCATATCCCATATGATTCTTAGATCCTTTTATGAGATTCTTTGAGAAATCCAATTTCAAAAAGCATGTTTAATCTCATCTTTTGCCTAGGTCCAAAACTGTTTTGACGCCTAATTAAGTCCAATCATTTTAAACGCATAGGAACCATTCAATTTAATGCACCTTACGGAGGCAAGCCCACATTAAATTAATGAACCTCATCTTGCTCATACATGAATAAGATTAATGCACCTCGCGGAGGCGAACCCACATCAAGATTACCCATGTATAAACAAGTGTTTTAATCATGGCATGGCAAAGAAAGACTTAAAACTTTCTTTGAAGGTTCATCACATATAGCATATAACACATTTATGAGCACATAATATAAACATGTTACACATCAAGTTTAGCCACTAAATTAATCTCCATTAATTTAAGCATGATATTTATGTGTCGTTAGTTTCTCTATAATTATGAGGATGAGACTATTTCAACTTTGGTTATTATTTCCAAATCAAGACAACAAGAAGTGCGGTCGAACTAAGCCATTAGGCAACCACAATCCCGCACTAATTCAAGAAACCAAGAAAGTAGTCCATGTGGCCGAAACTAAGCAATAGATGGTCTTGATGAACGTAGGCCAATTGCATTCACAATTCCACATGGATCTCCAATCATTGAATCAAGAACTTTGTTTCTCAATTTTAGCAATTATGAACTCTTCATAATTCTAACTTCGTTTATCTTTGAAACTTTGATTGCGATCAATTTTGGGAAACACAATCTCGATGAACGCAGATTAGCCATCCAAAACTTGAACCAATCTAGGAATCACAAGACTAAAACAAATAGGAAAATCAAACCCCAAAATCCACACACAAACCAACTACCCAAAACCCATTCCAGATCAGCAAGTCTGGACTGGTTCTGTTACTGGTTTTGTTGAATTTATCGAAAATTCCATATTCAGATTTTAACCAAAATAAGAACAGATTCTGACGAGCGAGCGCCCGCCTGGTATTGACCGAGCGCGCGCCTGAAGCAAGTCTGAAGCAAGCGGCCGCCTGGTCCCCAGCGAGCGGGCGCCTGTTTGGTCAGAATGGTACAGAATTTTAAAGTTCGAAATTTTTGTCTCAAAATTATTTTTCCCCGATTATTAAAACTTTGATCTGATCAAAAATCAATAATCGAAATAATTCAGAATCCACCATAATTTTTTTTTATTGCGATTGAATCGTGCGATTAAAGTTGCAAAACAATAAACCACATAAAATCACAAAACACATAAACATCATATATTCCAATATTCATATCATGCAAGGCACATAAACAATTTATATACACATAACATGATCCAAGTATTGAATTAATCAACATGAACGGGGCTCTGATACCACTGTTGGGTTTCGTAGTAACATGCGCAGCGGAATATAGCAATTAATTTTTTTATGAAACCCAAAGCCATGGATCCGTTCATATGATTAAATCAAATACAACATAATGAATAGAGGAAAAAACTAACCCTTGATGACTATGAATTCTAGCTTTGAATTTGGTGAAGAACTTGCAACTTTATCACGGACAAAATTCACGAACTTTGAAGATGATAAAATTCACCCTCTAGCGGTATCCACACCACGAACGAATATCAAGGAGCTTCTTGATCTTGGTTGCTAGACCAATAATTATGAAACACACTTTCACAATTTAATAAAGAACTATATGGAATTATTTTGTTCTTCAATCCAAGATGTCTTGGAACAAAATAATAACTCTCTCAAACTCTTTGGAGGCACACAAAACACTTAGGCTTATGGTCTGGCCGAACTTGGCTTTTTATACACAATTAAGACCTATTCCAAATAGGAATCTTGTGCCAAAAACCTTCCCAAATCGAATTAGGAAACATTCTGCCACCTAGACCAAGCACCCGCCTGGTCCATACCGAGCGCCCGCTCGCTGACCAGAAAAAACAGAATTTTCCAAAAATTCCTTTGAGGTCCTTCGACCCTAAAATCCAATACAGTCCTTTTATTTAAGATTCGTTCTATTGTTATACTAAGTTGGCAATGGGCTCAAACATGAAACTATAAGATATGATTAGGTTCTAGCAAACCGTCATACCTACCCAAATAGTATAACTAGATACAAGTTCGCATTCCTTTAGAATATGTCACAATCCTTTTGTCCACGATGTCATTGAACACAAGTCATGGTCAAACAGTCAGCTTGTCTTGTTCAATACTTTCTCGATTCCGAATATGTTGATAATTCAAATGCTATTGATCCAATCAATCCATTTGAGTCCGGCCGAACATTTCATCAACATCATTCCTTAGAGGGGCCCAAGCTTGACATCTCTCCGTGGAGGGACAAATCCATTTAGCTTATTATTCTTCCCAACGGGAATCCGATTATGGCAATCATACCCTTTATAACTACCGTGTTAAGGTAGCGTTTGAATATGTCAAACACAATGTTCATCAAGTGGAAGACTATAATAACTTCATGTCTAAGGATTCGAATGACATAACTAATATGAGATATATGTACGACATAGACCATAACATAAATCTCATACAGCGGGTCATGTCCAGTACCTTGTTCCAAACAAGTGCCCATAAATCTAACATGATCATCCCATGATCATTTAGCCTTTATACTAGTGCTTAACAAGTACTAGGGACGGGGATTATTATAAGTAAACATGAACAACAATAATAATCAAAACATCTCTTTATTGATATGAAATAAATGATAACAATTACAACGTTTATTAAACGTGCCTAGGGCACCACTACCAACAGTTGTGGGGGAGGCGGCGGGAGCCCTTGACCTTGAGCAGCGTTATTGGCCACGTTAGGAGGTGACGGATTAAGGTTGCCTTCCGGCGTAACACTTGCTTGTTGACCATCGGCTGGAATTTCAACCATGAGGAGATTGTGGTTATCCGAACGAAAAGTTCTCTGATCAAACGTTTCCCGGCAATGGAACTAAACTGATGTTGCCAAAAACGTACTGGATAAGCCTTTCGTCTAGCGGTTCAGATAAATCCAGCTAAGAGAACTCCTCGTGCAGATCTACACACACGAAATAATAAACGTAAACTAGCCGGGGCTTCACCTGCGAAGGCCCTCCGACGTGAGAATAAGAATACGGTTTGTACGAGAAAAATAGAGAGAAATCAATTGACTAGAGTCAGAGCCAAAAGAGTTCATTACCCCTTTCCTGTATGGAGGACCTGTTTATATAGGCGTGGGTGAATAAGTCGTGACTTGTTAGGAAAGTCAAGGAGCCTGTGTTGAGGTTGGACTTGAATTCTTGGGAGTTGTACTCCTGATAGGGATGATTGTTGTCCCAGTTATCCGGTAGAAGATGTCTCATTGTTTAGACAAGGATTCTCTGTATTTGTATATCAGTTGAACTCTGCTTGTAGACTCCCCTGTGTACTAGGAAGGTAGTGTTTAAATGAGATATGTCGGGCTTGTCATCCAACTCGGCTCGTCATAGAGGCCAAGCTAGAGATTTAGATCGACTTTTGCCACCTGTTTCGGCCTATGTGAGCTCGGCTCATTCGACCTAGGCAATGTCGAGATTTACCGGCCCAAGGTTCATGGGCCTCTTATCTTTTGGGCCTTATGCGGTATGGGCCCAAAGTTCATGGAACCCAGTGACCAAGTAGGTTCATGTCGTTCAACTTGTTATTGACACACCATCAAAAATACTACCAATAACGAGTTTTAGATTTTCATTAGATAATTAAATCAATCTAAAATCATTGCTCAAAACTCTTTTCGTAGCAACGTAAAAAAAAGCGTGAAGATCATTTTGGGACGGAGGGAGTACTATCTATCTCTTTAGAAAATATTTTTCAAAAAATACCTTTCACATTTATAAATTATCAAATGATCCGTCGGTACTCGCACGGGGTTATTGCTAGTCACAAAAAAGCGTATTGAAAGAGCGCTATTGTTGTGGATGAAAGATATAATGAGAAAACATCTCATTAAACTGCATTGATTTTTAGAATGGCCAACAAAATTCCAACAACAAAATTTAGAAATGGGATCAATTTACATTATATGAGAAAGTGGGAGTGTTTTATTTTGATTTTATTGGTCAACTAAAAGAAAATGAATTGATAGTATGTTTAATTGTGAATTAAGAAGTTTTTTAAAGATTTAATTTTATTTATTAGTGGAAATCTATCTATCTGTCTATAACTATATACTAATTCAGAAACCGCTGATGTCATCATTGCCACATGTCAACAATAGATTAAAAATTTTCCCGCTCAAATGACTTGCTGACATCATCTTAATTCATATCTAATTAATGTATTAATACCTAACAATTATTCATTAGGACTAATTGGATACTCCCTCCGTTTCAAAATATCTGTCGCTTTAGACTTTTTCACACATATTAAGAAATGTAATTAATGCATGTTAAGAAGACCCATTTTCCCCTAAATAATTCAACTTTCTAGGTGATTAAATGCTTGCATGAGAGATAGTTTCACCATTATTAATAAGGGTATAATTGAGACAAAAGGGTAAAAGTGCATTGATAATAGTAAAGCGACAGATATTTTGAAACAATTTTTTACTCCTAAAGCGACATATAATTTGAAACGCAGGGAGTAAATGAAAAGACACCCAAGTATAACCCCACTTTACGAGGTGAGCACCACCTAATCAGCTACTCTTCTTGATACTCATTTACCAAAATAATATTTGCACTATCTGTTTTATTTTCTTTTCTTTTTTTTCCTGTATTTTCTTTTTTCTTTTTGGCTTTGCAGTTACCTTTCATATTTTCTGTTCTTTTTTTTTTATTTGTACCATCCATTTCCTCTTTTCTTCGGTAACATTAAATTTCATGCACATCATTTAAACATCAATATAATTTTAAATAAAACATATATTTATAATATTTAAAACTTTTACTTATATAAGAACAGTATGTACCTCCTCCATCTCATTTTTTTTTTTTTTAAGTTGGCCCAAGAGTTAAAAAGAGTAATATTTTTATTAGGAAATATAAAAAGTGAAGTAAAGTGTTGTGACTTAGTATGAATAAAGAAATGAGTAGGAGAGAAAAAGTGAGGTAAAAAATTATTAGTAGATACATAGTTATTACGAGTATGACATGTGAAACTATTGAATAATCCGTCTCAAAACAAATGAATAGATGTCACGCTTTTTTGTATGTTTCTTTGAAATAAGTTTGAATAGTAATTTCAGTTTAATTTATTTATCCTAATGAAAAACTAAAAAAATGTTACGGATATTATTTTTAATTGTGTATCAACATGTTTTATAATATTATTAGTATGAGGAAGGATAACTATGAGTGTTATAACTTCGACCCATTACTGTAACATTCTATATGATGGATATATAATATGACCAATAAAATGGCCAAAAAAAGGTGCTGTCCATTCCAATTCCAGGCTATTTAATTGAATTCTAAACTTGGTTTCAGCCTTCCAATTCCCCCAATATTACTTATCCCAGATGAAGACAATGTGTTTCTTGGGATCCTTCTCATACTTGAGGGCGGAGGTGATGGAGATGGGGCTTGACGGAGAATGGAACTGGTTGCAAAACTTGTTTTCTAGCGTGCGTGGTGTGTTTTTGGGATCAAAAACAAAAGAAACAATGGTTGATGACTTACTTGCTGGGTTGGCCATAAACACATACTAATTTACCAACCGGAACTTTTTTGGATTTTAATTTGAGATCTGCAGTTGGATTTTGATTTTCTTTTTAGCAGAGGAGGGGAGGAGGTAGAAAGCAAAAGCTTCGATTCAGTGAGAGAGAAAGGGTCAACGTGTAAAAAAAAAGGAATAGGATGTAATTACACGCAGCTGACTCAGCATTACTTGGGTTGATTCGTACGGATTAGTCCGTATATGAAACGTCCTCTCTCTCTCTCTCTATATATATATATATATATATATATATTAACTTTTATAGTGCATTGTTTAATATGTGGAATATCACTTTGATTATCGTTTTTGCAGGATACTCTCAACTATGCAATAGAAGAATTGCCTGAGGAGGAGCGAAATTCTCCAAGTAAGAGACAAAAAAATATTTAATGATAATCTTGGAAATGACAGCCATGGACGTCTGCGTTGTATGGGACTTGGTTTGACCAAAACAAAGGTGTTCGGTAAAGCAACAGCTGAAACTGTAGCAGCAGCTCGTGCTGATCTTGAGGGGAAAATGGAATTACAAAAAATGACCATGGAAGCTGAATTTTCTAAGCTTTTGGAAGCTCAGAAAGAGGCCCAAGAAGCTGAATTTTCTAAGCTTTTAGAAGCTCAGAATGAGGCCCAAGAAACTGAGTTCGCAAGGCGTCTAGAGGCTCAGAAAGAGGCCCAAGAACTTGAATTTTCCAGGCATCTAGATGCTCACAAAGATGCTCTTAAAGAGTCCCAGGAAACTTTTCAGCGTAACCTCATGCAACAGCTACAAGCTGCAAACAGTGGTTTCGTGTTTCAACCAATATAACCACCTCGGAGTACAAGGCACAAGTAAGTCATTTAGTTTCTATGTTATTGTTGCTCTTATGGTTTGTCACTTAAACAAATTTCCCACTGCTAGAAACTATTTTTACCTTTATATATGTGCTTAGATTTGAAAAATGAGTTCTTATTTCATGTTAAGGTACACTTGTCTTACTCCAAGGTTGAAGCTGTATTATGTTTCTTTTAAATTCAGTGAGATGGTGGCTTAACTCCACTATGTTTCTTTTCTTACTCCAAGGTTGAAGCTTCAATTTTTTTAAGAAAAATGTTGCAACCCCTGTAATCTCTCTGAATTTCTGCATTGTTAATACAAAAAAATGCATTCAATCTACTCCATAGTTGGGTTCTTGTTATATTTGATGCATTATCAGATATTTCGTTTTGGATTAGCGTTTGAGTTCATTTTTGGTTGATTTTGGGCTGAAAAAAATTGTGGGAGTTATCATAAGTGTTTGAGTTC
Organism: Campanula takesimana; assembly: GCA_026119855.1. NCBI lineage: Eukaryota > Viridiplantae > Streptophyta > Magnoliopsida > Asterales > Campanulaceae > Campanula > Campanula takesimana. The sequence goes on along the minus strand of JAOWBW010001563.1, from coordinate 82,513 downwards.
ATTTGTGGTTCCTTTTGAGCTGAAAAAATTGTTTGAGAGTTATGTTTCGGAAGTGTTTGGGCTCATTTTGGTTATTATTTGTTCATTTATGGTTCCTTGTTTCTTTTACTTTTCTCTAATGGTTGGTTATTAATGGTGGTTATTAGAGTTTTTTTTTTTGGTTTAGATAGATACTTTAAGTCAATGTTTTCGTTTTTTTTTTCTTTCTAAAAAGTTTTAAGTAGTAAATAGATGACTTTCTCATGTTACATGTTAATTTTTTTTCCTTTTACCTCTTCTTCATTATATAGAGAAACACTCTTACATATATACTCTTGTATTTTGTTTGGCAGATTATTGGAGAATATTGTTGAGACAAGTGCTTGTGGAGAAGGCAGATGAAACAACTTAGATATGTCTTTTGTTATCTATTAGAATTTTGAAGTAGTTTTTGATTAACTCTGAGAGTTGTGGACATGTTCCTACTACTTATTTAGGGATCATCTGTACTTCAGAATCTGCTTTTGCCTTTATGTTCTTTTGAGTTTTTGAAATTGTTGGATGAATTATGAAAGTGCCTTATAGGCTTTGGTTTGTTGTTTATGACCCAAAATAAATAATTAAAATTGCTTTTGATCAAAAGTAATTTTGGATATTCATTTTAGGGAGGAGAGAGTAAATGGAAGACTATTTATGTAAATACCTTACACAAGCTTTGTAAAAATGTAAAATATACAATCTTTATATAATATAAATATATATGACAGATACCAGAAACCGCCTTATATAATAAAACATATACACGGCGGGACTGTCGTAAATGTTTCAAATAGGAAAGGTCATGAGTATCATTATATACGGCGGCTATAACCCTCGTATTTACGAAACTTATATACGACACGCACAATTTCCTGTCATATATAATGTACACGGCGGCTGTCTTTTGCCGTATTCACATATACGACGAGAACATATATGACACGTGCCTAACCGTCGTATAGTCGCCGTATTTACTATATATGACGGACATACTGTCTATATACGACAGTGACGGGCCGTCATAAATAGTAAAGACTCTTGTAGTGGTGGTATAAACTTTTTTTTTTTTTTTAGTTTTTGAAGTATATAAAACGGACACCCAAAAGAAAAGTTTTTAAAGCATAAAATGGAACGAAAGGGGTATTAAAGATTAAAATTCTTCATCCGTACTTAGAATAAGTTATTCATTATTATCAAAAAAAAAATGTAATAATGTGGACATCAACTGTTTTTAATAGTTTATTTAACATTTTACCTTAACTAAATCATCATATAGAATTATTTTTATAAGTTTAAAATATATAATAATGATCGAAAGTGGAGATTTAGTACAATATCAAAATTTTGATTTTCATTCATTTACATTTGTTTTCTTTATAAAAATAAAAGTGGTTATTTTTTTGACAAAAACTTGTGTGAGAACACTCTAACCCGTCTCATGGGTGAGACTGGTCATTTTTTTGACCCATTACCCGACCCAAAACCCTGCTCCAGGACCCATGGGGGGACCCTGCCACGTGGCAGCCCCTCATTGGCCCCAAAAATTTTTTTTTTTTTTTTTTTTTTTTTGCTTTTTTTAAAATTTTTATATTTTTTTTTTGGTTTTTTTCGGTTTGTGAAAAGTAATAGTTACCATCTCTTAAAGTAATAGTTACCATCTCTTAAAGTAATAGTGTATATTCCTATGTTTTCTTCGTTTGCCAAAAGTAATACTTATTATAACTAAAATGTAACAAACGTGTTATTTATATGTAATAGTATTTGTAAATAATTGTAATACATATGTATAGATATCTATTTGTTTTCAAACAATAAGTTACAATGGGGTCAAATTTATCATGATACATGTAAAAGTATTACATTATCTATAGAAATCTGTTACAATTTCGTCAATCAAAGTGTTACATTTACTTGTATAAACTTACTATTACATTCATATACATAAGTTATTACTTTTCAAATGGGTAAAAACGAGCTTTTGTTTTTTTAAAACAAGTATTACGTTTACTTATGAACAATGTTACTTTAAGAGATGGTAACTATTATTTTTTGCTAAACCACTGAAAAGCCGAAAAAAAAAATATAAAAACAAAAAAAAAAAAAAAATTTTTTTTCCGGCCAATTGTGGGCTGCCACGTGGCGGGTTCGGCCCATGGGTCATGGGGCGACCCGTCTCATGCATGAGACGGATCCCCTTGTTCTCATGGGAGACCACCTCTATTTTTTTTTATAGCTACAGTTATTAGCTTTGACTTGGAAAGTACCCTTATTAGTTATTTTTGGTATGCAATAATAGTATTGCTAATCTGCCATCAAAATTTTTATTGTTTTGTTTTTTATATTTAATAGATATTATTTATAAACTATTTAAACTTTGCAATTTACCTCCAAAATGGGGTCATGTTGTAGCATTTTATTTGGATCTCTTTACATGTAGATTGTATTCAACTTGTGTATGAGATGATACTTTATCTCACATATCACAATTAAAAGTTAGTATTAGCTTATTTGGCTTTATGTAAAAATCTTTTACACACCATCCTGATCCAGGTAACCTCAGTAGTTTTGAAAATTATTGAAAGTTTGTGGTGGCTTTGAATAAATTTATGGTCCGTGAAACAAAATAGATGAAAGTAATTGTATTTACTAAAAATATGGCCAATGAAACAGATTATCATGTGATAAAAAAATATTACTACCTCTGTCCCTGAATGAGTGTCTAAATTTCATTTTAAGGGACACTGAAAATCTCAACTTTGTTGTACAATTTGGTAGCAAATATTCATATATAATCTTGTAATCTTCTTTCCAAACATTTAGTTTTGCACGTATAAAGAAACCGGTGAAAAAAATTTCGAAAAAAAACATTTAGAGAGAAAGTTATGCTAAAAAAAGACACTTATTTTGGGACAAAGATTTCTTGAAAATTGACACTCATTTAGGGACAGAGGGAGTATTAAAATATATTAATCTCTCTAATAATTAAAATTTTATAATTTATTTTAATAATGTAAAACTTATAATTTCATCGCACGGGTATTAATCTAGTTTAATTATAATTTTGAACTGAAATTTAATTATATTGACAACCAAAAAATTATAGTGAAACAATTTTTATTACACATAATTATAGAGTAAGATGAAGTATGGTCCCCTCCATGAGGCCTAAGTTGCAATCACCTTTGGGCCTATTAGCCTGGACTCAGACCCATAGTATGGCCCCGTATCGGTCGGTTGGGAAATTCAGCACTGACATCCGTGCCATACATTTTTGGTCAGATAAAAACATTGAGATGTCCCAAAACCTCCCTCCTCACACAATCCTCTTTCCTCGTTGTAAGATTCCACCGCCGATCCTTCTAACCGTCGCCGCAAAATAAAATCCCCGGACTTTCTCTCTCCATCCCCAGCGATGTCTCAGGTAATTTCCGATTGTTTGTATCGAATTCAGTTCGATTTTCAACCATTGATTTTTCATTTCAGATTCGTTTTGGTGGTTAACTGTTTGTTGTTTTTCGGTGATTTCTCTATTTTTTTCTTTTGCTTTACTTTACTTGGAGTTTAGTTGATTTTCGTTTCGAATCGCGATCTGTTGTTGATAAGTGTTTTTTTTTTTTTGTACTGGATTACGAATTTTATTTTCTTGCTTTTGATATACTCTAGCAGTGTTTAATTTGATTTTATTGATGTGTTTAGGCGTCTGATAAAGATTCTGCATCCAAACCCACAAAATCTGGAGGTATTCATCAGTTTCTATTTTTTGTATTCTTGTTGTGATTTTACATGTGCTTGCATGTGTGTGTGTTGGAAATACTGTATTTTTACTCCTTCGATTGGAGAAAGAGTGAATTGAAGGACATGTCGTCAATGTTGATTTAAGTTCAGTTACCGCCTGGGAGTGTGGTTTGATATAGTGCTATCTTATTCAGTTGGTTTTTATGAAAGTTAGCCGTGGGTTGCAAAAGCTTGTCACTTGACTTGCATTGGACTGTAAAAAATATAATCATCTGATTCAACGTTTTCAACAAGTTTTGTGGTTTGTTGGTCGTAACTTAGTTGGTCTATTTAAGGAATTGAGTGGCCTTGAAGTTTGCGCAAATGGGGATTGTTTATTTAGAAACTTATCATTCATCAGCTTTAAATGACAGGGTGTTTGAGAAACCAGATGTTACCTGATAGAGATACTTCATGAACTTATGATAATAAGGTGAAGAGGCTCCAGCTTAGTCCACTGAGAGGGATCTATTGTCCACTGATGTGCTTTATGGGATGAACAAGGCTTGTAGTTTTGATTCTGCTGCTAACTGTCATATTACTATTTAGCTTGAACTTTAGGGAGCTGTATTCAAATGGCTTGGGACTGTGAATGACTTGAGAGAGAGCTTTGAGATATAGTGATCCATGGCGAATTGGTGCTCTTTTCTCTCTATGTAAATTGTAAAATAGTTTGGCCTGCTCTACAGCCTAGTCACCCAATGTTCTTAAGGAGGAAGGGGTGGCAAACTTGTGCTCTTGTCTTGGGGCATTGTATTGGTGACAAACTAAAAATCAATTAAAATGGAATATTATTCATAACATTTCATTTTATTTTGTTACATAGTGAAATTATATTTGCGCTTAGGTTAATTATGTATGGTCCTCATTTTCCATTTTTTAAGTAAGTGAATTCATCTCGAACAGTTGTGGTTAAAGATTGGAATCGTGTTTTGTTTCCCGTTAGTAGTAAGATCTCTTCCAGATACATATTATGGGTATGGTGAAGTATTTTCATTTGGGTGGTCTGGTTATCCAAACTACTTGTATTATGCTCCAACACAAGTGATTCAATCTGTTTAATTTCACAGAAGTTTTTATATTTCTTGTATTTGAACTCTGGAGCAAATCACGGAAAGAAAATTTGTAATCTATTTACAGAACACCACTGTTGGTTAATTTACATAAAGTAGCAAGCCGTTGTAATTCGTACATGCATGCCCCTTTAATGCTCTCTCGCACTTTTCCTTTCCTTTGCGTGGTTTGTTTCTTAAATGATGATTTGTTTAACCTTGTAAATGCATTGCACATAATCTCTTTTTCTTTTTTTCTCTTTTTTTTCCCCCTTCAGAAAGTCCCTCTGAATCAGCTGGTTCAAACTCACTAGGACAAGCGACAGCATCTGGACCGGGAGGTGGATTTCCAGGAGCCAATCCCTTTGATTTCTCATCTATGGCTGGCTTGCTCCAAGTAATTCATTTATCCTTTAATGCTTCTTATCACGATTTAGATGTTTGAACACATCTACGTTCTTTCCTTCTTTGTTAAATGTTTATTGGAAACAATTGTACTTCAGGTAGTTAATATCTCGGTAAGATGGATGACAAAGAACTATGAAATTTTTATAGTGATGGTTGTGGTTGATAAATCACTCTAGATCTTCATGAAGAGCGATTGCAATTGAATTTTGTTTTTTACTCGAAATATTCTGTGGCATTACCTTGAAGTTTTCAGTAACACACTTGCTCATTTTTTTCCTGGTTTAGAGTTTATATTATCTACAAAGTGAAGCGTCACAGTTGCTAATTCCAGTGAGATGTAATTTTTTTCAGATTGACTTGATTAGTGAGTAAAATTGCTTATGATACTATATAATCATCTGTTACTACAGAATCTGTTCCTGACTTATCTTGTGTTGTGATTTTGACTTTATTGGTACATGTTACAGGACCCTAGTGTTAAAGAACTAGCTGAACAAATAGCAAAAGATCCCTCATTTAACCAGATGGCCGAACAGCTTCAAAAGACATTTCAAGGTGCTGATGCTCAAGAGGGTATCCCCAACTTTGATACACAGCAATACTTCTCCACCATGCAGCAGGTTATGCAAAATCCTCAATTTATGACCATGGCTGAGCGCCTTGGTAACGCTTTAATGCAGGTATGAGTTAGAAGTTAGAATTGTCAGCTGTTTATATGCACTTTCGATGGGAGAGGGTATCTTGATTCCTTCACATTTTTTTGCAGGATCCATCTATGTCTCAAATGCTTGAGAGTTTGGCTAATCCTACGCAACAGAACCAGCTCGAGGAGCGGATGGCGCGCATTAAAGAAGATCCATCTTTGAAACCAATTTTAGAAGAGATAGAATCTGGAGGCCCAGCTGCAATGATGAGGTCGTAGAAACTTACCGTTTCACTAGAAATGTACATATGCATATATGATGGTTTTAGAGTGATATATTGTTTCATGCTTCACAATATATTATTGTATGTGGCACACACAGAACAATAAATTATCTGTGGTTGTGTCTCTAGTCTAGCTATCATATAATTTATGCCCCCTCTTTGCCACACGAAGTGAAGGATTCTACTCCAGTGAAAAGTACTCCCACAAATAAGTTGTTCGACTTGACATGTGGAAAAATGAGTCAACTCTATCCTGTTTGATGATTGCACAATAAATGGTCCAGACACTAGTTTGTCATTAACTGAGTACTTTCTTCATTTTTTATTTTTTGAATTTATATGAAATAATATATGAAAAATCTGAACTTTTTAACTATATCAGGAACCTAAGGCTTGCTTGTGACGGCATGATTAAATATTGCATTGCGTCTTTTTAGAATACTTCTTGAAGAAATATTTTATATTCCCATAGGTATCACAATTGCAAAATTATGAACTGTGGTATTGCATATTTCCTATTCAATATAATGCAATTTATGATGTTGTTGATCAATGTAGAAGAATTTTGTCAGTGATGTCATTTATCATGTAGGTCTTTGTTTTCTTTTATGGTCTTCATATATGTGTGCATTTATTTTATGTTACGTTCATTGCTTATTTACATTATTAATATACATAATCATTTTCTTTATCTATTTACTTGTAAAGGTTGATCTTTACTATGTTTGAACATACGTTCTTGAGGTTTAAGCTAAGTGCCATGTTAGTTTCTTACTTGTAAGTGATATGTTTTTATAGCCTAGAGATAACATTCTGTAGCTTTTTTAGTTTAATGTAGTTTCTTGTTTTCTTTCTTTTTTCCCTTGTTGATTGTCCATCCTTTGTATATCATAATATTCCAATACCACCTTCCTCTCGTATAAGAAAAATAAAATTGCTTTGTAACTTGTTTCTTATCAAAGACTGTTCTTTATTGGTGTAATTTTACGTTCTAAGTCATAAATGTCTTTTATAGGTACTAAATAATCTCTTTACCTGTTTCTCTTTGTTCTACACCTCCCATCCACCTTTTAAATACATTTAGGTACTGGAACGACAAAAATGTTTTGCAGAAGTTGGGTGAAGCGATGGGTCTTGCAGTACCAGGAGGAGAGACTGCCACTTCTGGTGAACATTCTGGTACAGATGAAGCAGAAGAAACAAATGAGGACGAGTCTATTGTTCATAATACTGCCAGTGTTGGTGATGTTGTGGTATGCTCTCTGGAGTAACTCTTCTGTCTGATTTTAACTTTATAGTCAGTGTATAGGATCTTATATGATGACTATGATCATGTATGGTGATATTTGTCAGATGTGAATCAGTTCTGGTAAAAGTGAAAGAAAAAAAATTAGAAATTAAGTGAAAACATTAGTCATGTTGCTACTTCTATTCAATATATATGCAATGATATTATGCAAACATTAAGGGTATATGTATATATACCGCTAAAAATGCTTGAAACTTAAGCTTCCTTTTAAAAAACTAAAAATGGACACGCACTTTTGAATGGGGGAGTATATATAGTTAGGAAACAATTTGAAACTAGCAGATCTGAAGTTGCATATGGAAATATGTCTGTTTCATTTGTCTAGTATTTATCAGCTGAGAGTTATCTAAAATAGATCAACTGAGCGACCACTTTTCCTGGATACCAGCTTTACAGGTGCTCTTTAAAGATTTTTCTTAATCTTTATGGTGTGCAAAGCAGATACATAATGTGCTACTATATTTGGTCCCACATATCATATGTGACCTCCTAAAGTGGTTGAAAGTCGAACTCCTTAGTTTCCTTAAACTGAATAGAGACGCCCATTTTGGGTTGGAGGGAGGCTAGCAGAGTTGAAGTTGCAGATAGCAATGCGTGCCATTTCATGTGTTTGGAAATTGTAATCATTGATTTACCATTAAACAATTTTACCAAAATTTAACCGAACGACAGTTTCCCTTGATAATGCATCATGGATGCAGTATAAAGATTATGCTTAATCTTTTTGGTCTGCTAAGTAATTACTGGTTAGTCAAAGAATTCAATGTCATCTGCCAAGTAGCTGCCTGGTAATTGGCCTAGTAAACAAATGGAGGGGTGAGTAGAGATCTTAATGATGGTGGACCCAGGGTTTATTTATATGGGATTAAAGTCAAAATTAGTCTTTTGCCTCTGCAAAAGTTCATCTTTTGTCATTCTGCCAGGTAAGTGGCCTAGTAAACAAGTAAAGCACAATTCCTTAAATAGTTTGCCAGGTCAACTGGTGACACTTTTTATGGGACAGAAGGAGTAACAAAACTTCTCTTGCTTTGTCAGATTTTCCTTGTTACTAGATTAACTCTTTCAGATCTTAATTTATTTTAAAGCGGTGCATGCAGAGAGATAATTAGGTCTTATGTTTATGTGATATGTAGGGTTTGAAGAATGCACTAGCTGCTGGTGCTGATAAAGATGAAGAAGATTCAGAGGGTAGAACAGCATTGCATTTTGCTTGTGGATACGGCGAGGTATGACTGATTTTATCTTGTTATTAATTGCTGTTCAATTTTTTTTTGGCGAGTAGTTACCGTTAAATGGCTTGTTATTGAGGGCAAAGCCTCTTTTATGTGCATGAATATTTTTAGCTAGGCCATGTGGCGATGCTGGTTTTTAGATACAACCTTATTATCTTATTTCCATATAAGATATGGGCATAGTAGATTCCATAAATTACTTAAATATCGACTGTTTCTTGTCTTGCTAAGAACTACCCAGAAACTAGAGGTAATATATAATTGTGAAGGCATCATCTTGTGTTCAAATTCCAGATGCAAATCAGTCTGGTGTCTACTGTCAACAAACATGGGAAAATGGCCTAGTCCAATGATAACTGATGTGGGTATCGAGAATAGTTATCAGAACAGGGGATGTATTGTTTGTTGTAATTTCATTTTCATGATGCTTGTCAGTATATTTTTTGCATTCAGGTCAAGATATACACCCTTTGTCACCAAAAGATGCCCTTTCCTTTTTGGCTTGTCCCAGGAAAATATTTCCGTTTCTTAAAATGCTACTCCCTCCGATCTTAAGTGAAGTTCCATTACAAAAATGTACTCCCTCCAGTGGCGGACCTAGGATTTTAGAACACCGGGTGCACAATTTACGCTACACAAAATTTTCCGTAACGCAATTAAATTACAATCATAACTTCAAATACAGTTGTCTCATAATCATAGTTATAAATCCCGTACCAGTGAGCGCACCGGTTTTGTTACTAGAATGGGACGTACTAGTAGTGGGCCACGGCGCACCGTATCGGATTTACTGCATTCTTTTCTTTTTTTCATAGATCTCTATAATTTTGTTGTCCCAAAAATATAGTTTCATTTATTCTTTTTAGTTATAAATTATTTTTTGTAGATAATTAATGGTTTATACCAGTATAAATTTATTTGTAGATATTACTCCCTCCGTCCCGGTTTAAGGTTTTTTGTTTGACTTTGCAAACTTATTAAGGAATCAAGGCAAACTTGAGTCAAGAATACTAGTGGGTGGAGGATATAATTGACCACTCATAAAGCAAGTGGGGTATGAACTTTATGAGGACAAGATTGTCCAAAACACTATTTATCCTTTTCCATTTAAGGAATAAAGCAACTAAAACCCTTAAATTAAGACATACCAAAAAGAAAAGTAAGAACCTTAAATTAGGACGGAGTGAGTAATGAATAAGATGGTTAATTGGGTGCGAATTTTGTAAAACAAACTTTTAAATTTTGTACAAATCTTGAACCTTCCCAACAACATCTCGAGCCCATCATCCACCTAGCAAAAGTTGTGTCAAGCAGTTCTCCACTTTTTCATTTTACCTCTTCCTCTCAACTCTAACATTGAAATCCAAACACCAAATCGTCTGCTTCATCCCCACCCATTTCAAGCTTTCTTTTTCAATTTTCTTTATCTCATGGAGAACCAAATTTCAAGCATTTCTCCACTTTTCTTCTTCTTCTTCTTCTTCCTTTCACTCGTCCAAACACCAATTTTCTTTTTTTCAATTTTGGAGGTGCACAGTGCACTTAGTACCCCCCCAAAAAAGTGGAAAATTCAGTTGACCTGGTGCACGTGCATCCCCAGCTACTATGAGAGGTCCGCCCCTGACTCCCTCCGTCCCAAAATACATGTAGTTTAAGGGGTTGGAATTTGTCCCAAAATGTTTGTAGTTTTGCTTTTATCTAGACATCTTTGACATTGATTGTCAAATATACCCTTATTTATGATGGTAGTTGTCATTGTAAAAGCATTTAATTGTCTTGGTACTTGAAATATTTCAAGGGTAATTTAGTCAATTAAACATGCATTGATTGCTTTTCTTAATTTGTGTAAATCCTAAAACTACAAGTATTTTGGGACGGAGGGAGTACTAAATAAGTATCCATTATCGTGGAACAACAAAATCATCTCCTTTCATTCATCATCTTCTTACTAACTCTTGCAATCATGAAGTGACATGATGAGATAATTAAGTGTATTTATGTATATATGCTTCAATAAATGCTTAAAAGGCAACTTTTTAGAAATCTCCTTGGTGAAAAATTGACACTCATTTAGGGATGAAGGGAGTATAATATTAGTGCGAGTTTTACTTGACATTGGGGACTACCTTTACTAGATGGAGGGAGTATAAGGTAAATCAAGAATGAATCCCAGTGACAAGTATTCATTCAATTTTGCATTAGAATACATTGGGAGTCGACTATGAAAAGAATCTTTATCCTTGTGTATCACTTGCTCAGATTTTTATTATCCAACTTTCCTTTTTTGTTGTCCACTTGGATATCCAATGTATATTAATTACCTAGTTTCCCATCATACCCATAAATGAGTTAATTAGACATTCGGTCGTCTTGTTGGTTTCCATCGGATGAACTCTTTGTGCATTTGCATGGGAAATCTATTAAAGGATCAAATGGAAATCAAAACATCAAGCATTGTAAGAAATTTTATACAAATAATAAAATTACTGTTATTGTCTTGTAGAACCAAAAAAAAAAAAAAAAAAGAGATGGAGTGAGTATATACCAACTGTTTCTGTAAGTATTTGTCAAATATAAACTAACCTTATATCACCAAAATATGAAATATAGCGCAGTTGTTAGTATTTTTAGTACTACCTCTGTCCCTAAATGAGTGTCCAAATTTCATTTTAAGGGACATCTGAAAATGTCAACTTTTTGTACACTTTGGTGGGAAAGATTCATATATAATCTTGTAATCTCCTTTCCAAACATTTAGTTTTGCACGTATAAAGAGACCGGTGAAAAAAAATTAAAAAAAAAACATTTAGGGACAAAGTTATGCAAAAAAAAGACTTTGGGACAAAGATTTCTTGAAAATGGACACTCATTTAGGGACAGAGGGAGTATATGTTTTTTCTCTATCGTAGAAGGTGTCACAGGATTTAATATTCATAGTGTTTCTTCAAGTAGAAAGAAGATTCATAGTTGACTGTATCACACGTGACAGGTGCAAAATGATAAACCCACCCATTAATATGAGACGAAGAGGCGACGTTAAGACCGCATCTTAGAGTAGTGATATTGCGTCCTCCTATACACAGCACGGTATCTTGATCTTGATGATCTATAATTAGGTTGGATAAGTGTCATCTGTGATATAGACTTTTGTCATAATGTATACGTTATATAGCTTTCCATAAACGATGTGGAGTACTTTGCTTAATCTTCAGCAGTTTTACCATTTATGATTCTTAGATTATAGCATAGCTATTTGGTACTGTTATTTAATGAAATTGTCCATTCCAACTTTTAAGATACTATACTACCTTGATAACCATGGTGAAAAAATCCTTCTTCAGATTCAACTTGTTTATTCAATACTCCCTTGATGATAGTCCCATTTGACTACCCAACCATTTTAAGGATACAATTTACTTTCCATTATTATCCTCAATGAATACATGAAAGGATCGGTTGAGGAATGAGGTGATCATGGGTAAAGTAGGAGTTGCACCGAGTTAGGAGGCCTGAAGAGTGGAGAAGTGATAAACTGGTGAGGGGTAGGGGAAGGCCCAAGCAAACTTGGATAAGGGTGATTGAAAACGATATGAGTTTACTTGGATTGGATGAAAATTTGCACACTTTCACTCCCACGAAACACCTTCAGCATTGGATTGACTGAAGGAAGTTGTTGCATAACATTAATGCTCCTTCTTACACCTTTCATTTAGAAGTGGCGTGAGACTACCTTGAAGTAACAGTAATCGGTGAAAGTTTTTGAAATATGAGTTTTAATTGTTCAACTTTGAAAATGGGACCAACTTTTTGGGACAAACAAAATGGAAAGTGGGACTAATATTCTGGGGCAGAAGGAGTTATCAGGATAAAGAAAAAGCATACTTGGTGTCGGCTTTATTTTGAAATGGACTTATCTAAGTGGCACAAATTTAAAAAGAAATTCTGAGCAGGAATGGAGACTAATTCTTCTTTAGTATGAGAGACCTGAACATCTGAGGTGCAGGAAGTTGAAACGTAGGACTAGTCGCTTACACATCGTAGGATGTTATTGCTTACTGTCCTTTATTCCTTGCATAATGAGAATGATGCGACTCTTTAGAAATGTCAGATTTTTTAAGTAAGCTGTGAAAATTGGACCAATTCTTAAATTCTTGTTAGAACAGAGAGATTCAACACTACCAATTGCAATACCCATATGACTGTAGTTGGCATGTTGTGATTGGGGTGCTGATATTGTCATTATTGGTGCTCTCTCTCTCTCATGTGGTAAGAGAGAGGGGTGTAGTATGCAAATGAATAAGCCTCACCCATCTTAACCATTAAAATGAGAAGCTAAGTAAATGAAGTTGTGAGTTCAGGTGAAATGTGCGCAAGTTCTTCTCGAGGCAGGAGCTAAGGTGGATGCCCTTGACAAGAACAAGAACACAGCCCTTCATTATGCAGCTGGTTATGGCAGGAAGGAATGCGTAGCCCTTTTGCTAGAGAATGGTGCCGCTGTGTAAGCTCTCCTACTATCTACCACTTTGAATATTTATTTTATTTTTCTTGGTCCATCTTTTTATTTGATTTTTCTTAAAATATTAATCAAAATTTTGTTGCAGCACACTTCAAAACTTGGACGGGAAAACACCAATTGATGTTGCCAAACTGAACAACCAGGATGATGTTCTCCAGCTGCTGGAGAAGGATGTTTTTCTATAAATTATCAAGTCATGTTTTTGGCTCCTTGTACACTTGCCATCTTTATTTATAGTCTGATTTGTGTTAGACCGGTTGAATGAGTGTGTCATCGAGTGTTACGATAATCTCAGCATCCCAACTTGTTGCCTTTACGATGCTATGTCTATTTATTATTTTCCTGTATATTTGTGGACTTACTACAATCAATATTGAGCTCACCTCTTCCCCTTTTGTGATAAATATGTTGAATTGATTTACTTACGCAACTCCTGTATGCCATACCGTTGAGGCTAACCTTTCAACTGGAACTTGCATTTTGGTGGCTAGGTTCTGTTCTAACATTTTGCTGTCGAGGTTTCATTAATGCCACATGTTAAGACATCATGGTTTTGTCCTTTCTGATTAAATAATGAAACCTGTCACTTTTTGAAAATTCTTTCAAACTCTTGGTGAACATTAGAAACCTTGATTGAATTCGTAGTGAATTCGTCTTTATGAGGTTTGATTCGTCCAATGCGAATCTACGAGAAATGACGTTGTCTTCAAGTTTTCAATCATTGGGATGAGGTTTGTCTTTTAAGCGTCGTCATGAAGTCAAACAAACTTATGCAGTTTGGTAAGTGAAGCGCGATTCACTTCACTTCTCGAGAGTGGGGTTTGCTTAACTGCGGTCTATCATTCGTAAAGTTGGCCAGATAATGTATGTGAGGTTTGCAGTTTATGATTGGACCTCATTCTTAAAACATGAAAACTAATTCGAGTGTCAATCTTAAAAGCACAAGTAACATCTAATCAATAAAAGCACTTATCAAAAATTTAAAGCAAAAACATCATTACATACGATCAACCATACAGAGTTAACAATCAATCAATCATTAATTATACACGGCGGAAATAATTTCAGTTCACGTTCAAATGCATTTTAAGATAAAATGAGTATATACACAAACAAAATTACATAATTTATTTAGAACGGTACACTATATGATTTTTATTTTCGGTATGCAGTTAAATACTACTACCTCTGTCTCTAAATGAGTGTTCAAATTTCATTTTAAGTGTCATAATTTTTTGTACAATTTAGGGGCAAAATTCATATATAATCTTGTAATCCTCTTTATAAACATTTAATTTTTGCAAGTATAAAGAGACCGGTGAAAATAAAATGGACGCTCATTTAGGGACAGAGAAGTATATCATTACCAAACTTTAGATTTAAAAAAAAAATAAAAAAAATCATATAACTCCATTAAATTAGTATCAGAAGAAAAAACCCGCCTAGAACTTCTCTCAAACTTCCAAGTTGGTTACATCATCTTCTTCCTTGTTCTTCTTGTTCAATCTCCAACAATATAATTGTTTGTAATTTTAATACTGAAATTACAAGCAATTGTGTTGTTGTTTTTAATTATATGTAAATTATAATATAATAAATTTCTCTCCTAAGTCGAGATCCGTTGATTTCTCTCCTCGTTGAGAGCTTGTCTTTTTTGTTCGTTTGTTTGTTCTTGTTGTGGTCTTGTAATTGCGATGAATCTTGCATTCTATCACAATAGAAAGATCATTTTCGTTCTTACTACACAAGGATATTTTACAGATTTTGAGATGTTTGGTGGACGTCTCTTCATCAACCCGGATTCTCAAGAAGATCCAGTGCTCAACGCTAAATATTATCCGATGTGGGATTTCTCAAATGCCAGATGGAGGCAGTTTACAAGTTGAACTTGGAGTAGAATTCGTATGTCTCAAAATTTCAATCAAAAAATTCATTGTTGTAGTTTAGAAAATGAAAAATCTTCTCATATTTGGGATGAACCTTCGACCTTTATGGAGTGTCATCTCTTTTATTATTGTGAATGAATGAATTTGTCGTGAGAGTATATATTTACAAGGCATACTATATACAAGGCATAAGTAAATTACTAAACTACCCTCATATATATACTCCCTCATTTTTTTCATTTTAAAAAGCCAATTTTTTGGTGGGCGATTCTTGGGAGAATTTTCGCCAGATTTTTCCGGCGGACATATCTCCCGCTCCGGTGATTATTTGGAAGATCCCAACGGTGAAAATGTGCGCAGTGGTGATGCGAACTGGCTCCAGAAGTTTGAAGACGATCCAACGGTTAACGAAGCGGGAATTGCACTTTTTCTGGTCCGATTTTGCATTGCAGTTTTTTGTAAGTTTTTCGTTTGAGGGCCTTTTGGCCGGATTTCTTGGTTGATTCTTTGTTTGTGGGTGGCGCCTAGATCATCCCTAGGTTCGATCATGTCAAAGGAGGGGATTGGAACTGTTTTGGTTGGGGTTGGAGGTAATAATGGCGAAGCTAGGGTGTTGAAGGGCGATTCTATTGTTCTGATGGTGTGTGGGCCTGAGATGGGGATGCGGTTGAGGTCGCCGGATTTGAGGACAGTTGACAGAAGAATGAATGGCGGCTTGGGGGTGGGGTAGGTAGAGGAGAGTGGCAGCTGGTGCATGGTTGGTGGCTGGCGGCGGCAGAGGAGGGTGGTGCCGGTGGTGT
Organism: Campanula takesimana; assembly: GCA_026119855.1. NCBI lineage: Eukaryota > Viridiplantae > Streptophyta > Magnoliopsida > Asterales > Campanulaceae > Campanula > Campanula takesimana. The sequence goes on along the minus strand of JAOWBW010001563.1, from coordinate 66,591 downwards.
TGGATGGTTGATTTGTGAAAGGGGGTTGGGAATGGTGGCAGAGAAGGGAAGGGCATTTTTGACATTATTGTGCCTTGTACACAATGGTGCTTTGTATTTAAAATTCACCATTTGTCGTTCTGTTCAAAAAAAAAAAAAAAAAATAATAAAAAAAAGTCGCACCCGTCGTAATACGATCCCTTCATCGGGCCTCGTGATCAGATTTGGGCTTATTAGCCTGGCCCCGTATCCGTCAGTTGGGAAATTCAGCGCTGACATCCGTGCCATACATTTTTGTTCAGATAAAAAGATTAAGATGTCCTCATAAACTAAGTTTCCTCAAAACCTCCCTCCTCACACAATCCTCTTTCCCTAGCCTAAGATTCCACCGCCGATCCTTCTAACCGTCGCCGCTAAAACCTCTCCGTCGTTCTCTCTCCTCGCCGCCGCGATGTCTCAGGTAATTCTCGATTATCTGTGTTCAATTCAGTACGAATTTCTTCAATTGATTATTCATTCGGATTCGTTTAATTGCTTAACTGTTTGTTGGTTTTAGTTAATTTCTCTCGTTTTTAGTTTAATTTAGTTGGAGATTGATTGATATTCGTTTAAAATCGCGATCTCTTGTTGAATTTGATTCTTTTTTTTTTTTTTGACGTACTCTAGCTGTGTTTAATTTAATTTTACTTGCTGTGTTTAGGCGTCTGATAAAGAATCGGCATCCAAACCCTCAAAATCTGGAGGTATTTATCAGTTTCTCTTATTTGTGTTTTTGTTGATTTTATCTGTGCTTGCATTTGTTTGTGTTGCAAATATTGTAATTTTTACTCCTTTAATTGAAGAAAGAGTGAATTGAAGTCAGTTGGTAAATTTTGTTTCAAGTTCAGTTACTGTCTGGGAGTGTAGTTTGATAGTATACTGCTATCTTGTTTACTTGGTTTTAATGAAATTGAGGCGTGACTTGCAAAAGCTTCTCACTTGACTTGCATTAGACTGTAAAAAAAAAAAATATCAACTGAGTATCAGTCAGATGTCCCCAATGGGAATTGCTGCACAGTTACTAAATAGTCACGGATGAAGGTCAAAGATCCTCGCTAGCCATCCCGTGAAAGCTATGTAACATAATGAAGAAGATCCCTTTTAATTTGTGTTCTCTTGTCGCGGGTGGCAAGACAATACATGAAGTAGCACCGTCGACCTTGGGACGGGCATAGTCCTTCATAATACGACAGGTCGGCTCAGCATTATCCCTCATCTCAACTTTCAGTTCTTCTACCACGGTGGTCGAAGTCTCAGTTTTTTTTTAAAAAAAATTGCTTCGAGGGGATTGCCCTCATCTATTTTGGCTCTTTACTTTTACCTACTTTATCGATGTTGTCATTTTTCAAAGGCTCCAGCGTAGAATTCAATGAACGACGTCCATGCATACTATTGTTAATTCTCTAAAGCAAGTCCCTGGCAACAGGGACAAAAACTTGATGAACAAATAATAACTCTTGCAAGTGCACAGGTTTACTGTGTAATTTATGCAAAAGCAGGGTGTTTAACCACATAGACTTGGTGGAGGGAAAACAATTAATGGCATTAAACAAAAGGATGACTGTTGATTATACTAATTAACTAAAGCAAATAAATAAAAGAGGCAAATATGACAGATTCATATAAAGAGAAAGACATAAAGATTGATTCGCACGTATCTCCCTTATGAATTCTGACTCACTATTATGCCCATTAATTATGGGTGTTTGCTCACTTTTGTAAAGACCCGGACAGTTCAATGTGCGGGTTAAGGTCTTAGTGTCCTTATTATGCCATGTCTTCTCCTAGGTCCACACAATATGCAAAGGACCCCTTGAGAATGATCAGAACACAGTGAACTTGGATCGCATATCGGGCCTTAGTTGCTCAACAAGATCACAGTTACCAACAGGATGATTAACATGCTAGTTAGCCGCCATAGCCAATTAAATACACCCAATAAACATAAATCATGTAGTAATATTTATGACTATTGAAACAAGAAAGATTTGGAAGAATTATAAAACTGTGATAAACCTTATAATAAAATATATTATATTATATATATATATACTCCCTCCGTTCCGGGTAAGTTGCAACATGGAAGGGGAAGCACAAAAATTAAGAAAGGAGAATAATGAGTGGTTGGGAGGAAGAGAGAGAATGAGTGGAGAATAATGAGTGGTTGGGAGGAAGAGAGAGAATGAGTGGAGGATTATAAAAGTAATAAAGAGTTTCCTTATTTGGCATTGTTGCAACTTAAGTGAAATGCCCAAAATGGCAAATTGTTGCAACTTACCCGGAACGGAGGGAGTATATATTATATTGATCATAACTTCGATACAAGTTACCTTTAATCCGTACATGAGAAGATTAGCTCATCATAGATTGATGAAACATAATCGAAGATGCGATAGTAATCATAAACAATGGTTTTTGATGAATGAAGAACACTTCTCAGTACCCTAATCTCGTATATAAAAGTCTTACTACCTAATAGGGTTGTCTATTTATGCAAGAAAATCTGGGTGAAAAACTAGGAAGAACTAGAGAAGTAGGGAAACTCTTGTCAGGGTTATGCGGCTGCACCATACGGTCGCTTAGCCTTTCTGCCATCTATGCAGCCGCATGATGCGGTCACATGTTGTCCAGATTTTGCATTCTTCTTTTGTAGGCTATTTAAATAACACATTGTTGGTAAATTACATAAATTAGCAAGCCATTGTAATTCAGACATGCTTGCCCTCTTTAATGCTCTCTCTCACTTTTCCTTTCCCTTGCTTGGGCTGTTTTTTTAAGTGATGACTTGTTTAAAATGCATTGCATATAATCTTAATGTTTTCAGAAAGTTCCACTGAATCAGCTGGTTCAAACCCACTAGGACAAGCGACAGCATCTGGACCAGGAGGTGGATTTCCAGGAGCCAATCCCTTTGATTTCTCATCTATGGCAGGCCTGCTCCAAGTAATTCATTTATCCTTTAATGCTTCTTATCACAATTTAGATATTTGAAGACATCTACCTTCTTTCCTTCTTTGCGAAATGATTATTGGAAACAGTTTATCTTCAGGTAGCTAATATCTTTGTAAGATGGTAGACAAAGAACTATGAAATGTTATAGTGATGATGGTTGTGATTGACAATTCACTTCTAGATCTTCATGAAGAGCTATTGCAATTTTTTTATTTGTTTTTACTCAAAATACTCAATGGAATTACCTTGAAGTTTTCAGTAACTCGCTGATTTTTTCCTGGTTTAGAGTTTATATTATCCACGAACTGAAGCGCTATTTTTTGATAGAATTGATTAGCGAGTAAAATGGCTAATTTATATAATCATCTGTTACTAAAGAATCAGTTCCCGATTTATTTCATCTTGTGATTTTGACTTTCTTGGTATATGTTACAGGACCCTAGTGTTAAAGAACTAGCTGAACAAATAGCAAAAGATCCCTCATTTAACCAGATGGCCGAACAGCTTCAAAAGACATTTCAAGGCGCTGATGCTGCAGAGGGTATCCCCAACTTTGATACACAGCAATACTACTCTACCATGCAGCAGGTTATGCAAAATCCTCAATTTATGACCATGGCTGAGCGCCTTGGTAACGCTTTGATGCAGGTATGACTAAGAATTGTCAGCTGTTTATATGCACTTGCGATGGAAGAGGGCAATTTTGATTCCTTCACACATTTTTGCAGGATCCATCTATGTCCCAAATGCTTGAGAGTTTGGCTAATCCTACACAAAAGAACCAGCTTGAGGAGCGGATGGCGCGCATTAAAGAAGATCCATCTTTGAAACCAATTTTAGAAGAGATAGAATCTGGAGGTCCAGCTGCAATGATGAGGTCGTATAAACTTATCATTTTATAGAAATGTATATGTGCACAAATGATGGTTTTAGACTTATGAATTGTTTCATGCTTCACGAGTTCAAATCTATTATTGTCTTTACCTCACACATGACAATGAATTATCTGTGGCTGTGTCTCTAGTCTAGCTATCCTATAATTGTGCCCCCACCCCCTGCCTCACGGAGTGAATGACGCCATTTTGTGCCTCATCTACTCCATGGAAAAGTACTCCCACAACTAAGTTGTTAGACCGGACATGCGGAAAATGAGTTGAGTAAATTGTAATTACCGAGTACCATATTAGTATAGTCTTGGTAAGTGGGAGTGGACTTGATAGTTAGAGAAGTAGTTAAGCAAAGGTAAAATGGTAAAAGTGAGCGCCTAGAAAAGGGAAGTCTACTAAGTGGATACCTCATTTTCGGAACAACCAGAAAAGTAAAGTGAACATAGTAATTGAAATGAGACAAATAAATCTCACCTTGTGGAAGCATCGCACAAGCCTATCAAACTAAAATACTGCGAGATACAATAGGGAAGTTCCAGGCTGACACGTGATTGTAGTTTTGAGGATCCATTGTCTCTATCCTGTTTGATGATTGCACAATAAATGGTCCAGACACTAGTTAACTTCGTACCTTCATTTAAAAAAATATTTTATGAAATAGTATATGATCATATTCCATCACTGTCTTCCTTTCTTTTAAGAACAATAAATTTTTTTTGTAGCTTGTTTCTAAATTAAGGCTGTTCTTTATTGGTGTAATTTTAAATACATTTAGGTACTGGAACGACAAAAATGTTTTGCAGAAGTTGGGTGAAGCGATGGGTCTTGCAGTACCAGGAGGAGAGGCTGCCACTTCTGGTGAACATTCTGGTACAGAGGAAGCAGAAGAAACAAATGAGGACGAGTCTATTGTTCATAATACTGCCAGTGTTGGTGACCTAGAGGTATGCTCTCTGGAGTAACTCTTCTGTTTACTTTTATTGTTTGAATCAGTATACTATATGATCTTAGTTGATTATCATCATTTATGGTGGTATTTGTCAGTCAATTATACAAACAAAGTGAAAATACCAGTTCAATTTTGCTACTTCTATTCAATATATATGTAGTGATATAATGAAACATTAAGGTTTTATGTAATATTATTTAGGAAATAAATCAGAACTAGTGGATCTGAAGTTGCAGACAGCAATATGTCTGTTCATTTGTTTGGTCTCCAAAAGAAATACATAAGCTGCTACTATATTTGGTTCTGCAGATGTGTCTGCCTAAATTGATTGAAAGTTGAACTCCTTAGTTTCCTTGTTAATTTAAAGCTATAAAAGACGCCCACTTTTGGTTGGAGGGAGCATAGCAGTGCATACTAGTACATCTTCTTTGAAATTATAAGCTGAGATGTATTGAAAATATAATCATTAATCTACTAATGAACAATTCTACCATGAATTTTAACTGAACTGCAATTTCCCTTGATAATGCATTATGGGTGCAGTATTTTTTTTAAATTCTACCATGAATTTTAACTGAGAACTGCAATTTCCCTTGATAATGCATTATGGGTGCAGTATTAAAGATTATGCTTGATCTTTTTGGTCTGCAAAGCAATTACATAGTAAAATTTCTGGTTAATTAAAGAATTCAATGTCATTCTGCCAAGTAGTTGTCTGGTAATTAGCCTAGTAAACAAATGGAGGGGTGGGTGGAGATCAAAATGATGGAGGCACCAGGATTTGTCCATATGGGGTGAAAGTCAAAACTGAGCCTTTTACCCTCTGCAAACTCAACTTTGTTGAAGCTATCAAAGTCGAGTGTAATAGCAATATACTCTGTATCCATATTAAGTTTCATGCTTTCCTTTCTGGTCTGTCCTAAGATAAGTGTTGTGTTTCTAACTAAAGAAATAGTCTTTGTGCAATTTCACCATATGACAATTAATGTGCAAACAAGTAGAGCACATTCCTTAAATAGTGTGATAACTCTACTAGGACACTTATATTGGGACGGAGGAGTAACAAGACTTCTCTTGCTTACGATTTTCCTTGTTGCAAGATTAACTCTTTTAAATCTTAATTTATTGTAAAGTGGTTATGCACGCAGAAGATAATTTAGTCTTGTGTTTATGTGATGTGTAGGGTTTGAAGAATGCACTAGCCACTGGTGCTGATAAAGATGAAGAAGATTCAGAGGGTAGAACAGCATTGCATTTTGCATGTGGATACGGCGAGGTATGATTGATTTTATCTTGTTATGAATCGCTGTATAACTTTTTTTGCTTCTACGGTGAGTAGTTACTGCTAAATGACTTTCAACTGAGGGCGAAACCTCTATCGTTATGTGCATGAATACATCTAGCCAGGCCATGTGGCAATACTTCTTTTTATTAGAGCCATGTAGAAAGCTGGTTGTTACAAACCCGTCACTATCTTATTTGCAGATAGGATAGAGCATAGTAGATTTCCATAAATTACTTAAATATTAACTGTTTTTTTGTCTCACTAAGAACTGCCCAGAAACTAGAGGTCATATATTTATGTGAAGACATCAACTTTTGTTCATGATTCAGAAGCAAAATCAGTCTGATGTCTACTGTTAATTGTTGAAATATGGGACCTAGTCCTATGATACTCCCTCCGTCCCGGTTTAAGATTCTTAGTTTGACTTTGCACGCTTTTTAAGGAGTCAAGGCAAACATGAGTCAATAAAAGTAGTGGGTGGATGATATAATTATCCATTCATTTTGCAAGTGGGTGAAAAGTAGATGAGCAAGTGATTGTAATATACTCCCTCCGTTCCAAGGAAGTTGCAACATTTTGCCATTTAGGGCATTTCACAAAAGTTACAACAATCCAAAAATGGAAGCTTTTTATTACTTTTATAATCCTCCACTCATTCTCTCTCTCTTCCTCCCAACCACTCATTATTCTCCACTCATTCTTTTTCCACCCCCACTAATTCTCTCTCTTCCCCTCTACCTTTCATTCTTAATATAATATTATATCCTTAATTTCCCAACTCCAAAGTAAATGTTTCAACTTTTCTGGAACGGAGGGAGTATGAACTTTATGAGGACAAGAATGTCCAAAACACTATTCATCCTTTGCCATTTAAGGAATTAAGCAACTAAGAACTTTAAACTGGAACATACCAAAAAGGAAGGTAAGAACCTTAAACTGGGACGGAGGGAGTAATAGATGTGTGTATCTATAACAGTTATTTTTTAATTTATTTTTTGATGATTTACCAGTTATTAGAACAGGGGATGTGTTGCAATTTCCTTTCCATGATATGTTTCTGGATATTTTTATACGGTCAAGTCAACATATATGTCCTCTGTCCCCAAAAAAGCCTGCCCTTTCCTTTTTGGTTTGACCTAAGAATATTTTCGTTTCATAAAAATGCTACTCGCTCTTGTCACGTGGAGTTCCATTAAAAAATGTTCCTAAATGAGTATCCATTATTTTGGTGAAACCACAAAATCGTCACCATTCCATTCATCATCTTTTAACTTACTCTTGCAATCATGCTTGACATTATGATATCCTCAAGCACATTTTTGTTTATGTGCTTCTATAAATGTTAATTTAATATTTTCCTTAGTGCTCTTATTTAGGGTTGAAGGGAGAATAATATTAGTGCAATTTCAATAATGTACAAGCAAGTTAGGCCTACATCGAGTTTTACTTGTCATTATGGACTACCTTTTTGAGATGAGGGAGACAGGGACACATGTATTCAATCAATACTTTGTGCGTTGACTGTGAAAAGAATTTTCAGAATTTCATGGCTTTTTGGTATTTTTTAATCAGTGACATGATTAGATCATCAAGCGCATACATGTTTATCTGTATGCAATCAATTTCCTTGGCATTTCTAAGCAGTAAAAATTGGATCAGATCATATTTTCTAGTTAGAGTAGAAAGATGTACAGAACATTGCAATGCTCAGATAACTGTAGTTGGCATTCTTTCTCTTGTGGGCGCGTGGTGGGGGATAGTGGTGGTGTTTTAGCATGCAAATGAATAAGCATCACACATCTTAACCTTTAGAATGAGAAGCTAAGTAAATGAAGTTGTGAGTGCAGGTGAAATGTGCGCAAGTTCTCCTTGAGGCAGGAGCCAAGGTGGATGCCCTTGACAAGAACAAGAACACTGCCCTTCATTATGCAGCTGGTTATGGCAGGAAGGAATGCGTAGCCCTTTTGCTAGAGAATGGTGCCGCTGTGTAAGCTCTCCTAGTATATATACAGTATATATGTATTATTTTTCTTGGTCCATATTTTTTATTTTATTTTTAAATATTAATCAAAATTTTGTTGCAGCACACTTCAAAACTTGGACGGGAAAACACCAATTGATGTTGCCAAACTGAACAACCAGGATGATGTACTCCAGCTGCTTGAGAAGGATGTTTTTCTATAAATTATCAAGTCATGTTTTCGGCTCCTTGTACACTTGCCATCTTTATTTATAGTCTGATTTGTGTTAGACCTGTCAGCCGGTTGAATGAGTGTTACGATAATCTTAGCATCCCAACTTGTTGCCTTTACGATGCTATGTTTATTTTTTTATTTGCTACATAAATTTGTGGAGTTCTACAGTCAATATTGACTTCACCTCTTCCCTTTTTGTGATAAATATGTTGAATTGATTTACTCCACCAGTTGAACGGTTAGCCTCAAGGGCCTTGAGGCTAACCGTTCAACTGGAACTTGCATTTTGCTAGGTTCTGTTCTAACATTCTGAAAACTGGGAATTGTAGTTCCAATAGCTACTTTTCAAAATCGATATCTTAGGAACCGTTTTATATTCGCCAACTAACGATTTTTGACTAGATTTGTTCCGTTTTAACCTCTCTTTTTTTTTTTTCCCAGGTTCTCATGCCACAAAAACTAATAAAAGAATTGCGTTCTTTTGACATCTTTCTTCAACTATAAATACCATTCGCCAACTAACGATTTTTGACTGAAAACATTATTTTTTTCAGGTTTTCACTAAACGTGTGTATCTCAAATAATCTATGTGATCAATCTAATGAGGTGTGTTCAAAGGGGGTCTTTAGATTTATGTGACATTGGGAGCACAATGAATCTGATGAGGTTACAAGACTTTAGGCTTGGATGAACAGTATATCAAAGTTTAAAGGTTTGAGGATGAAGATTCAAAATATTTTGGAAATCTGGGCAACAAGCTTCAAATTTTAAAGGTTTCTCTAAGCAAATTCTCGAGCAATATTCACATAAAATTATTCAAGGTCCAAAAAGTAGCCATTTGTGGATAACTACAAAAATGACATTTTGCTGTTGAGGTGTCTTTAATACCACGTGTCAAGACCGCATGGTTTTGTCCTTTCCGATTACATAATGATACCTGTCACTTTTTTAAAGTTCTTTCAAACTCTTAGTGACCATTAGAAACCTTGATTGAATTCGTAGTGAATTCATCCTTATAAGGTTTGATCCGTCCAGAGCGAATCAACGAGAAATGACGTTTTGTCATCAAGTTTTCAATCATTGGAATGAGGTTTGTCCTTTATGAGTCATCATGAAGTCAAGCAAAGTTATGTAGTTCGGTAAGTGAAGCGCGGTTCACTTCACTTCTCAAAAGTGAGGTTTGCTTAACTGTAGTCGTAAGGTTGGACAGATAATGTAAATGAGGTTTGCAATTTATGATTGGACCTCATTCTTTGAAACCTAAAAACCAATTTGAGTGTCAATCTTTAAAGCATACTCCATCCGTGCTAGCACAAGTAGGACTTCTTTCTTTTTTAGGCCGTCCCAAAACAATTGAGACTGCCCAAAATGACAATGCTTTAATATATTAATATTCAACCAACCTCACCATTTAACTCTACTCATTCTCTCTCTTTATTTTACTCCACTCAATTTATTCAACCAACACTACTATTTACCCCTCATTCTCTCTCTTCTTTTTCTACCACACATAAACTACTTTCCTCTTAATTATTGTGCCCACTCCTCTAGTCTTAGTTGTGCTGGGACGGAGGGAGTAAGTAACATCTAATCAATAAAAGCACTTATCAAAAAATTGAAGTATAAACATCAGTATATATGGTCCTTTCATCGGGCATTGGGCATTGTGATTACCATCAACCATACAGAGTTAGCAATCAATCAATCATTAACCATACACGGCGAAAATAATTTCAGTTCTGTTAGTGCAGACTGGTGGTGTTACCACAGATGCTGCCAACACTGCCTCAGTGTTATCAGACGAGTGTCTGAGTAAATATTTGAACATTATCTTCATGAATTATTTTTGTACTAACATCTAATATGTTTGCAAGAATATTGTTTATTGTTGGTCCATTGGTATACTATGGTGGGAATGCTAGAATTATGCAAATGAAGTTGAAGAAGGATTTTATTCATAAACAATTAAACATGTGGAGATTTGGCAAGTGAAAAACGTGGGTATTTTACCCATTCAAAGGCTGAGATATTAACAAGGGGGCCAAAATATGTTTAGCCCCCAAAGTATCCACTCATTCCCACTTTGCTACCCAAACCCAATTTTGTCCCAAAGTGACCCTCTAATTTGCCATTTGTCCCAGTTTGACCTCTGACCCCCCTTGACCCCTAACGGCGTTAGATAATTAACGAGAAATGGTCATGTGCATGTCATGTGAGGGTTTTTTTTTTTTTTTTTTTTTTTTATCATTTTTCTTGAAAATAGAAGGGTATAAAGGTCCATTTATATTGAGGGTGACAATTACTTCTCCACCTAACCCCACCATCCTCATCAGTCAACAACCACCACCACCACCCAAATCCGGCCACTATTACAGCCATATCCTGCAGCCACCACCACCATTTCTCCAAAGTCCAACCACCATCACCATTTCTCCAAAATTTCGACCACCGCCATCACCATTTCTCCACCACCACCATCATCAACCTTCATTCACCGCCACCACCACCACCACCAATTTTCCAGAATCCGGTGACCACCGCCGCCATTTTTCCAGAATCCGGTGACCACCACCACCACCAAAAATTGATCGAGAGATGAAAAATCGATCAAAAATTCAAATCAAGATATGCAGTCCAAAAATCGATCGAAATCAAAGAGTTTCTAACTCAGATCTCAAAAGTTGAAAATCAGATCTCAAAAATTGAAGCCAATATCTGAAAAATCGAAACCCTAATCGTTTTAAAATCAAAAATCGAAAATCAAATTGAAAACCAAATCATATGGAGTAGCAGCAATCACCTCCAGAGTCGGCGATGAATTCAGCCACGACGGTGAGGACTGCGGAATCGTCGGTGCCGGCAACGTGAAAGAAGAGCCGTTCGACTGGAGAAGGAACGAGAAGGCGGTGGAAGCTTCGTGACTTGCTGGGAAGATGAACGAATTTGAGGGTAGGTTGCTGGTTTGGGCTAGGGAGGATGAAGAAGGGAGATGGTGGTTATGGAGGAAGATGAAGAGGGATGAAATGTTGGGTGTAATGGAGGCGACGCTTAATCTGGTGAAACGGGGGTTTTTTTTTTTTTTTTTCATTCTTTTTATTTGTTTTTGATTAGTTTTATGTTTTTTATTTATGATTTTTAGTAACTCATAATATTTTTATTTATGTTGTCAATGTATTTTTTTTTATAAAATAACTTTATTATTTTGATAATAATATATAATTATATTTGATATAAATAAAAAGTCTAATATTTGAAGAGAATAATAAAATAAATATTAATTGAAAGTTAAAAAGAAAATGTCTAAAATACCCCTCATGTGACATGCGCATGACCATTTCTCGTTAATTTTCTAACGCCGTTAGGGGTCAAGGGGGGTCATAGGTCAAACTGGGACAAATGGCAAATTAGAGGGTCACTTTGGGATAAAATTGGGTTTGGGTAGCAAAGTGAGAATGGGTGGATACTTTGGGGGGCTAAACATATTTTGGCCTAACAAAGGAGTACAAGGCTTTTACAGCCCTTAGGTACAAGGAGGCAATGCAAGAACTTGGGCTTCAAGAATTATCTCCTAAAATCATGGGATTGTGGAGATATTCTTCACCAAGGCTCGGCAACTACTCCACCACTCTCTCCACGTTTTTCATCAACTCTCCAGTCACAAATGAAGTATTCCCCAAGTATTTCAACACTATAAATCGCAAGGGACTTGGACAATGAAGATATCGAACACTACAACACAAACTCGAGCATTGTCGAGTACACCCTTGCACACAAGATCATTCACTTCTTGGTTCAATAATACTCCATCCTTCCTACACGTTTCCTTTCTTAATCTCTGATTTCAAGTTAGTTTGGATATGATAGAGTTTCGTGTTTGATCTTCTTCGGTTCTTAGAACAATTCTTGTAATAGCGATAGGAATCTTTCGGACTTGTACGAATTATTATTATTAGTAAAAGGTATTGCCTTTTGAGGCACCATCAAGATATATACATTTATATATATTGAGAAAAACAATTTTTTGTGTGTTTTTCCGCTACAAAACTCTTTTAAAATTGTTTTTCAATTCGGGTGTGTAAAGTGTTGCCGGAAGTGTTATCGTTGCACCGTAAACACCTTTGATAACACTTTCGTTAAAGTAAGTGTTGGGTGTGCTTATCACTTAACCCTCCTATTTTATGTTAAATTGATTGATACCATCACCTATGAGTATTTTTATGGACTTTAGGACCTTATGTAAGAAGTTTATAAACTTCAATTTTAGCCAGGTCCATTTTATAGTATAGGCTTAGATTATAGGACTTGTAGCTATGAAGGGTCGAAGATTTTCTAAGCAGGATTCATTTCTCTGCGCAGGATGTTCTCTGCGCAGGTGGCCACTGCGCATAGATCTCTTTCGCAGCTTTTGACCCTGCTTAGTATTTAAGATCTTATTCCCCAACTCAAGTTATCTTCCTTTGGTATGACCAAGCATGGTGCGCATGCTCCCCATGCGCAGCATCCATGAGCACTGGCAATGCGCATGCCTTTATGCGCGCTCGCTCAACCTTGGTCAAAATTCTTATCTCGTATTCTAGAAGCTTGGAAAGCGTGAAGACAAGCTACGCTTTTTGGATTGAGCCAAAATGCTGAGGTGTGCACAAACGACAAAATAAGCACACTCAGCAACACCATTAGTGGAGACACGCTTCAACGGTTATATTGCAAAAGAAGACAACTGTCATCCTTCTAGAAGAAGCCTTTGAATTTTGTCTTCATGCTCAGTCTCCAACGGCTCATTGACATCTGCGCACCAATCATATTGTGCCAGGTCATCAACTTTGATCAGAGCCCCAACGGCTATAAAGGACATCTGTGTACCAATCATATAGTGCCAGCTCATCGTCCTTTCTCAGAGCTCCAACGGCTAGTTTTTGAAGCTCAGCCATAAATAGCCTGCTCTTTCCCATTTCCAAGGTGCTGGAGTGCTTGTTCAACTAGAGCTAGAGTTTCATGCTTCATTAGAGAAACCTTGAAAGATCTGAAGACTGCTGCTCAATATTTCCAGATTCATTAGAACAGCCTTCAAGATCTTCAAACCTTCAAACTCCTGCTCAAATCCCAAAAGCCCTATATCACCAGAATTCTTGGTGCTCTTCATCTCTCATATTCATAAAGCCCAGTATTTCTGTCACAGACACACCTCTTGAAGCTTTGATCATTCTGATCTAACTTCTTGAGATACACCGGTTTAGTCTAGGATTTGTTCTTCATAGATAATAGATCTTGAGTTAGTATTGAGCTCAAAAGTTGTAATTTGTAATACTCACTCATATTATAAGATCTCCATTAGAAATCCAAGACTAACCATCTTGGTAGAGGACGTAGATCTTTCCTTGATCGAACCTCTCCAAATAGCTTGTCCATCATTCTTACTGCTTATTTCATGCTTAACTTTTTATGTATTACTGCTTTGTTTGATCTTTCAGATTGCTACACTTTACTGCTGTAATTGTTATTGCTCATTTGCCCTAGCACAATTTTATCCAACTCTTTAGCCAAAACTTAGCGCGTGAGTTTTTCATTTCTGCGCAGCTTTCCCTGCGCAGTAGCTGTTTATCTCTGCGCAGTATACCCTGCGCAGAGCTGCTTTAAATCTTCTGTTGTGCATTTCACACTCTTGCTGCGCGCTATACTTAGCCAAAATAAGAGTTGTGCGCATAAGCCATTAATTTGCAAAAGGGTTTGAAAAGAATTTAAAAACGCTATTCACCCCCCCCTCTAGCATTTTTCACACCCTTGTTGCCCCTTTGGGACCAACAAGTGGTATTAGAGCAAACACCTTCATAAAACTTGTATCTGTTTTTCAAGCTTAACAGCTTGGGTGCCGATTCAATATGGCTTCAATATCTTGGGCAATGGCTAACTATTCACATGTTCCTGCGCCTGCTCAAACCTCAGATCAAATTCAGAAAGTTCTCCAAACCTGGTGGATCCTAATGCAAACCTCTGGTTCTCTCCAAATAGTGACTCAAAGAAAGATGACTTGGTCTGCCACAACTGCAGAATGCCAGGACATTTCGTTTCAAAATGCCCTACTCCAAAATTTGAGTACATGAGGAAAAGCAACCCTGCACACAAAGACATACTGAATGGTTGCTGAAGAAAATAGCGATGCTGACTTTGAGGATAGACTGCTCTGCTTAGTGGCAAATGTTGACAATTATTCAGAAGCTGTTTCTGAAATGGAACCTGAGCATGCGCCAAGGACAATCAAGAAAGGTCCCAACTTCACTCAACTAGTGGAAATGGGACACCTTCACCCAGCAGACAGAATGACAAGTAACTATTTTCCAGAGCAAACCTGACAAAGCTGTGTCATCACCAACTCCGCAGCCGCGCAAGGAATCTCTTATAGTGACTGATGAACTTAAATGATAATGATAACTCTGCTGTAGAAGCGCAAGTCAATGTTCCAGCAAGCAGAAAAGGTCTCCTGCTTTACTGCGCACTCTCAAGCGCATATTTGGTATCGACAGTAGATTCTAGACACGACTGGAGATGTCAACGCTCATGAAGATGTGCGTGTGTTAGTACCCGACCTGAAAATGAGTTTATTAGGACATTCCCAAAAATACAAGGACTTTATAGGAATTAGAAACCTTGCAAAGACTTGTCTTGGATTCCCAAAATATCTCATTTATGACAAAATCCATCAAAATAGGCAACTTAGGGTTACCATAAAGCAACAGTGAAACCCTAGCTTGAAAATCACGTCAGCCAGCAGAAGTGGCCAGGCGGCCAACCTTGCCATGCCTCGACCTTGGCCACGCGGCCAACATTGTCGCCGTCTTCAACCATGGCCAGGCGGCCAACCTTGCGCTGGATGATCTGGACCATCAGATCCTCCCATCAGTTTATTATATAAACCAATCCCATGCTATTGGTTTAGGGATCCGAATTTGAGAGTTCTTAAACACAATTTTGCTCTCTAATTAGCATTCAAACCTCCAAGAAGATCAAGGTTTATTTCTTGCCAACATAGGTAAGCTTTCTAACTTATTTCTTCACGTTCTTGCATTATTCTTAATGTAGATCTTTAATATTCATGTTCTTGCATGTTTATTCATAGTTTCTTCGTATGCTTTGCATGTTTATTAATACGTTCATATATGTTCTTCATATGTTCATCGTGTTCATAGATTAAAACCTTATTTATGCTATATTTAGGGTTGCGATCTTCATATTTGCATGTTATTTCATAGCCGATGATGATCGAGGGTTCATCAACCCGAGGATGATCTAGGAACTACTTCTAAACCCTAATCTTTAGGTAATTCCCCCCTCATTATGCATGATCCCGATTCCTCTGCCTATTCTAAATTCTTCTCGAACTACGCTGACCTGAGCTTCTCACATTGAGAGGAACGTAGGCAATCTTCGGATCCGGTCTCAAACACTAACACACTACTAACACATTCATCATGATAGAAAGACCGATCATTCGGGCAATAGGAGTGATAACGTCCAATATTCTTCTCTTGTTGTAATTTGACCCCCGAACCCATTAACATGCTTTTTCTCAATGTTTTGGCTATAATTAAAACGGCGTGGCGACTCTCATAATTTTAATGTTACTATGAATATTCCCAAATTCAAACACACGTATTCACAGTGGCGACTCCGCTGGGGACTGCTTTGAAACTTTTTCAAACTTAGTGGGTCTAACTTTCGTCACATCATGATGCTTGCCATGTTTACACATGCACACACCTGCCATGTTTACACATGCACACACTTTCCATGTTTACACATGCACCCTACACCTGCCATGTATACACATGCACCCTACACACACATGCCATGTTTACACATGCACCCTACACACACTTGCCATGTTTACACATGCACACACTTGCCATGTTTACACATGCACACGCCTGCCATGTTTACACATGCACCCTACACACACTTTCCATGTTTACACATGCACACACTTGCCATGTTTACACATGCACACACTTGCCATGTTTACACATGCACACACTTGCCATGTTTACACGTGCACCTCACGCACACTTGCCATGTTTACACATGCACCTCACACACTTGCCATGTTTACACATGCACCCTACACACACTTGCCATGTTTACACATGCACACACTTGCCCTGTTTATACATGCACCTCACATACTTGCCATGTTTACACATGCACCCGTGCACCCCGCAATGTTAATACTTGTACTTTGTTGATACTTGTACTTTGTATATACCTTGTATCCTTGTACCTTTGTTATTTTCGCCTTAGTATTAGGGTCAAACAAAACTCTGCTATGCTCCCTTGTACATTATTTTCCTTCTCCTGCATTGCATTGCATAGCATCATTCAAACATTCAAAACTTCTCTCTTTTCTCCTTAAAAAGAATTAGTTTCTTGCCACACACTACCACTAGTCCGTGTCAGCACTGCACAGGTCCCTACTACCGGGAGTATTCGATGTGCAGGAATTTGTGCGCTACTGCCTCACATTTTTCAAGTCACTCGTCTACTCCACTCACCATGTACGTTCCGCGAGCGGTGGGAACCTTTAACCTAACCCGTGTCAACCCACACATAGAGATTAGGACACTCCTCGGACCACCCATTTAGGATGTAAATAAATGCAAAACTTTTCGCAAAATAAAATGTGCATTGCATCTAGGCGACCTCTAAGGTCCATCGCTCATCCGTTGGGCCATCATTGCAATCCATTTGGGTCTACCCTTCACCTTCGACCGCCTAGGTCAACCTTCTCAACCTTTGACCGCCTAGGTCAACCTTCTCAACCTTTGACCCCCTAGGTCAACCCTTACCAACTTTTGACCTCCTAGGTCAACCTTATCCGCCTTTGACCCCTTAGGTCAACCTTTGACCTCCTAGGTCAACCTTTGACCGCCTAAGTCAACCTTCTCAACCTTTGACCCCCTAGGTCAACCTTTGACCGCCTAGGTCAACCCTCTGAACCTTTGACCTCCTAGGTCAACCTTTGACCCCCTAGGTCAACCTTATCAACCTTTGACCGCCTAGGTCAACTTTATCTACCTTTGACCCCCTAGGTCAACCTTTGACCCCTAGGTCAACCCTTACCAACTTTTGACCTCCTAGGTCAACCTTATCCGCCTTTGACCCCTTAGGTCAATCTTTGACCTCCTAGGTCAACCTTTGACCGCCTAGGTCAACCTTCTCAACCTTTGACCCCCTAGGTCAACCCTTACCAACTTTTGACCTCCTAGGTCAACCTTATCCGCCTTTGACCCCTTAGGTCAACCTTTGACCTCCTAGGTCAACCTTTGACCGCCTAGGTCAACCTTCTCAACCTTTGGCCCCCTAGGTCAACCTTTGACCGCCTAGGTCAACCCTCTGAACCTTTGACCTCCTAGGTCAACCTTTGACCCCCTAGGTCAACTTTCTCCGCTCTTGACCCCCTTAGGTCAACCTTTGACCCCTAGGTCAACCTTCTCCGCTCTTGACCCCCTTAGGTCAACCTTTGACCGCCTAGGTCAACTTTATCTACCTTTGACCCCCTTAGGTCAACCTTTGACCCCTAGGTCAACCTTATTCGTCTAAATTAACCTTTGACCTCTTAGGTTGACCCTTGACCTCCTAGGTCAACCTTATCACCTTCGACCTCTTAGGTCACCCCTCGATCTCTTAGGTCAACCTTTGACCACTTAGGTCAACCTCATCCTCCTTTGACCTCTTAGGTCTACCCTTGACCCCCTAGGTCAACTTTATCAACCTCCGACCTCTTAGGTCAACCCTTGACCTCCTAGGTCAACCTTATCACCTTCGACCTCTTAGGTCACCCCTCGACCTCTTAGGTCAACCTTTGACCCCTTAGGTCAACCTCATCCGCCTTTGACCTCGTAGGTCAACCTTTGACCCCATAGGTCATTCTCATCTGCCTTTGACCCCATAGGTCAAACCTTGGACCCCTTAGGTCAACTTTATCACCCCTCGATCTCTTAGGTCAACCTTTGACCACCTAGGTCAACCTTATCCGCCTTTGATCTCTGAGGTCAACCTTTGACTCCCTAAGTCAACCCAATCACCTTTCGACTTCTTAAGTCAACCTTTGACCCTTAGGTCAACCTTATCCGCTATTGACCTCTTAAGTCAATCTTTGGTCCCATAGGTGAACCCAATTACCTTTGACCTTAACCCGCTTAGGTCAAACCGTCATCCTGACCCACCTAGGTCATTATTTGACCCACCGTTGTCCATACCAACCTAGGTCAACCCGTCTCGACCCGTTTAGGTCCACACACCATCCTCGACCCATCTAGGTCAACTCGTCCGTCTTAGGTTAAAACTATCCCTTTACCTTTGACCCGTCAAGGTCAACCCGTGACCCGCTTAGGTCGACTTACCTATCTTGGATCCATCTAGGTCAATCTCCAACCTTCCTTAGTCCACCAACCCGAATAGGTCAACCTTTGACCCGATTAGGTCAAACCATGCCTATCCCGTTTAGATCATCCCATAAGCAACCCGTTACAACCCGCTATCTTGATCCATTCACCATATAGGTCAATCCAACCTTTTCTCAATTAGGTCGACCTATTCTACACCCATCTAGGTCAAACCACCATTATTGTCGCATTCTAGTCTCAAACCTTAGGTCAAATTTAGGTCAAACCTTAGGTCAAACCATACCCGACTCAATCAAAACCAACTCCTATAGGTCTTCCTCACCCATGCTTGACCAAGGACCGAGTCATCTCCCTCTTTTTGACCCCTATGGTCATCTCTCACCTCTTTTTAAAAGTCTAACTTGATTCGAACTACGGCGACCTGAGCCTCTTATTGTGTGGGACCTCTCCCTCATGATAAGGGGAACGTAGGCAACTTCGGCCCGGTCAAACTTTCAATTTTTTACCAAAATGCATTTCAAAAATATGGAGACCGACTCTTTTCCAAAAAATGATTCTTATAACGATGCCTTATCATTAAATACGAATCTAATTCTTTCATGACATAGAGTTCTGCATCATGTCGGCTGCAAGGAATATCGAAGTTGCAACTGAAGCTGCTACCCAAGATCCCGAGACAATCCTCTACACCGGTACTGCTCTCAGTAAGCAAGCATCCCACTTCGAAGCCATCCTCGATGAACAAGCAATCCACTTTAAGGCCATTCTCAACGAGCAAGCAACACACTTTCAGAAGGAGATGCATAAGAACCTAAGAGATATCGAGAGGCGCCATTTGTCTGACATTCGTGGCGTTTATGATTACCTCAGTAGAGTTCTCCCTCTTGCTCAATGTCAACACCCGTACGCTCCTCAAATGTACGGGCCGCCACAGACTGTCCCCGTCGGGATGCCTCCTATGACTACTCATCAACAAGGGGTGCCGGTACCTAAATCACCCTCAAAGACAGGGCGTGAAAGGAAGGACGAGTGCGAATTCGATGACATGGGCAAACTCTTCAAAAGTCTAGTTCAAGCCGGCAAGTTGTCTCCTTTGTTCAATTATGAACCAAGTAAGGTGAAGCAAGGCTTGGATCCCTCCAAACACTGCCAATACCACCAGTACATTGGGCATGACACCGAAGATTGCCTCCAATTGAGGAGAAAGGTTCAAAGCCTCATTAACAGCGGAGTCATCACCCGCCAACGGAATACATGGGCATGGGCAAAAGAGGAAATTGGGGCTACCTCCTTTAAATAATAATAATAAAAAAAAAAAAGGATCATTCAGTCTTCGTAGGTTCTAGAGTGTCCTTAGTCAAAAGTCCACCTTGGACGATTTTTGTTTCTTTAGTAAAAGTCCACCCCGGACTAGTCAGTTTAAATCTTTTAGTTCCAATAAAAGAGTCTTTATTTCTTTTCTCTCTAGACTTGAGACATAATCTTGCATAAATCAATTCCATGAAAATTGTCTTATTCACCATTTTAACTTGATTGCTATATCTTTATATGACGAATTAATCTTAATCTTAATCATTAATGACGACTCATTAAAAGGTAAATGGACCCACAAACCATTCACACAACTAAGTAAACAATTAGTCTCAAGATAACAAATGCTTTGACCAATTAGGATGAACGAATCACTTTCTCTTCTCTCTACATTCTACCCCATACACTCTCTCTATACACTCACCCCTTGTACACACTTCATGTACACTCTCTATATACACCTTCCCCATACACTATCCTCATACGCCTCTCATCCCACCATTAGACCCCTTTTTATAAGGTCGTGACAAAGAAATGGATTGCGGTTGCTCATCATCAAATAGACATCCATGCTGCCACAATTTAAAGGGTTGGTTTGTTCCCTTCATGAGTACTACATGCCGTTACACTGGGGCTGTCCGTATTCCATCACAAATGTAAGACAAGTGCACGAAGTCATTCATGCCATTAATTGGTGCACGTGATAATCCAATGGAGCTCTACCGATGAAAATCGAGGGGCTAGGATGCCCGCCGCCAGCAAAAGGCCGCTTGAACTATAAGGAAGCTACCTCGCAATCGAGAGAGGCGAAAGCAAACTAGGGGCTTGTCTTGCCAATGTTTCATGTACAAATATAAAAAAAAAAAAAAAAAAAATATGGCTCGATAGGTTGAAACCCAAAAGGGCGACCTAGGCAAAAGTTAGAGCATTGCACAAAAAGAAGCCCGCTAGGTTGAAAACCCGAAAGGGCGGCCTAGGCAAAAAAAAAAGGTGTGCACAAAGAGATAAAATAAAAAAGAAAAAGAAAAATAGAAGGGGCTATCACCATGGAAAAGTAAAAGTCCCATTTTCTTTTCACCTCAAATGTTCTATTTTCCTTTCTTTCCTTACAAAGTAGATAAACGGCAGCAACCCATGACAACTACGATGGAGCAATCCACTGCAAAAACTACAAAGGAGTAATCCACCGCAATGATCTACAAAGAACAACTCACCTCAAACGAACCTCACACCCCTAAACTCAAAACCTAACTTCATCGTCAACCGGGCAACCACTCAAAGCCAAACACAACCTACCTTGGGCCAACTTTCTTTCTTTTCTTTCCTCCCACACATACCCACTGAAACCCGACACCATCGTCAAGCGGGTCATCCCCGAACTACGCGGACCTGAGCTTCTCACATTGAGGAGAACGTAGGCAACCTTAGGGTCCGGTCCAAAATATACACAACCCACCTCGTAGCCAATTTTCCTTCTCTTCTCTCTTCCCCCATATTTCTACTCCTGACTTCTTCACTCACAATTGATCAAAACATTTATTAATTTGAGGCTACTTGTTTACCAATTAACCATAACTTATTAACTAATCAACGAGGTCCATTCTCGAGCAATCAAATGAGAATCTTGAATAAAACAATTTTCAAATGTCTCGACAAGTCTTCCGTTCTACAATCTAGGAAAGAGCTAAACACTTACTTTCTGTCAAAGCAGGGGCTTCCTCCCTTTTGTACATATATACCCTCAGTTGCTCAAAGAGTCAAAATGTGAGTACTATCTCTCTCTCTCTCTCTTACTCTCCCCAAAATGCCGCCGCATGTTTTCAAACAATTCTTTTTTCCTTTTTTGAGTCAACTGAATGATTTCAAAAAAAAAAAAAAAAAAAAAAATGACGCAAAAGAGATGCCCGCTAGATTGAAAACCCGCAAGGGCGGTCTGGGCAGAAAAAAAGGTGCGTCTTAAAGGAGGTAGGATACCCCGCTCTACACCCTTATCGAACTAGGGTTTCCCCAACAGAATGGGTCGACTATGTGGTTTCTCAGAGAATATTGAGGCTTCGATAAGCACATACTTAGAAGAAGGGCATCCCTCATCATCAAGTTCGACGTAGAATTTCTCAAAGGAGGAAGGGTACCCGCTCACCAAATTAGAAAGTCCCCGATGGAATGGGTCGACTATGTGGTTTCCCAGAGAATACCGAGGCTTCAACAAGGATGTACTTGGAAGATGGACACCCCTCATCGTCAAACTCGGCACGTGACAAACTATTTGAATTGGTTAGAATCGTAATTAATTATAAAGCATCTTTATAAATTCATAACACTTTCAAAAGTTTTCTCTTCCACGACACTTTGTTTATAAACCCGCACGCTCGGTCTCCACAAAATTGTAAAAACATCCTCGATCCATCTGAGACCCATCTCCGTGATTCTTGAGTTGACTCGGTCCTTTACCCTATTTCCTACACAATAGGAGACCCTTAGGTCCCAACCTACCTGGTTCAAAACCTTAGGTCCCAAGCCTACCCGGTCAGTCTTGCCTAAGTTACACCATAAACTCTCTAGGTCCCGAGCCTACCCGATCGGTCTTACCTAGGTCCCAAACCTACCCGGTGAGTCTTACCTACGTTACATCATAACCTCTTAGCTCGACCTTCCGCAAGTTCGTAGCATGACCCCTTCGGCCTCAAACCGGTTCTACCCAAAACTTCAGACCTTAAACCAGTTAACCAAAGCCAAATCCTTAGGGTGACCCATTAGGTCCCGAACCTACCGGTCCCGAGCTTACCCGATCTCCTAGATCTCAAACCTACCAACACATACTCGTCCTTACCCTGTCTAAGACATAGCTCTCTTATCCTCCTCGGTCCAACTTCTAAGGTCCACCCATAGTCTAACCTGTGGAGCGAGCCTTGAGGACCCAAGACCATTCGAGTCTACCAAACACCTACCTTTTAGGTCTCTAGAATATCTGATCCATACCTTAGGCCTCGACCCCTAAACCTTTAGGTCACAAGACTTTCTGCCCTTTAGGTCTCTCACCTTACATCTCCACCCTTTGGACTCTATAATTCCCAAGCCTACTTGGTCCGACTAAAAGCGACAACATCTACGTCTCCCGACTCCCGTCATGTCCAAGCCATGACCCTACCACTCTTAAACCTACCAAGTACCAACCTAGTGTCACCCATTAGCCTCAAAAGACTTCCTAGTCTGACCTTCAACCCCTTAAGGACTCTAACCTACTTAATCCAAGCCGAGTCCAAACCTCACCACCTACAAGGTCCACCCTTGAACTCCATGGATCTCAAACATCGCTCCCCCAACGAGTCCAAATCTCAAACCTTGCTTAAGTACATAGGATCTCCTGCGCACCACGCCATACCATAGGGATCTCAATACCCATCAGGTTAAAACCCATGTCCTTAAACACCTTTGGTCCCATCCCTAACCTACCTCTAAGGCAAAATTAAGTCCTAAGCATACCCAATCCTGTTAGGCACACTATTGTACTCAAAGCAAAGTCTTGGACACTCGATCCATTTACCTAAAGCGCCAACATGGTCATATATCCAAAACCATTTCCCGCACTTATGGTTCGCACCTAGCCTAAACTTTCAAACGCTCTAGGATCCAAGCCCGACATGCGTATTAGGTACTAGGATCATCCAATCCCAATCTGTTGCTCCTTGGACGACCTCAAGCCTGCTTGGTCCTAACCCATAACGCGGTTTCTCTAGGACAAAAGACTTACCCGCTTGAAAGCCTTATGTCCCAAAGCTACCCTGCCTAGCCTTCGATCTCCTAGATCTCACGCCTACCATTCCATTAGGCCCGGTCTCCTCAACACATGTCTGAGTCTTACCCTAGCTAAACCCTAGAACTTTAGCCTAGGTCTAATCTATCGAGCCTATCCAGCCACGAGGTATCAAGCTCATTTGCCCCAAACCGCAACACTCTTAGACCTCAAACTTGCTCGGTCTAAACCAAGACAAACCTTCAAATGCTTTCGGTCTCCAAACCCTAGCCTTAAACCTAAGTAAACACATTCTCTAAACCCTAGCCTCAAGCCTAGGTAGTCATATCATTCTCTCTGAACCCTAGCCTCAAGCCTAGGTAATTACATCCTTCCCAAACCCTAGCCCCGAGCCTAGGTAGTTACATCCCTTCCAAACCCTACCTTAGAGCCTAGGTATTTACACCCTTCCTAAACCCTAGCCTTGATCCTAGGTAGTCACGTATCCTCTCTAAACCCTAGCCTCGAGCCTAGGTAGTCATATCATTCTCTCTGAACTCTAGCCTCAAGCCTAGGTAATTACATCCTTTAAACCCTAGCCTAAAGCCTAGGAAGTTACATCCTTCTTAAACCCTAGCCTTGATCCTAGGTAGCTACACCCTTCCTAAACCCTAGCCTTAATCCTAGGTAGTCACATATCCTCTCTAAACCCTAGCCTTAAGCCTAGGAAACCACAACATTCCCTTTAACCCTAGCCCAAATTCTAGGGAATTTCCAAAGCCCCGTATGCAACATCATTTCCAAATTCCCGAAACCCTAGTCTCGAAACCTAGGAAATTTACAATCTCAATTCTCCGTTTTATTGAACCCTAGTCCAAAACCTAGGATATAATGCCCTGTCCAAAACTCAATCAACCATAGCCTCAAGCCTAGGAAGCCGCATTCGCTCTAAACCCTAGCCTCGAGCCTAGGTAGTCGCATTCGCTCTAAACCCTAGCCTCAAGCCTAGGAAGCCGCATTCGCTCTAAACCCTAGCCTAGAGCCTAGGTAGTCGCATCCGCTCTAAACCCTAGCCGTGGGGCCTAAGTACTCGCATTCGCTCTAAACCCTAGCCTCGAGCCTAGGTAGTCGCATCCGCTCTAAACCCTAGCCGCAGGGCCTAGGTACTCGCATTCGCTCCAAACCATAGCCTCAAGCCTAGGTAGTCGCACTCTTTCTAAACCCTAGCCGCAGGGCCTAGGAGACTATATCCTCACTAAACTCTATCATCGAGCCTAGGATTCAACATTCCCTTCAAACCCCAGTCCTAGACCTAGGAAATTCCTTCACCTTAGTCTCAAAATATAGGAAGTTTACAGTCCTTAGCCTTAAAATCTAGCCTAAAGCCTAGGTTACCACGAACATTTCCAAGCCATAGTCACCAATCCTGGAAAATGGTGAACCCTAACATTAAGCTTAGTGGACCTTCCACAAAAGCAATCCCTCTTCCCAACGGTCCATGGTCTCAAGCCTAGGAAGTCACAACCTTTCCAACTCCCAGCCTTATGTCTAAAAGCCAATGCCTTTGCAACCTCTGAGCCTACCACAACTCCAAGCCCTATCCTCCTAGACCTAGGAAATTCCTAAACCCTAGTCCCAAACCTAGGAGAGTCATGGTCCTTAAACACCAGTTTCCAAACCCTTGTCCGAAACCACCCTAACATCTAGGAAGTTCCCAAACCTCAACCTTTCCAAGCCCTAGCACTAAGCTAGGATAGAATACTCTCCTCATGCTTAAATAAACTCCTATCCCTAGCCCGTAAGCCTAGGAAACTCACATTATCTCCAAGACATAATCTAAAGCCCAAGAAGCCGTGACATCTTTGGCATCCCTATCTCAAGATTAGGAGATCACCATCTTCCTTATTCCCTTTCCTTAAAAAAGCCTTAGGTCCTACCTCTAGGCAACCAAGAAAAATGTCCCTTACCTAACACCTTGGTCTCAATGGCTCGTAGCCTCATCCCCTTCTAAATTAGGATAAGCGGAACCCAGATCATGTTTCCCATATTAGCAACTCCCCGAGAGTCCATCTCATTCGCGTCTCCCTAAAGGTCATTTGCCCTTGTGACTCACCAAAGAGTCCCTTGTGACTCCCCGAGAGTCTATCACCTTTGTGACTCCCCGAGAGTCCGTCACTCTTGTGACTCCCCGAGAGTCTATCACCTTTGTGACTCCCCGAGAGTTCATCCCATTTGCGACTTCATAACAATCCATCATCTTTGCCTCCACATGCAAAATTTCAGTTTTACCCCTAGTACATTCCCCTTTGATTCATTTTAGGTGCCCTTAGCGCTGTTTTGACTGATATTCGATACCTTTGGGAACGGAAAGCCCCTTAAAATTTCCATTCTTCACCAAATATTTGCTTAGGATTCGTATGGTTGTAGAGACTTCGGCGCCTCTATGACATACGCATCCTAGATCGATCGCAATGGGCAGAAGCCTCGGCGTTTCTGTTTGCGAGAGATCCAGCATCTATTATTTTAGCACTTCCTAATATTTGCTTAGGATTCGTATGGTTGTAGAGACTTCGGCGCCTCTATGACATACGCATCCTAGATCGATCGCAATGGGCAGAAGCCTCGGCGTTTCTGTTTGCGAGAGATCCAGCATCTATTATTTTAGCACTTCCTAATATTTGCTTAGGATTCGTATGGTTGTAGAGACTTCGGCGCCTCTATGACATACGCATCCTAGATCGATCGCAATGGGCAGAAGCCTCGGCGTTTCTGTTTGCGAGAGATCCAGCATCTATTATTTTAGCACTTCCTAATATTTGCTTAGGATTCGTATGGTTGTAGAGACTTCGGCGCCTCTATGACATACGCATCCTAGATCGATCGCGATGGGCAGAAGCCCCGGCGTTTCTGTTTGCGAGAGATCCAGCATCTATTATTTTAACACTTCCTAATATTTGCTTAGGATTCGTATGGTTGTAGAGACTTCGGCGCCTCTATGACATACGCATCCTAGATCGATCGCGATGGGCAGAAGCCTCAGCGTTTCTGTTTGCGAGAGATCCAACATCTATTATTTTAGCACTTCCTAATATTTGCTTAGGATTCGTATGGTTGTAGAGACTTCGGCGCCTCTATGACATACGCATCCTAGATCGATCGCGATGGGCAGAAGCCTCGGCGTTTCTGTTTGCGAGCGATCCAGCATCTATTTTAGGATTCGTATGATTGTAGAGACTTCGGCGCTTCTATGACATACCATCCTAGATCAATCGTAATTGGCAGAAGCCTCGGCGTTTCTGTTTGTGAAAGATCCAACATCTATTATTAAGATTCGTGTGGTTGTAGAGACTTCGGAGCCTCTATAACATACGTATCCTTGATCGATCGTGGTTGGCAGAAGCCTCGGCGTTTCTGTTCGCGAGAGATCCAACATCGATTACTTTAGCGCAATCGGCAGGAGCCCTGGCGATCCTCATTGCGTTTACCATTCCATCGTGGGATTATTTAGACAACGTAGTCTTCATTTTTCCCAAATAACTTCATTACTTACGAATAATTCGTTCTTCATGCAGGATAATGCCCGTAGGTTTATTATCCGCAGTAGAAGTCCGACATCTCGTTTTATCCCCAGTAGATCTCTGAACTACGACCGGCTTGATTCCTCGGAGGATACGTAGGAAACCTGAAAAGGTCCAGCCACCCGACCGACGCGGTTATCTCTCATCCCCAGCAGGTGCATTTTCCCCAGCAGAAGACGTTGCTCCCCATCAGAGGACAGTCATTCCCAATTTCCCATTCGATTTGAACTACGTTTGGCTTGATTCCCCCGCGGATACGTAGGTCGCCTGCCAAGGTTCAGCCGTTCCCTTACCTTTCATCTGTTTTGAAACTCATGTTTCAGACGGATCCTTCTTTTTATCGTCGACCCCACATTGCCTTGCAAGAAGCGTCGCCGAGGGGCTACTGTTAGTACCCGACCTGAAAATGAGTTTATTAGGACATTCCCAAAAATACAAGGACTTTATAGGAATTAGAAACCTTGCAAAGACTTGTCTTGGATTCCCAAAATATCTCATTTATGACAAAATCCATCAAAATAGGCAACTTAGGGTTACCATAAAGCAACAGTGAAACCCTAGCTTGAAAATCACGTCAGCCAGCAGAAGTGGCCAAGCGGCCAACCTTGCCATGCCTCGACCTTGGCCACGCGGCCAACATTGTCGCCGTCTTCAACCATGGCCAGGCGGCCAACCTTGCGCTGGATGATCTGGACCATCAGATCCTCCCATCAGTTTATTATATAAACCAATCCCATGCTATTGGTTTAGGGATCCGAATTTGAGAGTTCTTAAACACAATTTTGCTCTCTAATTAGCATTCAAACCTCCAAGAAGATCAAGGTTTATTTCTTGCCAACATAGGTAAGCTTTCTAACTTATTTCTTCACGTTCTTGCATTATTCTTAATGTAGATCTTTAATATTCATGTTCTTGCATGTTTATTCATAGTTTCTTCGTATGCTTTGCATGTTTATTAATACGTTCATATATGTTCTTCATATGTTCATCGTGTTCATAGATTAAAACCTTATTTATGCTATATTTAGGGTTGCGATCTTCATATTTGCATGTTATTTCATAGCCGATGATGATCGAGGGTTCATCAACCCGAGGATGATCTAGGAACTACTTCTAAACCATAATCTTTAGGTAATTCCCCCCTCATTATGCATGATCCCGATTCCTCTGCCTATTCTAAATTCTTCTCGAACTACGCTGACCTGAGCTTCTCACATTGAGAGGAACGTAGGCAATCTTCGGATCCGGTCTCAAACACTAACACACTACTAACACATTCATCATGATAGAAAGACCGATCATTCGGGCAATAGGAGTGATAACGTCCAATATTCTTCTCTTGTTGTAATTTGACCCCCGAACCCATTAACATGCTTTTTCTCAATGTTTTGGCTATAATTAAAACGGCGTGGCGACTCTCATAATTTTAATGTTACTATGAATATTCCCAAATTCAAACACACGTATTCACAGCGTGAAGGAAGAGGTCCCTCAGTAACATATGGTGACAACAACAAAGGGCACATAATTGGATATGGACTAATCAAAATAGATAGTCTCAAGCACAACCTGCTCTCCATATCACAATTCTGCGATAAAAGCTTAGAATGCCAATTCACTTTAACGCATTGCTATATCAAGGATGGCACATCTGGACTAACTTTGCTCACAGGGACTCGTAAGACCAATGTTTCCATTATTGATCTTACTGCTATAAATTCTATCACTAATCTCTGTTTTATAGCAAAGAAAGTGATAGTAGCCTAAGCAGTCTTTCTCCAGCAAGATTGCATCCTCAACTTCATAATGCTTACAACTGCTTCACATGGATCTGTTTGGACCGGTCACCACCGCAAGCATTGAAGGAAACAAATATACATTAGTTATGGTGGATGACTATCGTGAGCGTTAGATACACATGGGTCGAATGATGATATCCAAAGACGACTGCTATGATATCTTGACTGCTCTCTTTCGAAAGCTCCAAACTCAAAAAGAAGACATCGTAAGCATTAGATCAGACAATGGAACTAAGTTCAAAGAATAACGATGTTGCTCAATATTGTGATGACCATGGAATTGATCACAGTATCTCTGCTGCTGGAGTTCCTCAACAAAATGGCGTTGTGGAAAGAATCGTACGTTGATTGAGGCTGGGAAGACAATGATAGCAGAAGCAAAGCTTCCAAAGTATTTCTGGGGAGAAGCTGTCAACGCTGCATGCTTTACTCAAAATAGATCCCTCATCAACAAAGCCTACAACAAAACTCCATATGAGTTATGGAGAGGAAGAGCGCCCAACATTGCTTTCTTCAAGATTTTTGGCTGCAAATGATATATCCTCTACAACGGCAAAGATCATAGAGGTAAATTCGACGCCAAAGCAGATGAAGGTATCTTCGTTGGGTATGCCAAACACTCTAAAGATTTTTGTGTTTTTAATAGAACTACTCTAGTAATTGTTGAATCTGTACATGTTACTTTTGATGAACATTCTCTCCTTGAGCCACATTTGACTCCAAATGATTCTGATAATTCCGCTGAGGATGATGAGACAGGTACGCAGCCTCAAACTGCACCTGCGCAAAATGATAACCAAGATAATCAGTCAGAATCAAGCAAGTCCATCTCATGCGCATACACCCGATGCTGCGCCAGAAGTTGCAACTCCTGATGCGCAAACACCTCCTCCTGCGCATGATGTTTCTCCGCTTCAGAAAATCACTTTCGATGATCTCGATACTGGAGCAAATGAAGTACCCATTGACGATCTTCGTATTCCTACTACTCAACCCAACTTACCTCCCGAGGTTCGTGAAGTTAGAATTCATCCAACTACAAACATCATTGGTGATCTCAATGTAGGGGTTCGTACTAGGAGAACATCAAAATTTGATGATGAATATCACTCTTTTATCTCTCAAATCGAACCAAAGAAGATTGATGAAGCGCTCCAAGATTCAAGCTGGGTTACTTCTATGCAAGAAGAGCCTAACCAATTTGAGCGCTGCAAGGTTTGGACCTTAGTACCCAGACCTCATGACCAAAGAGTTATTGGTACAAAATGGGTATTCAGAAATAAGATGGATGAGAATGGAAGCATCACAAGAAACAAAGCAAGGCTGGTTGCACAAGGCTATAGGCAAGAGGAAGGAATTGACTATGATGAAACTTTTGCGCCTGTAGCAAGACTAGAAGCTATCAGAATTTTCTTAGCTTATGCCTCTCACAAGAAATTCAAGCTTTATCAAATGGATGTGATGAGCGCATTTCTCATCGGAGAACTCCAAGAGACGGTCTACGTAGCTCAACCTCCTGGATTTGAAGATAGCAAATTTCCAAATCACGTCTTCAAACTTCAGAAAGCTTTGTATGGACTAAAGCAAGCACCAAGAGCATGGTACGATAGTCTATCAAAATTCCTACTAGAGAAAGGCTTCAAGCGCGGTAAAATCGATACAACTCTTTTTATTGCTAAGTATAATGATCATTCTCTACTTGTTCAAATTTATGTCGATGATATTATATTTGGTTCTACTAATGAGTTACTTTGTAAGCGCTTTGAGAAGCTCATGAAAAGCAAGTTTGAAATGAGCATGATGGGAGAGCTCACATTCTTCCTCGGACTTCAAATCACGCAATTGAATGATGGCATCTTCATAAATCAATCCAAATACACAAGAGACTTAATCAAGAAATTTGGACTTGAGAATGCTAAAGCATACGACACTCCAATGGCTACGGGAAGTAAGCTTGACAAAGACTTAAAAGGTAAGAAAGTTGATCAAACTTTATATCAAGGTATGATTGACTCTCTCCTTTATCTTACTGCTAGTAGGCCAGATATCATGTTTAGTGTTTGTGTCTGTGCGCGCTATCAAGCGGACCCTAGAGAAGCGCACTTAACTGCTGTTAAACGCATTATTAGTTATCTTTCTGGAACTGTTAACCTTAGACTTTGGTACACCAAAAATTCGAATTTCGATTTGCTAGGTTATTCAGATGCAGACTACGCAGCATGCACAATTGACAGAAAGAGCACAAGTGAAACTTGTCATTTCCTTGAAAATCGACTTGTTGCGTGGGCAAGCAAGAAGCAAGCTGCTGTGTTCATCTCCACTACAGAAGCTGAATAAATTGCTGCTGGAAGCTGCTGCTGTCAAATCCTATGGATGAAGCAACAATTGGTGGACTATGGAATTCATGAAGGAAATTACCCAATTTTCTGCGATAATATGTCCACCATAGCAGTCTCCAACAATCCTGTCACGCATTCAAAGACAAAGCACATCGACATCAAATATCATTTTCTCAAGGATCGCGTGGAAAAAGGAAACATTCATTTAGAGCACGTGGAAACAGATAATCAAATTGCTGATATCCTTACAAAGGCTCTTGACGCAAAGAGATTTGTATTCTTGAGAGGAGAAATGGGTATGCTTGAACTTAGCTAACTTGTCCATATGATCTGTTAATACTAATAAGTTTGCTTGATAAGTGTGCAAAATAGGTAAAAGGTTCATGCGCCTGCGCAAAATGTGCGTAATATATCTGCGCAACCAATTAATACGCATGAAGCAACAGTTCTGAGATTTATAGAATCTCTGCGTTATATATGCGCTGTGCATAACTATCCATGCGCAATATCGTGGATCGCAGGTAAGTACACTATTCATTAGAAATTGCACATAGGTCCTTGACTGAAAAGTCAACGCTAATTCACAAGGGTACTTGTGTAATTAAATTTCTCCCGCGCCTTTATTTTTTTAATTTTTATTTTCTTGGGAATTTACCTTTTTTACCCCTGCGCATATCCCAGATGTCATCAATGCAAAAGGCCATTGATTGACAGCGCACGTCCTTTCCTGCCAAATCATTTATGTGGGAAATGAAACGATTGTGACTGGCCCTTAGGCTCTGACACACGCGCGCATAGGCTTGCACACGCTCGTTCCCTAAGGTGACACGTGGCATTGCTATCTTGCGCCACTGCACCTTTCCTCCAAAATTCTTCCTCGCTTTCGTGCGTCTAACCTCTTTATCTTCCTTCCCTACTTAAACTGATTCTCTCTCTACTTCTCTCTACCTTAAACCTCTCAATATTTCTCTCTCAAAGTTCCTTTTTCTCGTAAAATCTCAATCCTTTTCTTTCCTTGAAAACCTCCCTTTCGATAATGGCGCCTCGCAAGAAATCATCAAAACCTTTGCCCATTGTCGAACTCTCTGAATCTCCGTCGGGCTCTCAGTCGAATCATTCCCAAGACCGAGAACAAGCCTCTCAAGCTGAACACTCCTCTGTTAAAGACATGGTATGATTTCTGCTCCCTTATTCACTTTCTACCATTATTAAGGTTGAAGCTCTCAAACCCTCCCTTTTTCGATTTCTCTCTCATCTGTTAATCATTCTTGAAATCAGTTGTTGTTATGTATTCTTATTAACCTGATCTACTCTTTAATGTAGTTTATTTCATGAACAATCATCGTTTTATGTGGTTTCTGTTGGATTTTTTGTCCGTTAACTTCCATGGCAGACGGACGGTTATCTAGCTTTTCTGAGTTTATTGTTTGTTGTTTGACTTTATAATTTACATGGTTGAAATCGTCTGGTCAACGCGGTCAATTTGATATACTTTTTGTTCAATTTGGTCAACATTCGATTTTCTTATTATTTTTTTTTATTTTTTTTTGGATTCATGATATTTCCCCAAGTGTTTTCTTTCTGCGCATATTTTTTTTTCTTTTCTTTTCTGCTCATATCTTTAAATTCTCTTTCTGCGCATTCTTTCATGATCCTTGCATTATTATCCGCGCATCATTGCTTATTCTTTGTGTGGATTTGTGCGCACAGGTATGTTTGCGCTATTTGCGCATGCGCACAGCTCCATGCGCAATGGATTATCTAATTCTTGTTACTGTCCTACATAGGGTCCCCTCTACTTCATCCCTGGATGGGAAATAATTGAAGCTGATCTGTCTCAAGACGCAGTTGGACGACGCCTTCTGCACCATCTCAACTCCTCTGGGGTTCTTCCTCTGTTTACGCAAAATCAACCCTTCTTCGTGTCATCCCTCATCGATGAATTCTTCCGAACTGCAAAAGCTGTCCCGGCAGAATTTGAAGGAAACCCAACGGAACTAATCATGGCCTCTGTTCAAAACTGCGATGTAATGGTTCATCCTAACCATATTCGTAGGCTCTGTAACTTCCAAGTTTTCAATGCTCCAGTCAACTATGATGAGGTTCATCGAAATGCTCTTACGCAGAAACTTATTAGCATTCCTTCTCTGAACAAGAAATGGTTAGTGCATGACAGAAAGGAATTTGGTGAGGTGATGTATCACCTATGCACCATCATTGGAGATTCCCTCAACTGCAAGAATGGAAATAATGGGCACTTCATCTCCAAGCAGTGGGAATACTGCGCGGCCATCTTCGATAATGTTCAACTTGATTGGCCTCAAATTATCTGGAATGAGATTGTAAAGGGCATGAACATCTATAGCAAAAAGCTCAACGCAGGGAAGACCAAGTATCAAACTCACTGCAGGCTGCTCACTAAACTATTGTTGACTTATAATGATCTAGCTACCTTTGTTGCGGATAAATCAATCAAGAAGCAGTCTTGTGATTCCAAGTACTACTCAAGAATCCACCTCCAAAATTTGCGAAGCGAGATTGGCAACGCTGACCACTACAACATTTGGCTGTCCGATTCTGATCCCAAGAAGGAAACTTGGATAGGCCAATTCCCTGATGCAAAGTCCAAAAAGCGCGCAGGCAGCTCTAAACCTAATCCTACGCAGGAAGCTCCACAAGATGCGTATAAACGCAAAGGGAAGGGCATTGCTGAACCCAGTCCCAAGAAGAGCAAAGACATCCTCCTCGTTCAATCTACCAAGGGGATATCTATCAAAAAATCAGATCCTGCTCCTGCTCCTCCTCTACCAAACCGTCCTCCGCGAAGCGCAAGAATGTTCCAAGTGACGATGCTATCGTTCAGGGGGAGCCAAAGCTCAAGGTGCCAAGAACGCAAGAAGATATCCATAGTGCTGACATCGCGCATGTCTCTCCCCGCAGAAAGCAGAAGGTGTGCAGCAGCGCTAAAAGATTGAAGAAGTGCCGCACCCCGTCCGATGCACCTGAAACGATGAAGGAAAATGTCACTGCCTCTGACAGCAGCACACATTCTCCATTTGTTAAGCCTTCTCCATCCACAGCACCCGAGCTCTCTTCTTTTCTAACCTCTTCGAAAGAGCTGCGCCAGATTGTACAAGCCTTGCATTCTGTTCAAACGAATCAAGTTGCTACGCAGTTACAGCTGACTCAACTCCTTAATGCACAAACCGCTTTGCTGTACCGGCTAGATACACAGCGTTTGGAGATTGATACCATTAAGGGGGAGAATGCGGAGAAAGCAAAGGCAAGTGCGAAGGAGAGTAAGGAGGCAGAGAAAGCAAAGGCAAGTGCGAAGGAGAGTAAGGAGAGTGCAAATCCTAGTTCATCCGAACATCTCTTTGAGCCTGCGCAAGAAAAGGCACAAGAACAAGTACCTAAAATATTAGATCAGATTATCCTAGACTCCCTCAAATCCATCAGCGCACAGCTCGAAAATGTCAGCGTACTACTCAATAATGTGTGCACCTATGAAGCGACTGATGGTGGCTTCAGAATTTTTTTGAGAAAGCTAAAGAAAACCCTTGCAGATGGGTTACATGAAGGATTTGGTGATCTAGAAGCTCAGATTTTGAAGATTGGACAAGGAGCTCCTGCGCAAGGGAATGAGCTCAAAATTGATGTGCAAGAATGCATAACTAAATCCATGACAGATTTTTCCCATGCGTTCAACGCCAGGATGGACTATGCAATGCTCGACATTCAAGCTAGCATCAACACACAGCGCCTTCATACCGACACAAGACTCGAAGCTACGCAGATTGCCATTCTGACAGACTGCGGAGCAAATTTCAAAGAGCTACTCCGTGACAATTCCGATATGCGCAGAGGCATGAAGACCTATGTTGGCCAAGCTGCACGAGTAATTTTTGAGATATCTTGTTCTCGTTGCGCATACTATATTTTATGTGCTTTTGTTTCGTGCGCTTTTGTTTTTGTGCGCACTCGTTTGTTTTTCCATTCAACTTGTAATCTCCCATTCTTATATATTCAAGTTTAATGAGAAAAATTGCATCATTAAGTTTCAAAATCTTGTTCAAATCAAATTTTTTATTTGTGGAACAATGAATGCATTATTTCAAACTTTATACGCATAATCTTAACTGCTCATATTTTCTACGCATGGAGTTTAAACATTCAGTTTAAATGCATACTTAAACTAAAACTCATATTATTTGTATGCGCTGCATGTTATTTCTGTCTTTCCTCTATTGTAAGTTATTCTTTTGGATAGATTAGAAATCTATAGCTCTGGCTAGTGTGTGCATTGACTTGAGGCATGAGTTACCATTCACATTTTTATGGACATGTTATTATCAAGTACAGTGAATTGCCTTTGCTATAGTAGGTAATGGCATCAATCATTTAGGAGGAGATTGTTGGGTGTGCTTATCACTTAACCCTCCTATTTTATGTTACAATTGATTGATGCCATCACCTATGAGTATTTTTATGGACTTTAGGACCTTATGTAAGAAGTTTATAAACTTCAATTTTAGCCAAGTCCATTTTATAGTATAGGCTTAGATTATAGGACTTGAAGCTATGAAGGATCGAAGATTTTCTAAGAAGGATTCATTTATCTGCGCAGGATGTTCTCTGCGCAGGTGGCCACTGCGCATAGATCTCTTTCGCAGCTTTTGACCCTGCTTAGTATTTAAGATCTTATTCCCCAACTCAAGTTATCTTCCTTTGGTATGACTAAGCATGGTGCACATGCTCCCCATGCGCAGCATCCATGAGCACTGGCAATGCGCATGCCTTTATGCGTGCTCGCTCAATCTTGGTCAAAATTCTTATCTCCTATTCTAGAAGCTTGGAAAGCGTCAAGACAAGCTACGCTTTTTGGATTGAGCCAAAATGCTGAGGTGTGCACAAACGATAAAATAAGCACACTCAGCAACACCATTAGTGGAGACACGCTTCAACGGTCATATTGCAAAAGAAGACAGCTGTCATCCTTCTAGAAGAAGCCTTTGAATTTTGTCTTCATGCTCAGTCTCCAACGGCTCATAGACACCTGCGCACCAATCATATTGTGACAGGTCATCAACTTTGATCAGAGCCCCAACGGCTATAAAGGACATCTGCGCACCAATCATATAGTGCCAGCTCATCGTCCTTGCTTAGAGCTCCAACGGCTAGTTTTTGAAGCTCAGCCATAAATAGCCCGCTCTTTCCCATTTCCAAGGTGCTGGAGTGCTTGTTCAGCCAGAGCTAGAGTTTCATGCTTCATTAGAGAAACCTTGAAAGATCTGAGGACTGCTGCTCAATATTTCCAGATTCATTAGAACAGCCTTCAAGATCTTCAAACCTTCAAACTCCTGCTCAAATCCCAAAAGCCCTATATCACCAGAATTCTTGATGCTCTTCATCTCTCATATTCATAAAGCCCAGTATTTCTGTCACACACACACCTCTTGAAGCTTTGATCATTCTGATCTAACTTCTTGAGATACACCGGTTTAGTCTAGGATTTGTTCTTCATAGATAATAGATCTTGAGTTAGTATTGAGCTCAAAAGTTGTAATTTGTAATACTCACTTATATTATAAGATCTCCATTAGAAATCCAAGACTAACCATCTTGGTAGAGGACGTAGATCTTTCCTTGATCGAACCTCTCCAAATAGCTTGTCCATCATTCTTACTGCTTATTTCATGCTTAACTTTTTATGTATTACTGCTTTGTTTGATCTTTCAGATTGCTACACTTTACTGCTGTAATTGTTATTGCTCATTTGCCCTAGCACAATTTTATCCAACTCTTTAGCCAAAACTTAGCGCGTGAGTATTTCATTTTTGCGCAGCTTTCCTTGCGCAGTAGCTGTTTATCTCTGCTCAGTATACCCTACCTAGAGCTGCTTTAAATCTTCCGCTGTGCATTTCACACTCTTGCTGCGCGCTATACTTAGCCAAAATAAGAGCTGTGCGCATAAGCCATTAATTTTCAAAAGGGTTTGAAAAGAATTTAAAAACGCTATTCACCCCCCCCCTCTAGCATTTTTCACACCCTTGTTGCCCCTTTGGGACCAACAGTAAGTCATCGACATACTTTTTCAGTTGGCACAAGAGTTGGTTACTTGACATACTAAGTATTTCGGTCCAGTGTGTCATGACTTATGATCTTGCTAATCCTAATCAAAAGAGGCTTCCAGTTCTTGATGGTTCGAATTATGCCTATTGGAAGATCCGCCTTCGTTCGCATATCAAATCAATTGATATTCGGGCTTGGCGATCTATTACAAATGGTTATTCTGTTCCATTGTTACCTTCGGATGAAGATGGTGACGCTCAATTCATACCTGAATCCGAGTGGACCAATGAAGAGAACAACCTAGCTAGTTTCAATGAAAGGGCACTTCGCCAAGAGTCATGCCCATTCCTTGTGTTGGTCCCAAAGGGGCAACAAGGGTATGAAAAATGCTAGAGGGGGGGGGGGTGAATAGCGTTTTAAAATTCTTTTCAAACCCTTTTGCAAATCAATGGCTTATGCGCACAGTTCTTAAATAAGCTAAGTATAGCGCGCATTGAGAGTGTGAAATGCACAGCGGAAGTTTTAAGCAGCACATGCGCAGAAAAAAGATGCGCAAGGATAAAAACGCACGCGCTAAATTTTGGCTTAAAGAGTTGGATAAAATGTTCTAAGGCAATAAGCAATAACAAACACAGCAGCAATAGTAGCAATCTGATAAGATCAAACAAAGAAGTAATTCAGAAATGATTAAGCAGGAAGTAAATAGCGAGATTAAAGAACAAGCTATTTGGAGAGGTTCGATCAATGAAAGATCTACGTCCTCTACCAAGATGGTTAGTCTGGGATTTTCTAATGGAGATCTTATTATATGAGAGAGTTACAAGATACAACAATGAAACACAACTATCTCAAAGATCTATAATCTATAAAGAACAAATCCTAGACTAAACCGGTGTATCTCAAGAAGAAAGATCTAAATGATCAAAGCTTCAAGAGGTGTGTGTGTGTAGAAATTCTGGGCTCTATGAATCTGTGAGATGAAGAGCACGAAGAATTCTGGTGATTTAAGGCTTAGGATCTGGGCAGGAGTTTGAAGGTATGAAGGTTTGAAGGTTGATCTTGAATCTGTGAATAGTAAGCAGCAATCTTCAGAACTTCAAAGCACAAACTCTAGCAACTTGGAAATGAAGATGAGCTGGCTATTTATAGCTGAGAGCTTGAATATAGCCGTTGGAGCTCTGAGCAAGGACGATGAGCTGGCACGATATGATTGGTGCGCAGCTGTCCTTTATAGCCGTTGGGGCTCTGATCAAAGTTGATGACCTGGAACAATATGATTGGTGCGCAGGTATATAGAGCCGTTGGAGACTGAGCATGAAGACCAAACTCAAAAGCCTCTTCTAGAAGGTTGACAGCTGTCTTCATTTGAAATATTTCTCTTGAGCGCATCTCCACCATTGGATCTGCTAAGTGTGCTTGTTTTGTCGTTTCTGCACACCTCAGCACTTTTAAAAGCGTACATCTTCAAAGCGTTTCCAAGTTAGGTGATCTGAATGTATCGAAAGCTGAGCAAGATAGACTGCTGCGCAGGAGAGACCTGCGCAGTGGCGTACTGCGCAGAGTAGTCCTGCGCGAAGTCCACAGTCTTGCTTAGATCTTCATTCCATTTCGCTCCGAGCCCTATATACTAAGCCTATACTATAAAATGGACTAAGCTAAAAATTGAAGTTATAAAACTTCTTACATAGGATCCTAAAGTCCATAAAATATTAATAGGTGATGGTATCAATCAGTTCTAACAAGAATATGAGGGTTAAGAAGTAAGCATACCCACCAATCTCCCCCTAAATGATTGATGCCATTACCTACTATAACAAAGGCAATTCATTGTACTTGATAATAACATGTCCGTAAAGATGTGATTGGTAAATCATGCCTCAAGTCAATGCACACACTTGCCAATGTCATAGATTTCTAGTCTATCCAAAAGATTAGCTTACAAAAAGGGAAAGACAGAAATATCATTCAGCGCATACAAATAATATGAGTTTTAGTTTGAAGTATGCGTTTAAACTGAATGTTTAAACATTATGCGATAAAAATATGAACAGTTAAGATTATGCGCATGGGTTGAAATAATGCAGTCATTGTTCCACAAACAAAGAGTTTGAATTGAACAAGGTTTTGGAAACACATGATGCGATTTTTCTCATTAAAACTTGGAGGTGTAAATAGTTGCAGATTACAAGTTTGAATAAGAAAAACAAAATGCGCACAAAAAGAAATACTTTGCGCAAAAAATTACATAGAACCTAGTCTATGTTGATCCGGTGCAAGGCTTCGCACAGCTCATTCTGCAGACTGTTGAACTTATTCATAAGTTCAATCTTCAGTTCTTGAAATCTTTCTCTGAACGCTACAGCCTCACCGACATGGGTAGCCATTCCTCTGCGCATATCTCTATTATCTTCTCACAGCTCTTGGAAGTTGGCTCTGTACTGTATTTGATGTCCCGCCATCTGATTGAAATATGACTGCTCAGCAGCTTCAATAGTATTGATGACGGTGGCCTGCGTTGCTTCGAGTCTTTGGTCAGTGTGGAGGCGCTGAGTGTTCACGCTGGCTTGAATATCGAACATGGATTGATCCATCCTAGCGTTGAACCCATCAGTGAAATCAGTCATCGCTTGAGTTATGCACTCCCTGACACTTTCCATATTAAGCGTATTGGCATGCGCGGGACCGGGACCACCTTGTTCCAATCTCTCCAACATCATCGCTTCCATTCCTGCAAACCCTTCATGCAACCCATCAGCCAAGCTCTTGCGCAGACGCTTAAGTAGTCCTATAAACCCATCATTGATAGCGGCATAGGTGCAGACGTTTTCAAGTATCCTAGCTATTGACTTCAATGAGTCCAGGACCATTTGGTCTAATGCATCAGGGACGCGCAGAGGGGCCTGCTGAGGTACTTGCCTTTGAAACATTCTCCCCCTTAATGGCAGCAATCTCTAAACGCTGCGCATCAAGTTGCTCTTGGATAGCTGTCTGCGCAGTAATGAGCTGAGTCATTTGGGACTGCGCAGCAACCTGATTGACTTGAATAGTATTGAGAGCCTGGATAATTTGGCGTAGATCAGTGGAGGAAGATAGAGAGGAAGTAGATACTGTAGGAACGGAAGGAATAGCTTGAGCTGGAGGAGGAGAGACTTTGGGAGGAGAGTGTGTTGGAGAAGGTTGTTTGGGAGAGAGATGAATAGGATCAGCAGAAGGAGACCTATGTGTAGATGAGTGCGTGCTGCTGCTATCTGTATCAGTTGTGCGCACATCTCCTTCCTTTTCTCCTTCAGGAGGATCAACAGCAGCATGCTGCGCAGCATCATCGCCCTGCGCAGACTTGGTAACCTCATCCGCATCCTCATCTTCCAAGTCCAAATCATCATGAAGGACAGAGGTGCCAGGTTGAGTGTTTCCAACCGGAATATTAAGGCGTTGGAAGGCACTTGATGATGGTTCAGGACAAGAAGGAGCTGCAGCTTTTGGCTGTCCTTTCGCAGTGCTGCGCACAACCTGTTTCTTGCGCGGAGTTCGAGGAGGATCTTCCTTAGCAGGTGCAGCAGCAGTGGCCTTGGCAGGCGTTCTGGAGAGGGAAAATCTTCATCCATCCAATCATCACTATCTCCTGTTCTCTGAGCAGGAGGGGCTTCAGCAGCCTTTGGATCTTGCTCCCCCTGCGCGGTATCATCCGCAGCATCAGCAGCAGTCTCATCCATTCGAGACTCGCTGTCTTCTTTAACCATAGCCGCCGCAGGAGGAAGTCTGGTAAATGCAGTCTTTTTCTTGGTTTTAGCAGGAGAGGGAGCAGGCGCAGGAGGATCTTTGCGCTTCTTTGAAGGTTTAGGAGCAGGGGGCGGTAAATCAGATCCAATTTTAATGCCAGCAGTTGATATGACATTTGGGATTTCCTTCACCTTTTCTGGCGCAGGATCTGTAATACTTTTGCCTTTGCGCTTTGCCTGCGCAGCAGCAGTTTCAGGTTCAGTAGGCGCAGTGGCCTTCGAAGGCTGCGCGGCAGTATTCTTTGCTTTAGGTTGAGGGGCTTCATCATCATCACTATCAACCCAATCTTCCTTGTCTGGGCTAGTGTCCTTGTTCCAGATCTTGCGATAATCACTGCGACCAATTTCATTGCGCAGAGAGTAGAGGTGAGAGATGGAATAGGTCTTGGTGCACGGAACTTTGAGATCAGGACGCTTCTGCACGAAGGTGCGCAGCTCAGAGACGTTCATCAGAAACTTTGATAGCAGCCTACAGTGAGTTCTGTACTTGGCTACTTTCTTGTCCATGCGCTTGTCATAGCTCTCCGATGCATCCCATAGCTCGTCAAAGAGAACAGAGGACCAGTCTAGAGCATCGCCATTATAAACCGCAGCACAATAAGCCCACTGCTTGGAAATGAACTTACCCTTATTTCCATTTTTGCAGTTTACGGAGTCGCCAATAATGGTGCAAAGGTGATACATCACCTCACCAAATTCTTTGCGATCATGAACACTCCATTTCTTTACAAGAGAGGGTTCCCCAACCAGTTTCTGCGTAAGCTTGTTTTGTTTAGCTTCAGAATAGGCTTCTGGCGCATCATCAACCTTAAATCCGCAAAGCTTTTTAAGTGACGCGGGTACAATGCGCACTGAATAATTCCGAACGACTGAGCGGATAACATCAATCTTCTCTCGAGTCTGCTTGTGCGTCATGGTGACTCTCTCTGCATTCTCAAAGAACTCGTCTACAAGAGAGGGGACATAGAAGTCCTGAGCCAGTGTAAAGAGAGGTAAGATGCCGGAAGAATCCATAAGATGAACAATCCTGCGTCCGACAGCATCTTTGTGTAGCGCAGCAAGATCTAGTTCCCAGCCTTGTAGGAAGTAGAAAGAATTCTGCGCAAAATAAGAATAGTTTAGTCAAGAATTATGCATGGAGCGAAGCGCATGCGCAGATACACGTATGCGCAGCATCTCCATGGGAAACAAAATGAAAAAGATATGCACAAAAACGCAAACACTAAGAGATATTAGGTGACCCAAATCAAGAGAAGAAAATAGGAACTTGATGAACACGGAATAATAAAATATGAACACCAAGAACACCAAGAACACTAAAAATCAAAGTTTGACCAAAAAGGACAAAAAGCATATCGAAATAACCGCATTTCAGAGACGAAAAACAACTAAGAAAACAAGATTTCCAAAAACAGAACATTTAGCCCAGAAATCGAGAAAAACTGTTCGTCTGCCTCGGAGGTTTTCGAACGAAAATTTTTGCAGAAAACATATGAAAACAGTACTGATCGTGAAATAAAGTACATACAAAGGTAGATCAGAGAGAGACGAACTCAAAACAACAGACGATTTCAAAAATGATTAACAGATAAGAGCAAAATCGAAAAAGGGAGTATTAAGAGCTCGAGACATAACAATGGCGAATAAATAGAAAATGAGTTCAAGGTCCAGAAATTGTTACCATGTCGTCAATAGTTTTAGCTTCTGGAGGAGGAACCTCTTCAACAGGTTCATGGACCTCACCAACTACCTTAGCTTTCGATTTTCGGGGGGCCATTTTAAAAGAAACTAGGGTTTTTGAAAAGGGAAGAGAGAGAAGAGTTGTGCAGAGATTGAGAGAAAAGTCAAGGAGAGAAGAAGAAGAAATGATTGGGAGAAGGAGAGTAGGTTGCGGAGGAGAGAAAAATGATGAATTTGTGAAAGAGAGAGAGATCAGGAAAGAGAGAAAAGGAGAAGAGTCAAAAGGATTTATACCGAAAAGGGAAAAAGGCGCATGACATCAGCGAGGCGGTTTGGTGAAAGACGGCGAATTTGGTGAAAAATGCAGAGGCGCACGATAGCAAAGCGACGTGGCCGAATAGGGAACGCGTGTGCGCAGACCTGACGCGCGAGTGAGTGAGTAGGTCTAGGCAGGTCACAGTCATATCAACTCCCTCATAAATGTTGATCAGGAATTCTAACAGGCGCTATCATTAATGGCCGTTTGCATTTAATGATAATGGGACATGCGTAGGGGTAAAAGCGTAATTTCCCAAGAAATTTCAAAAAATAAGGCGAGGGAAAATTTTAATTGCACAAGTATCCTTGTGAACTAAGCGTTGACTTTTCAGTCAGGGACCTAAGTGCAATTTCTAATAAATAGAAGACTTACCTGCGATCCACGAAGTGTGCGCATGTTAAAATCATGCGCAGAGCTATAAATAACGCAATAGATTCTAAAAACAGATTAACATTAGTGTCATGCGCAAATGAAGTACTGCGCAGGGGTTGCGCAGAGGCATGGATCTTTACCTATGATGAATAT
This sequence comes from Campanula takesimana, assembly GCA_026119855.1. Lineage (NCBI taxonomy): Eukaryota > Viridiplantae > Streptophyta > Magnoliopsida > Asterales > Campanulaceae > Campanula > Campanula takesimana. The sequence continues at coordinate 22,776 of JAOWBW010001563.1, read as the reverse complement.
TTGATCAAGCAAACACAAGATTATTAGTATTAACAAATCATATGGACAGGTTAGCTAAGTTCAAGCATACCCATTTCTCCTCTCAGGAATACAAATCTCTTTGCGTCAAGAGCCTTTGTAAGAATATCAGCAATTTGATTATCTGTGCCCACGTGCTCTAAATGAATGTTTCATTTTTCCACGTGGTCCTTGAGAAAGTGATATTTGATGTCGATGTGCTTTGTCTTTGAATGCATGACAGGATTGTTGGAGACAGCTATAGTGGACATATTATCGCAGAATATTGGGCAGTTTGCTTCATGAATTCCATAGTCCACTAATTGTTGCTTCATCCATAGGATTTGGCAGCAACAGCTTCTAGCAGCAATGTATTCAGCTTCTGTAGTGGAGATGGACACAGCAGCTTGCTTCTTGCTTGCCCACGCAACAAGTCGATTTCCAAGGAAATGACAAGTTCCACTTGTGCTCTTCCTGTCAATAGTGCATGCTGCGTAGTCTGCGTCTGAATAACCTAGCAAATCGAAATTCGAATCTTTGGTGTACCAAAGTCCAAGGTTAACAGTTCCAGAAAGATAACGAATTATGCGTTTAACAGCAGTTAAGTGCGCTTCTCTAGGGTCCGCTTGATAGCGCGCACATACACAAACACTAAACATAATATCTGGCCTACTTGCAGTAAGATAAAGGAGAGAGCCAATCATACCTCGATATAAAGTTTGATCAACTTTCTTACCTTTCAAGTCTTTGTCAAGTTTGTTGCCCGTGGCCATTGGAGTGTCGTATGCTTTAGCATTCTCAAGTCCAAATTTCTTAATTAGGTCCCTTGTGTACTTGGCTTGATTTATGAAGATGCCATCATTCAATTGCTTGATTTGAAGCCCGAGGAAGAATGTGAGTTCTCCCATCATGCTCATTTCAAACTTGCTTTTCATGAGCTTCTTAAAGCGCTTACAAAGTAACTCATTAGTAGAACCAAATATAATATCATCGACATAAATTTGAACAAGTAAAGAGTGATCATTATACTTAGCAATAAAAAGAGTTGTATCGATTTTACCACGCTTGAAGCCTTTCTCTAGTAGGAATTTGGATAGCGTATCGTACCATGCTCTTGGAGCTTGCTTAAGTCCATACAAAGCTTTTTGAAGCTTGAAGACGTGATTTGGAAATCTGCTATCTTCAAATCCAGGTGGTTGTGCTACGTAGACCGTCTCTTGGAGTTCACCCTTGAGAAATGCGCTCTTCACATCCATTTGATAAAGCTTGAATTTCTTGTGAGAGGCATAAGCTAAGAAAATTCTTATAGCTTCAAGTCTTGCTACAGGCGCAAATGTTTCATCGTAGTCGATTCCTTCCTCTTGCCTATAGCCTTGCGCAACCAACCTTGCTTTGTTTCTGGTGATGCTTCCATTCTCATCCATCTTGTTTCTGAATACCCATTTTGTACCAATAACGCCTTGATCATGAGGTCTGGGTACTAAGGTCCAAACCTTGCAGCGCTCAAATTGATTAAGCTCTTCTTGCATAGCAGTAACCCAGCTTGAATCTTGGAGCGCTTCATCAATCTTCTTTGGTTCGATTTGAGAAATAAAGGAGTGATATTCATCATCAAAGTTTGATGCTCTCCTAGTACGAACCCCTACATTGAGATCACCAATGATGTTTGAAGTTGGATGATCTCTAACTTCACGAACCTCGGGAGGTAAGTTAGGTTGAGTGGTAGGAATACGAAGATCTTCAATGGGTACTTCATTTGTTCCAGCATCAAGGTCATCAAAAGTGATTTGCTGAAGTGGAGAAACATCATGCGCAGGAGGAGGAGTTTGCGCATCAGGAGTAGTTACTTCTGGCGCAGCATCGGGTGTATGCGCATGTGATGGACTTGCTTGATTCTGGTTTTGATCTTCTTGATTAACATTCTGCGTAGGTACAGTTTGAGGCTGCGTACCTGTCTCAACATTCTCAGCAGAATCATCAGAATCATTTGGAGCTAAATGTGGCTCAAGGAGAGAATGCTCATCAAAAGTAACATGTACAGATTCTACAATTACTAGAGTAGTTCTATTAAAAACATGAAAAGCTTTAGAATGTTTGGAATACCCAACGAAAATACCTTCATCTGCTTTGGCGTCGAATTTACCTCTATGATCTTTGCCATTGTAGAGGATATAGTGTAGACACCCCGCCTTGGACCGCTCACCCCGATTGCACATTTGATTTTGTGTTTCTCCCCATTTTAAGTGTTTCTCGTTAGTTTTTGTCACTTCCGTTAAGTTCCTGACTGACTTCGTTAAGTCCAGGGACTAAACTGAATGACAGGGCTGATTTTCTAGTCCATTCTGTCAAAATTGCCTTCTCTGAGTCGCGCGCCTCCGACAGGAGGATCCAGGCGCGCGCGCCTCCCGCCCCCAAAGCAGGAAGCGCGCGCCTCTGGGCGTCAGTTACAGATTTCTGGCCAGGATTCCCTCCCTTGCTCAATTTACAGGATTTTGCCCGGGAAGGATTTCTTGGTGACTGAGTTTTGGCACCAAAAACACCCCTCTTTCACCTATAAAAACCTCTCTTTACCTCCATTTTTCAGGGATCGAAACTTAGACCAAAAATTGAACTTACAAAAACGATACCAAAATCACTTTCTAAAGGTTCTCCAAGGATTTCATCAAGCAACGTTTGAAGTTCTCCAAATTGTAGGTAAAAGTCCATCTTTTCCTTTCTTTTTTTTACTTCATCTCCTCTCTCTCTTTTACTTTAATCAAATGTGCAATCACCCAAATCATTTTGGGACATGACTCTAATGATCACCTCATCTCATTGAGGTTGGTTAAGGAGTTATCTCCTACATTCCAAATCCTATTTTAAATCCCCCCTTTTTATGACTTAAAGAAGAAGAAGAAGAACATTTTTTCATGTAGATTTTGATCAAGCAAGACCAACTTTAGTTGGGCGAGATGGGTGTTTCGGTACTTCCCATCTCGTAATCTAACCCCCGAACCTCAAAACAAAGAATCTCTGTTTTCGTAATCAAACTTAGGCTACAATCAATAGGTTTTTCTTATGTTCCTCAAAACATAGGTGGCGACTCTAAAAACAAGTTAGACATCCTAGGATACAAACCAACGCGCGCTCGATCCTAAGGCCGTGGTTTCCCCCGGGGTATCTACAGTGGCGACTCCGCTGGGGAGTTTTGAGGGTTAAACTTGCGTTCTGATCGAAATCTACATCTTTTCTGGGCATTCTGTTTCCTGATGGGGGAGGCGCGCGCGTCTGGCCTTTTAAGCCTAAGGCGCACGCATCCCATATCAAGAACCAGAATCGCCCATTTCTTCATGTTCTTCATCTTCTTCTTCTGTTATTCGGCACTAATCACTTCTGCAGGGGTTACAATATGAACATGGGACCAGGGCAATCCCCTGAGTCCAAAGTCTGACATTTTGACAGGTGTGCCCCAGAAGCGCGCGCCTCCCATGAGCATTGCGCCATGCGCGCGCGTCCCACATCAGTACTCAGAGGCGCACGCTTCTGGGTTGATTCCCAGAACAGAAACAGGTTTCAGTGACTGAGCAGAACAGTGGGGTGTGGGCACAGTTGCCTGCATCAGAACAAAATTGAACCCTCGGACTGTTTTAATTTTGTGTTTTATTTACCGGTCACACGGGTGATTCGGGAGTTGTAATTTTATGTGCTTACGTGTTTTGTGTGTTTTTCTTTCTTTTCAAAAAAAAAAAAAAAAATTTTGTCACTTGTTAGACCTCACACTACATGCACATATTCCTATGAACTGCTCACTATCGAGTCGCACAAGTCCAACCCCAAACCCGTCGAGGCCCGTCCTAGAAAGTTTCAAGCTCCACCAGACCTTGACTCTTTCGAAGCGGTAAACCTCAGCCCGTGGCGTAGTTCAAGACTACATGCCGGGGGTGACCTTTGAGCCTCATATTCAAGCCGAGCACAAACCACACAATTCTAGTTAGGGTCTAACACTCCGTGACTCAAGTCGGTTTCCATGTACCGAGATTTCCCTAAACTAATGTCTTCAAATCATACATGCCAACTTGTTGAAAGGGACGCAATAAAAATCCGTCCCCAAAAGTGGTTATTTTGGACGAAAATAAAAATCCGTCCCCGCATGTATGCTTTACTACATTAATTTAGTTTAATCCCGATACATGTAGGATTCACAAGCGCGATGGAATCCGATGAGTATATGGGACCGCGAGATGGTCTATATACTAGTGTGACGATTCCATTATTTTCTTAGAAACCCCAAAAGGGATTCAATCCCTCCGACTTATAAAAAAAAAAAAAAAAAAAGAGAGTCTTTTCTTATGTGGTTCGAGTCGTGTGCCCAACTGTGTGTTCTAAGCCTCTTCATGGACCGCAAGTGTTACTCAAGACTGACAAGGGCCTCTTCTGCAATATAGGTTCAATTGGTACTTACAAAGTCTACCGGGATTCAGCAAATCGGTTAGTCCGTGAAGAGATCACTCCAACAGCTCCACACCAACCATGACCGGCAGCAGCAACACCATGTCTCTCGAACAGCTCTCAACTATGGTCCAACTCCTCCAAGAGCAAGTCTCCACCCTTAACAAGGAGGCATAAAGCAAAGACGACATTTGGCAATCCCACCTCGACAGCCAAAGGGAGGCCCACGAGGCCGAAATGGAGCTAATGAAAGAAAAGCTCACCAACCTTGCCAAGGGAAAGAACAAGAACAATGATGATGAATCCGAATGGACCGAGGGTTTGTTCAAGAGTCCTTATGTCAACACCCGCACTAAGAAGATGGGGGAACCAAGTTCCGAGAACAATGAGCCCAAAATGGTGGATTCTATCATGGCCTACATCGACCAAAAATTCAATGGGCTCAACATGGGGAAAGGCTCCGACACAAGCCTTTATCAATCATCCATCCTCATGAGTACTATGGCCGCTCTTCCCGATAAGTTCAAGATGCCCGACATAAGCAAATTCAAGGGCAACTCTTGTCCTATGGCTCACATCGAGACTTATATTTGGGCAATGGTTCCAAAGAAAGTCTCCACCAAGGTGATGGCTCAATGCTTTCCTCTCACTCTCGAGGGGGCGGCAAAAGATTGGTATGCTACTCTCCCGCTCACTGTCCGTCTTGATTGGGACTCCGCCATGCTTGCCTTCAAGAACCAATACCAAGGCAACACCACTCACCGGCCCACAAGGAAAGAGCTAGAAAACACTACTCAACGAGACAATGAGTCCTTCATCGACTTCACACGGAGGTGGAATGACAAACTCTCCAAAATTGTTGAGAGGCCGAACACAAAAGAGCAAATGGACATCTTTCTCAAGTGTCTCAAGGTTGATCTCCGCACTCACCTAAGTGGGGCTTGCTACTCCGACTTCTCCCAAATGTATGAGGCGGGGGTACGCATGGATGAACTTGCTCAAGGAGATTAAGAAGACCACTCCTACTTACCGCTACAAGGCCGCTTCCAACTCCACAAAAGAGGCCTCGGTCAACGCCGTCACTATTGACAAGGGGAATTACAAAAAGGTTCCTCCACCTCAAGGGAAAAGGCCCCGAAGTGACCGTGTCTACACGCCTCTCCAAGGCATGACTCAAACCGAAGTGTTCGAGGTCCTCAAGGCAAAGGGTCAAGTCACACCCGTGCAAGGGTACCAACCCAAGACGATCCACGACAATCATGCTCACCACAAATATTGTGGCTACCACCAATATAGTGGCCACACCACCGAGGAATGCTTCGTTCTCCGCAATGTCATTCAAGATCTCATAGATAAGAAAGAATTTGTAGTGACTAATGACGAGCATGTCAATGTAATAGAGATAGGAGAACTTGAGGGGACCACCCATTCAATCCCAATTGTGAATGGGGGCCCCAATGTTATGAATAAACTTGACAATTCTTGTTATGTAGTGACTTATGATGAGGTAATGAGGGAAGTACTAGAAAATAGGAAAAAGAAGCAAGATGGGAACGTCAATATGCTAACTCGATCCGGTCGAGTCATAGCAAGCAACCCTTCCACTTCCGCACCGAGCTCCTCTTCTCAAAGGCCGCAAGCTCACAACACTCCCGAAGACCCTCTACTTGCCCAACTCAAGAAAACTCAAGCCAACATCTCTATTTGGGATCTCATTGCATCCTCAAAGAAACATCGATGTCATCCGATCTTGACCTCATCACCCTTGGCAACGTCATCACCTTTGCCGATATGGACCTTCCACCGTTTGGTTCCGACCACAACGAAGCTATTTACCTCAAGGTACGAGCAAGGGGGAGGCCCGTCTCAAGAGTCTTAGTGGACGGTGGTTCCGCACTCAATCTCATGCCTGGTAGGATCATGGGCATGCTGGGGCTCAAAGATTCTGATTTGAGGCCTTCTACTCAAGTAATCCGAGGTTATGACAGCACCGCCCGTACAGTCATGGGTATGATCGAAATTGACATTGAGTTTGGGAGCATGGTCATGTCCGTTCCATTCCAAGTGCTTGATATCCCTGCCTCGTTCAACTTACTGTTAGGTCGACCATGGATTCATAGTGCTAATGCCGTACCGTCAACTCTCCACCAATGTGTCAAGATCCGAAACGGTGATGAAATAGTGACCGTAATGGCTGAAAACATTACTATCCACAGAAAAGGTGAGCCCGTCCACCAAGTTCAGCACGGTCTACCAGACTCCACTCTCTCCGGCGTCTCTATCAACGCCATTGACAAAGAAGGGGGAAACGGATCATGGACCCCCAACAATCACAAAGTACTCCGCATGATGAGGGATATGGACTACTTCCCTGGTTTAGGCTTAGGGAAATATCAGCAAGGAATCCTACATCCCGTGCAAGTCCCATTTGTCAAGAACACATTCGGTTTGTGGTACGAGCCTTCCGAAGAAGACTTGAAGCAAGAACAAGCAATCAAAAACGAAAAGGCCCGAGCTCGTAAAGAAGGCCGTCGTTATGAGGTCCCTAATCTAAGGCCTTACCGCAAGACGTTGAATGGTTATTTTGTCCGCCAAGGGGAAGACGTTCCATACATGATCTTTCCCGAACCATGGGTTAACAATAAGGGTGTCAAAAAGCCTGGCCTCGAAATCTTCTCCGATTGTGGGATCCAGAAATCCGAAAGGGAACCAACTCCCATGTCGCCCCGTGAATGGTGGGGAAGGAAGGTGACTATAGAGTCCGAGACAGAAATCACCGTGGGGGAAGAATTGACAGATTTAGCCTCCATGTTTGAAGAGCTTGCCGCAATGAATGAATGCCAAGTCAACGCCATCCATGACACCGTCATCATGAACGAGACTATCAGTGAGATCCCGCCAAGCTCCGAGCCGATCAACAATTGGTATCCAACAAAAGGGCCCGTGGTATCCGAAGAATTCTTAGTCCAAGAAATGGGTTGCATACCCCGCACAGCAACAAAGGAAGAGCGGCTTACACCTACTTTCGAGTCCGAGAGTGTCCCTAATACCCTCACCCAAGAGGATTTGGAGGCCATAGCCGAGCGTGTGTTTCCTTTCTTTGCTAATGAAAAATTTGATATTTCTGAGTACCCTGAGATTGCAAACATCATAAATGATGAATTAACTAATAATGAACTTAACAAACAAGTTAATAACGATTCAAATTATGATGAAATAGACCACGAAAACACAACATACTTAAATGAACTTGCTCAACAAGTCCGTAGTCGTGGCGAGAATGGTCCAAAGGCTGACGAAGAATTGCAGGTTGTTAATCTGGGTACCGAAGAAGAGCCAAAAGAAACCAAGATTGGAAGCTTCTTCAAGGGAGACGACAGAGACAGATTGACTGCATTACTACGGGAGTTCGTGGATGTGTTCGCATGGTCATACAAAGACATGCCAGATTTAGACAGAAAGGTAGCGGAGCACAGGATTCCGATCAGAGAAGATGCCAGGCCAGTAAAGCAGAAGCTCAGGAAGATCAAGCCAGAATGGTCTCTGCAGGTCAAAGAAGAGATTGAGAAGCTCCTCAGCGTGGGTTTCATCAAGGTTATCGAGTATCCGACATGGTTAGCCAACATTGTGACAGTCAGGAAGGCAAACGGCAAAGTCCGAGTTTGTGTAGACTTCCGGGATTTAAACAAAGCTTCCCCAAAGGATGATTTTCCACTCCCTAATATCGACATGCTAGTCGACTCCACTGCTGCCTACGAGGTTCGCTCATTTGTGGATGGGTTCGCTGGGTACAATCAGATTCTCATGGCCGAGGAAGATCAACATAAGACAGCCTTCACAACACCGTGGGGTACCTTCTGCTACACAGTCATGCCGTTTGGGTTAAGAAACGCTGGGGCTTCCTACCAAAGAGCCGTGACAGACTTGTTCCACGATATGATTCACAAAGAAATCGAGGTCTATGTGGACGACATGATCATTCACTCCAAAGGGACCGATGGTCAACATTTGACCGATCTCCGCAAGTTCTTCGAAAGGCTTCGTCAACACAAGATGAGGCTCAACCCTGCAAAGTGCACATTCGGGGTTATCCGAGGCAAAGTTCTTGGTTATATGGTCACAGAAAGGGGAATCGAAGTAGACCCCTCCAAAATCAAGGCAATCATTGACATGCCTCCTCCGAAGACGCAGAAAGAGATTAAAGGTTTCATGGGCAGACTACAATACATCAGTCGGTTTGTGCACCAACTTACTTCCATGTGCGAGCCAATCTTCAAGTTACTCAAGAAGAATGTGGCTCTAGAATGGACCGACGCGTGCCAAGAAGCCTTCGATCAAGTGAAGCATTACTTGACGTGCCCTCCTGTTCTAGTTCCGCCACACAAGGAGAAACCTCTGTTGCTTTATCTCACTGTCAATGATGAAGCCCTAGGGGCTATATTAGCACAAGAGCAGCGAGAGTCCACAAAGGAGAACGCCATTTATTTTGTCAGTCGCCGATTCCAAGGAGGCGAAAAGAACTACTCTGTTTTAGAGAAGTCATGTGCAGCATTGGTTTGGGTCACTCAAAAGCTCAAACACTATATGGAAGCTTTTCCGATCAAGCTAGTAGCAAAGGTGGACCCGCTCCGCTACATCTTCGAGAAGCCTTTCATGTCAACAAGAATAGCCAAATGGTACTTCATGCTCGCCGGCTATGATATCACTTACGTCACACTAAAATCCGTCAGGGGGAAAGTGTTCAGTGACCAGCTTGCCGAATTCCCGTGTGACGAAGTGAAGGGGGAAGATGTACAGTTCCCCGACGAGCATTTAATTTGTACTACAACCGAGGAAGACAAGTGGCAACTTTTTTTCGATGGCGCCGCCAATAAACACGGTTTTGGTATAGGGGTATTGCTTGTCGATCCAAAAGACACCTACACCCCCATTGCCATACGCCTGGAATTCGAAGCTACCAACAACATTGCCGAGTACGAAGCATGTATAGCGGGGCTCGAAGCAGCTCTCGAAAGAAACGTCACGGAACTAGAAGTGTTCGGCGACTCTTTGCTCCTTATCAATCAGCAATCGGGAAAATGGCGAACCCAAGACCCGACTCTCCAACAGTATGGTCAGCACCTTGAAGAACTGGTTGAACAATTCCAAAAGATCACTTTCAACTACCTGCCGAGAGATAAGAATCGCTTCGCCGATGCACTGGCCACTATAGCTTCATTAGTTGAAATGCCCAAAGGAAAAATGGTGAAGCCTTTCAAAATTGCTCGAAGGAACAGTCCGGCATATTGCATGAGCGTCGAGATCAACGAGGTTCAAACAAACTCTCCGTGGTATTCAGATATCATGAACTTCCTCAAAGACGGCACTTATCCCGAGAACATCAATAAGAAGTCTCAAGCAGCTCTGCAAAGGTTAGCCTCTCGGTACGTACTGATTGGGGACCGAGTCTATAAAAGGCACCACGACGGGATCAATCTCTTATGCGCCAATGAGACGAAGCTCAAGAGATAATGTGTGAAGTGCACGAAGGAGAATGTGGGCCCCACATGAATGGATTTATGCTAGTCAAGAAGATACTTCGCATTGGTTACTATTGGAGCACTATGGAACGAGACTGTATCGAGAAAGTCAAAAGGTGTGCCAAGTGCCAATTCCACGCTAATCTGCAACATGCTCCACCCTCACAACTTTACAACATGGTCACACCTTGGCCTTTCTCTTGTTGGGGGATAGACATCATCGGTAAAGTTCATCCTGCCGGGAGCAATGGGCAGTCATTCGTCCTAGTAGCAGTCGACTACTTCACAAAGTGGGTCGAAGCACAAGCCTATCGAACCCTCAACGCCAAGAAAGTGGCCGAATTTGTAAAGATTAATATCATGTGCCGATACGGCGTGCCTCATGAAATCATTTCCGACAACGGCTCTCACTTTGAGAAGGAAATGGATGCACTTTTGGTAGAATACAAGATCACCAAGCACAAGTCATCTCCTTACCGGCCCCAAGCAAATGGCGCGGTCGAAGCAGCAAATAAGACCATCGAGACCATCGTCAAGAAGATGGCCTCAACAGGAAGGGATTGGCCCGAAAAGCTACCATTAGCATTGTGGGGCTACCGCACATCAATACGATCCGCAACAGGAGAAACTCCTTATGCATTGGTCTATGGTTCTGAAGCCGTGCTCCCTATCGAACTTGAAGTCCCATCTCTACGGGTCCTCCTCGAGAATCAAGTCAACGAGGTCGACTGGATGCAAAGTCGATATGAACAACTAGCCTTGCTCGACGAGAAAAGGTTAAGGGCACTCGAACGCACGAGGGCATATCAGCAAAGGATGGCAAGAGCTTTCAACAAAAAAGTGAAGCCTCGAAACATCAATGTGGGAGATTTGGTCTTAAGACAACATCCTCCTAACGCCATGAATCCCCTGGGGAAATGGGGACCCCGATGGATCGGTCTGTACGTGGTCAAAAAGATACTAAGCGGTGGTGCAGTCCGGCTAGTGGATTTAGATGGTGACCAGCTGCCAAAGGAGGTCAACCTCGACAAGCTCAAGAGGTTCTACGCTTAATAAACAAAGACCATTAAAAAAAAAAAAAAAAAAAAAAAAAAAAATCGCTCGCTAGGTTGAAAACCCGCAAGGGCGGCCTAGGCAAAAATTAGAGCACGTGCAAAAAAGAAGCCCGCTAGATTGAAAACCCGAAAGGGCGGTCTAGGCAAAAAACAGGGTGCACACCAAAAAAAAAAAAAAAAAAAAAATGGTCTTTGTTTGTTTGAACTACGAAGACCTGAGCCTCCCAACTGGAGGAACGTAGGCAACCTTCGGGTGCGGTCTAAAACATATCAAAAATACCCAATTCACTTCAAATAACAAAATGCAATTTTTATTCATTCAATGAATTATTCAAACCATTACAACGGATTTATTGAGCAACAAAAGACATCAAAATATTAAATCCTAAAACAAAGTGGTCTAATTGCAATCTCTTAGGGTACTAAGAAAAATCCAATTTTCTCTTGGCTTTCAAAGGACCGCCCGATCGTCTCTCAATCCTTTTCTTCTTGGGTAACGAAGGAGCACTAATACGCACCGAAACCTTCTGTGCCGCAGCACGTCTCCTAGAATAAAAGTCATCCAAAGGAGTACCGAAAGGGTCAGCAAGAATGTTACTCGAATCAACAGCAGCCTCTCTATATCTCAAAGTGCTGCTAGGCTCAAAACCCTGTCCCAACAGCTCGGCACGAAGCACATCAACCCAAGTGATGCCACGGTAAAGGGTGCCAAATAAATAATCCAAGTAGATCTCGGGAAGGAAGACACTCCCCCGATGCAGAGGAGCGAAAGCCCAACGATTGCGGTCATCTCCCCAAGCCGATTGAAGCTCACTCGAGAAGTCAGGACCCATGTAAGCAACTGGACGAAGCATTCCATCCCTCGGAAAAGGAATTGTCTGTTGGCGACCGAACTGCCGCAGAACCCGCTCTGACTGGTAAAACGAAGAATCTCTCAAACCGGGTACAACCACGTGCTGAAAACCAAGAGTCCATTCCACAAAAGGACGAAGACCCCAAGAAGGAGGACACCACTCAATATCGACGGTCACCCGAGAGGCAAAGAATTTCTTCCAATCCTCTTCAGATAAATCCCGGATCAACAACTTCCTCCTATGAACAGCAAAAGGAGACAAATCACCATCCGGAGAATAAATTCTGAAGTGTTCTCGGAGCCATATGGTCAAGAGCAAATGGCTTCCCCGACACATCTTGCCCGTCCTGTGTAACTCATCAAGACCATGCAACGTCTCCCCTACAATAAGAGGAATTACACTAAATCGCTGGTCCTTAGCTTGCAAAATAATCTCAGCCAACTGCGCGTCCGCAGTCCCGAAAGGTGTAACAAACAGTACTTCGCTGAAGAGACAAACAGCCATGGCATTTCTTTTGAAAGATTGAACCACCGGGTCCTCCGAGTGCAAACTGAAGAACATCGGCAACTCAGTTACGTCAATCATGGTACCGTGCAACATCTTCCTCACATCCTCAACAGGGAGATTCAGTAACTCAACCCAAGAGTCGACGGCACCACGGTGATATTTGGGGACGGCGATCCGACCGGCCAAAGGCACGCCAAGGATGGCCCCGAAATCGTCAACAGTCGGCACCATTTCATTAGCTGAAAGGTTGAAAGTATGGCTGTCGCAATCCCAGAAAGCCGCGGCAGCTCTCAACAAATCCCAATCCGGTTTCAACGTCCGCAAAGTGAAAAGAATTCGGAACCCGAAGTCTTTAATGAAGGCCTTCTTGGGATGGGTCTTGAAAGAATACACAAAAGTGCCCAAGTCCTTTTCATACACACTAACGACCTTGGCGTCAAGAGCAAAAGAATTGGAAGCCATGGAAAATGTTGATCACAAGCGAAGTTAATCAATAATATGATGTTCAAAAATGGCAGAAAGGAGCTGTGAGAATCAAGTGGTCGAACAGAAGATGATATTATAGCTGTTGGAGACTCTTTTGGTCAGCAAATGTCAAGCCCGGAATTCCGCCTCCCAGACGCGCGCGCCACCCGCCAGCAGTATGAAGCGCGCGCGCGTCCCAAGCCTACATAGGAAGGCGCGCGCCTCCCAGGTCTAAATCGCTTGAAGAAAAAGGCCTTGTCAGAGATCTCCAGCCTAAATCAAGACACTGTCCCGATCCTCGGACACCCAGTTGGGCACACCTTTTCTGGTCCGCCCTTAAGGCATGTCAAAAAATCGAAAGCAGGATAGAAACTCCCACTCATAAGTAGGCTGTCCTCTTCAAAAATCCGAACTCCCTAAGTTCTGTCACGGGTGCCACGCCCCCCTCAAGAGTCAATCTCAACATTTCATCCCCAGCAGGAACATTTTTCTGGTCGCAGTCAACTGTGCCCATACCCCACAATTCAAAAGTCAAGTGTGACTCCAAATGACACGAGACTTCAAAGCAATATTTCATCAAACGGATTCACCAACGGATTCGTCAACAAGGTTCACCAACGGACTCATACAAGGGATTCACTAACGGATTCATCAAACGGATTCACCAACGGATTCGTCAACAAGGGTTCACCAACGGACTCATCAACAAGGGTTCACCAACGGATTCGTCAACAAGGGTTCACCAATGGACTCATACAAGGGATTCACTAACGGATTCATCAAACGAATTCACCAACGGATTCGTCAACAAGGGTTCACCAACGGACTCATACAAGGGATTCACTAACGGATTCATCAAACGGATTCACCAACGGATCCGTCAACAAGGGTTCACCAACGGACTCATCCAAGGGATTCACTAACGGATTCATCAAATGGATTCACCAACGGATTCGTCAACAAGGGATTCACTAACGGATTCATCAAACGGATTCACCAACGGATTCGTCGACAAGGGTTCACCAACGGACTCATCCAAGGGATTCACTAACGGATTCATCAAACGGATTCACCAACGGATTCGTCAACAAGGGTTCACCAACGGACTCATCCAAGGGATTCACTAACGGATTCATCAAACGGATTCACTAACGGATTCGTCAACAAGGGTTCACCAACGGACTCATCCAAGGGATTCACTAACGGATTCATCAAACGGATTCACCAACGGATTCGTCAACAAGGGATTCACTAACGGATTCATCAAACGGATTCACCAACGGATTCGTCAACAAGGGTTCACCAACGGACTCATCCAACGGATTCACCAACGGATTCGTCAACAAGGGTCCACCAACGGACTCATCCAAGGGATTCACTAACGGATTCATCAAACGGATTCACCAACGGATTCGTCAACAAGGGTTCACCAACGGACTCATCCAAGGGTTCACCAACGGACTCATCCAAGGGATTCACTAACGGATTCATCAAACGGATTCACCAACGGATTCATCAACAAGGGTTCACCAACGGACTCATCCAAGGGATTCACTAACGGATTCATCAAAAGGTTCACTAACGGCCTCATTCAAAACATTCAGCCAGCAGGTTCACCTAACGGATCATGCCACCCCCTCTATCAACAAAAGCCGCTCACACAGGGAGCGCACCACTATCTCTCGCAATTTCAAAATTCCTGCTTCCATCGAGTCTTTGCCTTTTCTTGGTGATGTCCTCGGCGGGTGTTTTTAACTTTCGTCGACGCGTTCTGCTTTGCAGTCCACGTCGCCGAGGGGCTCTGTAGACACCCCGCCTTGGACCGCTCACCCCGATTGCACATTTGATTTTGTGTTTCTCCCCATTTTAAGTGTTTCTCGTTAGTTTTTGTCACTTCCGTTAAGTTCCTGACTGACTTCGTTAAGTCCAGGGACTAAACTGAATGACAGGGCTGATTTTCTAGTCCATTCTGTCAAAATTGCCTTCTCTGAGTCGCGCGCCTCCGACAGGAGGATCCAGGCGCGCGCCTCCCGCCCCCAAAGCAGGAAGCGCGCGCCTCTGGGCGTCAGTTACAGATTTCTGGCCAGGATTCCCTCCCTTGCTCAATTTACAGGATTTTGCCCGGGAAGGATTTCTTGGTGACTGAGTTTTGGCACCAAAAACACCCCTCTTTCACCTATAAAAACCTCTCTTTACCTCCATTTTTCAGGGATCGAACTTAGACCAAAAATTGAACTTACAAAAACGATACCAAAATCACTTTCTAAAGGTTCTCCAAGGATTTCATCAAGCAACGTTTGAAGTTCTCCAAATTGTAGGTAAAAGTCCATCTTTTCCTTTTTTTTTTTACTTCATCTCCTCTCTCTCTTTTACTTTAATCAAATGTTCAATCACCCAAATCATTTTGGGACATGACTCTAATGATCACCTCATCTCATTGAGGTTGGTTAAGGAGTTATCTCCTACATTCCAAATCCTATTTTAAATCCCCCCTTTTTATGACTTAAAGAAGAAGAAGAAGAACATTTTTTCATGTAGATTTTGATCAAGCAAGACCAACTTTAGTTGGGCGAGATGGGTGTTTCGGTACTTCCCATCTCGTAATCTAACCCCCGAACCTCAAAACAAAGAATCTCTGTTTTCGTAATCAAACTTAGGCTACAATCAATAGGTTTTTCTTATGTTCCTCAAAACATAGGTGGCGACTCTAAAAACAAGTTAGACATCCTAGGATACAAACCAACGCGCGCTCGATCCTAAGGCCGTGGTTTCCCCCGGGGTATCTACATATAGCATTTGCAGCCAAAATCTTGAAGAAAGCAATGTTGGGCGCTCTTCCTCTCCATAGCTCATATGGAGTCTTGTTGTAGGCTTTGTTGATGAGGGATCTATTCTGAGTAAAGCAAGCAGTGTTGACAGCTTCTCCCCAGAAATACTTTGGAAGCTTAGCTTCTGCTATCATTGTTTTTCCAGCCTCAATCAACGTGCGATTCTTTCTTTCCACAACGCCATTTGTTGAGGAACTCTAGCAGCAGAGAAATTGTGATCAATTCCATGGTCATCGCAGTATTGAGCAACACCGTTATTCTTGAATTCAGTTCCATTGTCTGATCTAACACACACGATGTCGTCTTCTTTTTGAGTTTGGAGCTTTCGAAATAGCGCAGTCAAGATATCATAGCAGTCATCTTTGGATATCATCATTTCGACCCATGTGTATCTTGAGTAGTCATCCACCACGACTAAAGTATATTTGTTTCCTCCAATGCTCGCAGTGGTGACCGGTCCAAACAAATCCATGTGAAGCAGTTGTAAACATTTGGAAGTTGAGGAGGCAATCTTGCTGGAGAAAAACTGCTTAGGTTGTTTACCGAGCTGGCATGCTGCGCATTTTCTGTCATGATGGTCAGCTACTTTGGAAGTCCTTTGACAAGATTTTCCCTTCCTAGCTTAGCCAAATACTTGAAGTTCAAATGACTTAAGCCCTTATGCCATAGCCATCTGCTTTCACTTACATTCTTTGCTACAAAACAGAGATTAGTGATAGAATCTATAGAAGTAAGATCAATAATGTAAACATTAGTCTTACGAGTCCCTGTGAGCAAAGTTAGTCCGGATATGGCATCTTTGATGTAGCAGTGCGTTGCAGTGAAGTGACATTCCAAACCTTTATCACAGAATTGTGATATGGAGAGCAGGTTGTGCTTGAGACCTTCAACGAGCGCAACTTTCTCAATGCACACTTTATCTTTTCTGATTCTTCCATATCCAACTATGTGCCCTTTGTTGTTATCTCCAAAAGTTACAGAGGGACCTCTTCCTTCATGCACATCTTCAAGAGCGGTGACATCTCCAGTCATGTGTCTAGAACATCCACTGTCGAGGTACCATATATGCGCTTTAGCTTGTGAAGAGTGCGCTGTGAAGCAGGAGACCTGAAAGATAGACATTAAGAACGCAGGTCCCCTTTATTCTTGGGTCCTAGAGTTAGCAACTTTTGACAACCCACTCCTGTCTGACCTTAGGATTTTTACGTCCCTTGGCATTAGGGGCAAATCGCAAAAGGCATTCTGCAGCCTTGTGACCTAAACCATCACACACAACACAATGATGAAAGCCACTTATAGATTGGGTTTTTACAAATTCTTTGCTTTTCTTTGGCGCAGCATTCTTTACTGGAGCAGATGAACTTGCTTTGACAAATATCATTTTCTGAGGTTTGGGTGCGCTTTTCTTAAGAATGCGCATCTGGCGTTGGGGCGCATGGCTTTCATGCGCATGACCCTTTTGCGCAGATTTGACATTTGAAGTTGAGGCGCAACCATAGTCAGAATATGAGTTGTCATGCGCAGGTTCAACTTTAGCCTTACCCTTGGCTTTTCCAGTTTGCTTCTTTGGGTAGACATAATGGAAATTTTGTCTCTGGACTTTCTCCTGTCCTTTACCCATTGAAGCAGAATGCTTTGCTTTAGGAATTTCAATAGTTTGCTGTGGTGTAAATTCCTTTTCCTTTTCAGAGCAAACTGCGCATTTAAAGTTATCACTAGTTGAGACCCCCAAGCCTTCCTTGTCTCCACTAGCTTTTTGGGATTCTAGAATTTGGTCCATAGTGACACGAGATTTGGTCCACTCATCAGTGATCTTTGTGAGATCAGCTACTTGAGCAGCCAATTCTTCGTTTCTTACTTTAAATAGCTCATTTTGATCTGTGAGAAAACGGTTCTTTTCAGTAAGAGGAGTCATGCTCTTAATCTGCTCCTTAAGGAGGGTGATCTCAGATTTTAAAGAGTTTTCTCCGTCTTAAGCTGTGAAATTTCTCCAATTGATAAGTCCACTGCTTCTTTCATAGAATTAAATTTCTTGATTACCTTTTCAGCTTGCTGAAAAATAGACTCGCGCTCAGCAGTAGAGTCATTCTTTTCTATACAATTTCAGCAGGAATTTCAAGAGATTCTTTGCGCGGAGGCGCAGCTACAAATTTCTTTGATAGGTCTGCTCTGGCAAACAGTACTTGCCATTCTGTCTGCTTGGAGTCAGATGTCCCATTTCCACCAGTTCTGTGATAGTGGGGCCTTTCTTCTTTATCCTTGGCGCAGCCTTTGTGTCCGCATCGGGATCATTGTCTGAATCGCTATCAGCATCAGCATTGCCATCAAGCAGAGCAGTCCATCCTCAGCATCAGCAGTCTCTATCCAAGTCTTCAGTTCCTTTTTCTGCGCAGTCTTCTTCAGCAATCATTCCGCGCTGCCTTGATGATCTCTGCGCATTATTCCTCTTCATGTACTCATATTTTGGAGTAGGACATTTTGAAGCAAAATGACCGGGCTTTCTGCAGTTGTAGCAGACCAACTCTTCATCATTCTTTGAGTCTCTGCCACGAGAGAATTTAGCAGGTGGTTTGCTTGAGGATCCAGGTTTAGAGAATTTCCTGATTTTTTGGAATCGCTTAACGAACATAGCGAAATCATCATCATCCATTTCAAGTAAAGAGGAAGTAGAGACTTTGTCTGAGGTTTGAGCAGGCGCAGGTTCCTTTTGCGCAACATAGGAAACAAGCTTTCCTTTGCCTTCAGTTTCGTCGATTCGATCAAGCTTTAGCTCATACATTTAAGTTAGCGTATAAGCTGCGCAGAGGCCAAGTATCTAGAAATCCAGAATCTTCCAGATGACTTGCTTTGTCCACATATCTGGAACCTAGCGCATCTAAGAATTGAGAATTGACTTCTTTATTAGTGAAAGTAGTTCCAAGAGATTTACAAGAGTTTACAACAGCACAGAAGCGATCATATGTTTGTCTCAAGGTTTCACCATCTTTTCTCATGAAGCAGTTGAATTTTCTTTGCACCACAAATCTTTTGTTTTCCTTGCTTACTTTGTCTCCATTCACATATCCTTCAATAGCATCCCATAGTTCCTTTGCAGTTCCACCGCTCACAATTTGATTTTGCGTGGAGAGGTCTAGAGTGCTAAGAATGATGTTCCTTGCTCTTCATCATAGCCAACCCATTTCTTTTCTTCATCAGTCCATTCCTCCTTGTTCTTCTTGATGGTAGGATTTTCCTTATTTGTAGCAGCATCAGGATTAGCCTTCATTGGAATGTAGGGTCCTTCAAGAACGATGTCATGGAGGATCTCGTCGATAGAAGAAAAATGAGTAAGCATACAGTGCTTCCAGATTTCGAAGTGATCTTCATTCAGCACTGGAAACATGTGAATAGTTAGCCATTGCCCAAGATTTTGAAGCCATATTGAATCGGCACCCAAGCTGTTAAGCTTGAAAAACAAAACAAGTTTTATGAAGGTGTTTGCTCTGATACCACTTGTTGGTCCCAAAGGGGCAACAAGTGTATGAAAATTGCTAGAGGGGGGGGTGAATAGCGTTTTAAAATTCTTTTCAAACCTTTTGCAAATCAATGGCTTATGCGCACAGTCTCAAATAAGCTAAGTATAGCGCGCAGTGAGAGTGTGAAATGCACAGCGGAAGTTTTAAGCAGCACCTGCGCAGAAAAAAGCTGCGCAAGGATAAAACGCACGCGCTAAATTTTGGCTTAAAGAGTTGGATAAAATGTTCTAAGGCAATAAGCAATAAACAAACACAGCAGCAATGGTAGCAATCTGATAAGATCAAACAAAGCAGTAATTCAGAAATGATTAAGCATGAAGTAAATAGCGAGATTAAAGAACAAGCTATTTGGAGAGGTTCGATCAATGAAAGATCTACGTCCTCTACCAGATGGTTAGTCTTGGATTTTCTAATGGAGATCTTATTATATGAGAGAGTTACAAGATACAACAATGAAACACAACTATCTCAAAGATCTATAATCTATGAAGGAACAAATCCTAGACTAAACCGGTGTATCTCAAGAAGAAAGATCTAAATGATCAAAGCTTCAAGAGGTGTGTGTGTGTTCAGAAATTCTGGGCTCTATGAATCTGTGAGATGAAGAGCATGAAGAATTCTGGTGATTTAAGGCTTAGGATCTGGGCAGGAGTTTGAAGGTATGAAGGTTTGAAGGTTGATCTTGAATCTGTGAATAGTAAGCAGCAATCTTCAGAACTTCAAGGATATTAGAAAGCACAACTCTAGCAACTTGGAAATGAAGATGAGCTGGCTATTTATAGCTGAGAGCTTGAATATAGCCGTTGGAGCTCTGAGCAAGGACGATGAGCTGGCACGATATGATTGGTGCGCAGCTGTCCTTATAGCCGTTGGGGCTCTGATCAAAGTTGATGACCTGGCACAATATGATTGGTGCGCAGGTATATAGAGCCGTTGGAGACTGAGCATGAAGACCAAATTCAAAAGCCTCTTCTAGAAGGTTGACAGCTGTCTTCATTTGAAATATTTCTCTTGAGCGCATCTCCACCGTTGGATCTGCTAAGTGTGCTTTTTTTTCGTTTCTGCACACCTTAGCACTTTTAAAAGAGTACATCTTCAAAGCGTTTCCAAGTTAGGTGATCTGAATGTATCGAAAGCTGAGCAAGATAGACTGCTGCGCAGGAGAGACCTGCGTAGTGGCGTACTGCGTAGAGTAGTCCTGCGCAGAGTCCACAGTCTTGCTTAGATCTTCATTCCATTTTGCTCCGAGCCCTATATACTAATTCTTACTATAAAATGGACTAAGCTAAAATTGAAGTTATAAAACTTCTTACATAGGATCCTAAAGTCCATAAAATATTAATAGGTGATGGTATCAATCAGTTCTAAAAGAATAGGAGGGTAGAAGTAAGCATACCCAACACCTTGTAAGTCAACCCTCTCCATAGAGCCAAGTTGACCATGCCCGCCTTTGACTCGCCAAGAGTCATGCCCGTACCCCTAGGAGAGGATGACAGATATCCACCTAGCCTTTAGGTTTGAGTAGCCTCAAAGTCTCTCACCCCTTCCGAACTACGTTAGGCTTGATTCCCCGTAAACGGGATACGTAGGAATCCTATACATCAAGGGTCCAGCCACTCGACCACGTCGGTCACCTTCTCTCCATCTTGGTATCTCACCGGATCGGGATTATTTTTTATCGACAACACCTCTTTCTTCAAAAGCGACGTTGCGAGGGGCTCTGTAAGTACCCCGATCCGGATTACTATCCTCAAATAATCAAATTCTAGAATTAAGGGAAATAATTTGGGAAATTTTTAGATCATACTAGAAGTTTAGGGACCTTCTGGGCATTAATGGGACATTCTAAAAGGGGGAGGGCCCTTTGGTAATAAAAATGGACATAAGACATCAATTAAATCCCCACAAAGCCCATAAAGGACTTTGTGGGAATTTTCAGAAATAGGCCAAGAAACCAGAGGCGGTCGCGCATTGGATACGCGCTTTCCACAAAGTGCGTGCGTCATCCCTCAAAACGCACCTAGAACATGCGCTTTCAAGCTGGACACGGGCGCACATTCAATGTGCGTTTTCCTCCTTGTGGTCCGCCCCCCTCTTGTCCCTTGGGCCGAAGCCCACTCACCCCATTCCTCAAGCCCCCACCTAGCCCAACCAAACACCCCTCCTTCCAGCCCAGTAATCCAATCCCATTCGCAGCCCCTTTCATGCACCATTTCAGTCCAGAATTGTGCACCAAAATAGCCGGAAATTTCAACCCATTTTGTGACCAAAAAAGTATCCAATTTGTGACAAAAAAAGATCCAAAGAATATCCTATTTTTGCTTAGCCCTAAGCAAGTAAGAAGCCCCAATTCCCCCTATAAATAGAGAGCTCATGCTCTCTCATTTGATCAACAATTCGATAGCAAAGTTACTGCCTAAAATTGTTCTCTCTACAAAATTGAGTGATTGTGTTGTGAAAGAGTGTGATAAGTCTTTGTTAAGTAAAAATCTTATGAGTCCATGATCTCTAAGTGAGGTGAAAAAGAAGCAAACTTGGGTCAATCAATTAATGATCTACCCCAATCTTGCTTAAACGTTTGAATCTTTATCCTATTGTCATCTTCATCTCCTTCTTTTTTTCTTTTGTTGGAATATCATCTTTGTTCATCTTTTACTTAGTCTTTATAAAGATATATGATTGGATCCAAATACTCTTATGATCCCAATGGTTTCATCTTACACTTTCATGGTGTATTAAATGATAAACTAGTGGAGATGAGTATTTGTTACATTTATGTCATTTAATTTATGCAATTTAATTTATGTCATTTACATTTATGCATTTTAATTTATGTCATTTTACATTTATGTCTTTAATATTGGCTTGGTGATTTGCACATCTTGGAGAAAGCCTTGTACATTTATGTTATTTATATTTATGTCATCTTACATTTAAATTCATTTACATTTACAAGTCTTTATTTATTCATGTAATCTTTATATAACTTTGGATCAAATACCCACATGATCCCAAAAGCTTCATCTTGCACTTCAATAGTGCATTAAAATGATGAACTAAATGGAGATGAGATTTGTTACATTTAAAGACTTAATCTTTAATGTTTTCCATCTAAAAAGTCTTTATTTCAAATCTTTTCTTGTTTATCTTACTTGGATGATAAAGCCACAATCTTTATTCATCCAAGTAATGATTTGCCTAAGAAAAGCTTTTATTATTTAATTCTTATGATGATCACCTTACTTGGATGATAAATTTGACAATCTTTATTCATCCAAGTTATGGTTCTATCCAAGTAAAGGTATTATGGTTGCTATTCTCTAATGATGCTCAAACCATGGCCTTGACCTTGATCTTGGTTATTCTTACATGAGTTTGATGCATAGGATGAACAAGATTGTCCCTCTTGACTTTGCTAGCCTTTTCCATGGCTAAGTAAAAGTTCGTCCCTAAAAATACATATTTACTTGGATGAACATTATATTTTGCCTCTCTAAAGTATCAAAGAACAAAGGGCATTAACATGTCTACATTTCATTTTCCAAAATCACTTTTTAAAACAAGTCGGTTTCTCCCATTTTAAGAAAAACACATGTCGCGTCCCCGAA
>JAOWBW010001562.1:184350-262413 GCA_026119855.1 Campanula takesimana | reverse complement strand
CGAGGAGATCACAGGCTGCTCCTACGACCTCCGCTCGGTTTTATACTACCGGTGTCGGGTATTGCTTTGATCCTCCTTTGCCTCCTCCCTACTACACTTATTCAAACTTCGGGGTCTTTGAGGAGCAGAGGAGATTGTCCCGAGGACATGTCACCAGAGAGAGAGCCTCCTGCTCAGGCTGCTGTGGTATGTTTTTCTGACCATCTTTGCATTTCTCAGTTCCAGTCTTGTTTTTCTGTCCCTGATGCAATTTTTCTTTCTGCCCCCCGTTGTAATAGGTACCGTAGCTGCTTATAGCACTTTGGGCAGACAGAACAAGGGGATGAGGAGGAGACTGCATCAGCTGGAGGAGAAGTACTAGAGTGTGCAGGGACATTGCCGACATGACTAGAGAGCTGCTGGTGGCTGCCTCTGGTGCTGCGAGGAGCTGCTCGAGGCATGAGACGAGGTTGCAGGGATGTTGTACTGGATATTGATGAGGCTGTCTTTTCAGCGAGGCAGTCACTGAGCAGGAGTCTGAGCCGGGGAGGCAGTCAGAGCAGGGGTGGAGCCAGCCAGAGCAGAGGTGTTGCGAGTTCGTCTCGGCGGGTGCAGAAGAGGAGCCGGCATGAGATCAGAGATGAGGAGTCTGAGTCTGAGGATGATGATGATGATGATGATGATGAGGATGATGATGAGATGAAGAGACCAAGAGCGGCAGCAGGGGGTAGCACAGTGCTGGTGATGATGTCCCGAGCTGTTGTGGCTGAGAGGATGAGGGATTGAAACACCTTTACTTTTTCCTGTAATAACATTTAACATGTATTTACAATCCTAGTTATCTTACTACTCATTTTATGTTTTATTAGCGACTCGATCTTAGATGTCGACCTTTACAAACAAATGTGTGCCCAAGAATGCTTGTTGTTGATGCTTGAACTCCTTTTCGCTGCTGGGATTTGATTTGCTGCAGGTTGGATATGTTGAAGTGCTTGGGTTCTGTTTCTGAACTGACAAGGGCTATTTCTGTCTGAACTGCTGTCAAAGGCGCGCGCGTTGGGCCTTGCTTGTGGGAGTCGCGCGCGTTGTGAAGCCTTGGTCGGAGGCGCGTGCTTCTGGCCTGCTGAATTACAGCCCTTTCTTTTCTGATCAGAATGTTCCCACAGCTATAATTTTGAACTATTTTCGACCAGAATGGTCACACAGCATTCTTCTGCAAACACTTTCTCCTCCTAAACCACAAATTCTTGTCATAATGGTCCCAATGACTTTATCTTTTGAAGTCAAGGTTTCCGTCCCCGAGGGTGAGAAGTCCGTTCCAATGGTGAACGCCGTTCCAGCTGTAGGGTCCGTCTCGATGGTGGAGAAGCGTCCTAGCGTTTTTGATCGTTTGGGAAGGCCCAATGACGATGTTGTTGACCCGTGACACCGGTGGTTCATGTGCGGGACTATAGACCCGTCATTTTCCCAAGAAGAAGAAAGGTAAGGGAAATTCCTCCCATGTATGGAAGCGTCCTATGGTTGTCCCCAGCTAAGGCTCCGCTTGATAAGGGCAAAGGGAAAGCCGTTGATGAAGCTCCGTCCCGTCCTAGCTTTTTCTCCCGTCTTGGCGGTCCCAAGAATGTTCCGTCCCCATCCAAGAAGACTAAAGGGCATAACAAGAAGCAATGGGTTCCCAAACCTAAGAAAGATTAGATTTTCTTTGTACCCCAAGATATTGCAATTAAATTAGACCACTTTGTTTTGGGATTTAATGTTTTGATGTCTTTTGTTGCTCAATAAATCCATTGTAATGGCTTGAATAATTCATTGAATGAATAAAAATTGCATCTCGTTATTTGAAGTGAATTGGGTATTTTTGATATGTTTTAGACCGCACCCGAAGGTTGCCTACGTTCCTCCAGTTGGGAGCCTCAGGCCTCCGTAGTTCAAACAAACAAAGACCTTTTTTTTTTTTTTTTTGTGCACCCTGTTTTTTGCCTAGACCGCCCTTCGGGTTTTCAATCTAGCGGGCTTCTTTTTTGCACGTGCTCTAATTTTTGCCTAGGCCGCCCTTGCGGGTTTTCAACCTAGCGAGCAATTTTTTTTTTTTTTTTTTTTTTTATGGTCTTTGTTTATTAAGCATAGAACCTCTTGAGCTTGTCGAGGTTGACCTCCTTTGGCAGCTGGTTACCATCTAAATCCACGAGTCGGACTGCACCGCCACTTAGTATCTTTTTGACCACGTACGGACCGATCCATCGGGGGTCCCCATTTCCCCAGGGATTCATGGCATTAGGAGGATGTTGTCTTAAGACCAAATCTCCCAATATGATGTTTCAAGGCTTCACCTTTTTGTTGAAAGCTCTTGCCATCCTTTGCTGATACCCTTGTGCGTTCAAGTGCTCTTAGCCTTTTCTCGTCGAGTAAGGCTAGCTGTTCATATCGACTTTGCATCCAGTCAACCTCGTTGACTTGATTCTCGAGAAGGACCCGTAGAGATGGGACTTCAAGTTCGAATGGGAGTACGGCTTCAGAACCATAGACTAATGCATAAGGAGTTTCTCCTGTTGCTGACCGTATTGATGTGCGGTAGCCCCACAATGCTAATGGTAGCTTCTCGGGCCAATCCCTTCCTATTGAGGCCATTTTCTTGACGATGGTCTCGATGGTCTTATTTGCTGCTTCAACCGCGCCATTTGCTTGGGGACGGTAAGGAGATGACTTGTGCTTGGTGATCTTGTATTCTACCAAAAGTGCATCCATTTCCTTCTCGAAGTGAGAGCCGTTGTCGGAAATGATTTCATGAGGCACGCCGTATCGGCACATGATATTGATCTTTACGAATTCGGCCACTTTCTTGTCGTTGAGGGTCCGATAGGCTTGTGCTTCGACCCACTTTGTGAAGTAGTCGACGGCCACTAGGACGAATGACTGCCCATTGCTTCCGGCAAGATGGACTTTACCGATGATGTCTATCCCCAACAAGAGAAAGGCCAAGGTGTGACCATGTTGTAAAGTTGCGAGGGTGGAGCATGTTGCAGATTAGCATGGAATTGGCACTTGGCACACCTTTTGACTTTCTCGATACAGTCTCGTTCCATAGTGCTCCAATAGTAACCAATGCGGAGTATCTTCTTGACTAGCATAAACCCATTCATGTGGGGTCCACACTCTCCTCGTGCACTTCACACATTATCTCTTGAGCTTCGGCCTCATTGGCGCATAAGAGATTGATCCCATCGTGGTGCCTTTTGTAGAATCGGTCCCCAATCAGTATGTACCGAGAGGCTAGCCTTTGCAGAGCCGCTTGAGACTTCTTATTGCTATTCTCGGGATAAGTGCCATCTTTGAGGAAATTCATGATATCCGAATACCACGGAGAGTTTGTTTGAACCTCGTTGATCTCGATACTCATGCAGTACGCCGGACTGTTCCTTCGGGCAATTTTGAAAGGCTTCACCATTTTCCCTTTGGGCATTTCGACTAATGAAGCTATGGTGGCCAGTGCATCGGCGAAGCGATTTTTATCCCTTGGCAGGTAGTTGAAAGTGATCTCTTAGAATTGTTCAACCAATTCTTCAAGGTGCTGACCATACTGTTGGAGGGTCGGGTCTTGGATTCGCCATTTACCCGATTGCTGATTGATAAGGAGCAAAGAGTCGCCGAATACTTCTAGTTCCGTGACGTTTCTTTCGAGAGCTGCTTCGAGCCCTGCTATGCATGCTTCGTACTCGGCAATGTTGTTGGTAGCTTCGAATTCCAGACGGATGGCAATGGGAGTGTAGATGTCTTTTGGATCGACAAGCAGTACTCCTATACCAAAACCGTGTTTATTGGAGGCGCCATCAAAAAAAAGTTGCCACTTATTTTCCTCGGTTGCAGTACAAATTAAATGCTCGTCGGGGAACTGTACGTCTTCCCCCTTCACTTCGTCACACGTGAATTCAGCAAGCTGGTCACTGAACACTTTCCCCCTGACGGATTTTAGTGTGACGTAAGTGATATCATAGCCGGCGAGCATGAAATACCATTTGGCTATTCTTGTTGACATGAAAGGCTTCTCGAAGATGTAGCGGAGCGGGTCCACCTTGTTGGTAGTGGTGCCCTAGGCACGTTTAATAAACGTTGTAATTGTTATCATTTATTTCATATCAATAAAGAGATGTTTTGATTATTATTGTTGTTCATGTTTACTTATAATAATCTCCGTCCCTAGTACTTGTTAAGCACTAGTATAAAGGCTAAGTGATCATGGGATGATCATGTTAGATTTATGGGTACTTGTTTGGAACAAGGTACTGGACATAACCCGCTGTATGAGATTTATGTCATGGTCTATGTCGTACATATATCTCATATTAGTTATGTCATTTGAATCCTTAGACATGAAGTTATTATAGTCTTCCACTTGATGAACATTGTGTTTTACATATTCAAACGCTACCTTAATACCGTAGTTATAAAGGGTATGATTGGCATAATCGGATTCCCGTTGGGAAGAATAATAAGCTAAATGGATTTGTTCCCTCCACGGAGAGATGTCAAGCTTGGGCCCCTCGAAGGAATGATGTTGATAAAATGTTCGGTCGGACTCAAATGGATTGATTGGATCAATAGCATTTGAATTATCAACATATTCGGAATCGAGAAAGTATTGAACAAAACAAGTTGACTGTTTGACCATGACTTGTGTTCAATGACATCGTGGTAAAAGGATTGTGACATATTCTAAAGGAATGCGAACTTGTATCTAGTTATATTATTTGGGTAGGTATGACGGTTTGCTAGAACCTAATCATATCTTATGGGATCATGTTTGAGCCCATTACCAACTTAGTATAATCCTAGAGGGTCACACACAATAGAACGAATCTTAAATAAGAGGACTATATTGGAATTTAGGGTCGAAGGACCTCAAAGGAATTTCTGGAAAAATTCTGGGCTTCCTGGTCAACCAAGCGGGCACTTGGGTTGGACCAGGCGGGCGCTTGAATAAGTCCGGAAAAAGATCTGGACCTTCTGATCAAATAAGCGGGCGCCTGGGTTGGACCAGGCGGGCGCCCGGTCTGGCGGCAGAAAAATTCCTAATTCGATTAGGAAAGGTTTTTGGCACAAGTTACCTATTTGGAATAGGTCTTAATTGTGTATATAAAAACCCCAATTCGGCCAGACCATACTTACTAGTGCTTTTGTGAGTCTCAAAGAGTTTGAGAGAGATTTTATTTGTTCTAAGATATCCTTGATTGAGGAACAAAATAATTCACAAATAAATTCCATATAGTTCTTTATTAAATTGTGAAAGTGTGTTTCATAATTATTGGTCTAGCAACCAAGATCAAGGAGCCTCTTGATATTCGTTCGAAGTGTGGACACCGCTAGAGGGTGAATTTTATCATCTACAAAGTTCGTGATTTTGTCCGTGATAACCTTCAAGTTTCTCCACCAAGACCAAGAAAACTTTGATAGTCATCAAGGGTTAGTTTTTCCTTTATTCATTATGTTGTATTTGATTTAATCATATGAACGGATCCATGGCTTTGGGTTTCTTAAAATTTTAATTGCTATATTCCGCTGCGCACGTTACTTGGAAACCCAACAGTGGTATCAGAGCCCCGTTCATGTTGATTAATTCAATACTTGGATCATGTTATGTGATATAAATTGTTTATGTGCCTTGCATGATATGAATATTGGAATATATGATGTTTATGTGTTTTGTGATTTTATGTGGTTTATTGTTTGCAACTTTAATCGCACGATTCAATCGCAATAAAAATTATGGTGGATTCTGAATTATTTTGATTATTGATTTTTGATCAGATCAAAGTTTTAATAATCGGGGAAAAATAATTTTGAGCCAAATTTTCGAACTTTAAAATTCTGTACCATTCTGACCAAACAGGCGCCCGCTCGCTGGGGACCAGGCGGCCGCTTGCTTCAGGCTTGCTCAGGAGCGCGCTCGGTCAAGACCAGGCGGGCGCTCGGTCGTCAGAATCTGTTCTGATTTTGGTTAAAATCTGAATATGGAATTTTCAATAAATTCAACAAAACCAGTAACAGAACCAGTCCAGACTTACTGATCTGGAATGGGTTTTGGGTAGTTGGTTTGTGTGTGAATTTTGGGGTTTGATTTTCCTATTTGTATTAGTCTTGTGATTCCTAGATTAGTTCAAGTTTTGGATGGCTAATCTGCGTTCATCGAGATTGTGTTTCCCAAAATTGATCGCAATCAAAGTTTCAAAGATAAAACGAAGTTAGAATTATGAAGAGTTCATAATTGCTAAAATTGAGAAACAAAGTTCTTGATTCAATGATTGGAGATCCATGTGAATTGTGAATGCAATTGGCCTACGTTCATCGAGACCATCTATTGCTTAGTTTCGGCCACATGGACTACTTTCTTGGTTTCTTGAATTAGTGTGGGATTGTGGTTGCCTAATGGCTTAGTTCGACCGCACTTCTTGTTGTCTTGATTTGGAGATAATAACCGAAGTTGAAATAGTCTCATCCTCATAATTATAGAGAAACTAATGACACATAAATATCATGCTTAAATTAATGGAGATTAATTTAGTGGCTAAACTTGATGTGTAACATGTTTATATTATGTGCTCATAAATGTGTTATATGCTATATGTGATGAACCTTCAAAGAAAGTTTAAGTCCTTCATTGCCATGCCATGATTAAAACACTTGTTTATACATGTGTAATCTTGATGTGGGTTCGCCTCCGCGAGGTGCATTAATCTTATTCATGTATGAGCAAGATGAGGTTCATTAATTTAATGTGGGCTTGCCTCCGTAGGTGCATTAAATTGAATGGTTCCTATGCGTTTAAAATGGTTGGACTTAATTAGGCGTCAAAACAGTTTTGGGCCTAGGCAAAAGATGAGATTAAACATGCTTTTTGAAATTGGATTTCTCAAAGAATCTCATAAAAGGATCTAAGAATCATATGGGATATGATTGACATGATTGTCTACCTAATTAATTTAGTTTTGAGCGGTCCGCCTCCGTGGACTCAAAAGTTAAATTAAAGTTGGATCTTAGCCCAATTAATTATATTATACATTGGATGTATATGAAGGTTATATAATTTAGTGGGAGTATTTTATTTGAAAAATACATTGTTTATTTCTTTAATGAAAACCGGTACTTATTAAATTTTGGAAATTTTGCATATTTGTAGATAATGACCACTCAATCAATGTCGTTGCGATCGATCCTTGAGAAGGATAAGCTCGAAGAGAATGGTACTAACTTTATGGATTGGATCCGTAGCATAAGAATCGTTCTTAGGCAAGAAGATAAGTTGTACATTCTCGATGGGCCTCTCCCTGCTGAACCACCGCCTACTGCCCCTAGGGTAGAGAGAGACAATTACAAGAAACATCGTAATGATTCTAGAGATGTAAGTTGTCTCATGCTTGCTGCTATGTGCTCGAAACTCCAACAAAGTTTGGAACATTTGGAAGCCTATGAGATAGGCGTGGAGTTGAGAAACATGTTTCAAGAGCAAGCTAGGCAAGAGAGGTACAAGACCATTGTTGCATTCACTACTTGTAAAATGAATGAAGGGCAACAAGTGAGTCCTCACTTTCTTAAAATGAAAGGTTATGTAGAGCACCTTGAGAAACTTGGCTATCCAATCCCATTGGAGCTAGCCACGGATCTCATTCTTAATTCATTGCCTAAAAGTTATAATCAGTTTGTGATGAATTATAACATTCATGGAATGGATAAGAATCTCTCTGAGTTGCATGGGATGCTCAAAACTGCAGAGATGAAAATTGTGGAGAAAGGTTCTCCCGTGCTCTTGGTTCATGATGGGAAGAAGGCTAGTGCCAAAGGAAAGGGTAAGAAAGTTGTCAAACCCAAAATAAGCAAGGCAAAGGTTGTCATTGCTTCTGAGGCAAAACCCGATTCACAAAAGGATGCAATCTGTTTCCATTGTCAAGAAATTGGTCATTGGAAACGTAATTGCAAGGCTTTCTTGGAAGAGCAAAAGAAGAAGAAGGGCAGCAAGGCTGCGTCGACTTCAGGTATCTATATGATAGATATTCTCCTTTCTACCACTGATTCTTGGGTATTGGATACCGGATGTGGTTCTCACATTTGTCTAAATGTGCAGGGACTAAAGAATAGGAGACTGCTTAAAGAAGGTGAAGTAGATCTACGCGTGGGAAATGGAGCAAGAGTTGCCTGCATTAGCCGTAGGGACTTATGAAGTCACATTACCTTCCGGATTAATTCTTGTTTTGAACAATTGTTATTATGTTCCGGATTTAAGCAGAAATATTATTTCAATTTCTTGTTTGGATAATGAAGGTTTTAAGTTTCTTATTGAGAATAAGAAATTTTCTATTTATTTAAATGATGTGCTTTATGGTATTGCTAATTCATTTAATGGCCTTTATATCCTGGATGTCAAGAATGAAAAATAATGACAATGTCTATCATGTAAATAAGAAATCTAAACCTAATGATGTAAATCATACTTATTTGTGGCATTGCCGTCTCGGTCATATTAATGAGAAGCGTATCTCAAAACTCCATGGGGACGGACTTTTGGGTTCATGTGACTTAGAGTCATATGATACTTGTGAGTCGTGTCTTCTTGGAAAAATGACTAAGATACCTTTTACCAAGTTGGGTGAAAGGGCAAGCGACTTATTGGGGTTGATACATTCCGATGTATGCGGACCATTAAGTAGCAATGCTAGGGGAGGATTTCAATACTTCATAACCTTCACTGATGATTATAGTAGATTTGGGTATGTTTACCTAATGAAACATAAAGTGAAGCATTTGAGATATTTAGAATATTTCAAAATGAAGTAGAAAAACAACTTGGCAAAAGTATAAAGGCACTTCGATCAGATTGAGGTGGTGAATACTTGAGTCAAGAATTTGATGATCATCTAAAGAATTGTGGAATAGTTTCATAATTGACTCCACCCGGAACACCACAATGGAATGGTGTGTCCGAGAGGAGAATCGGACTTTGTTAGACATGGTTCGATCAATGATGAGTCAAGTTGATCTTCCAATATCGTTTTGGGGTTACGCTCTAGAAACTGCTGCTTTCACACTAAATCGTGTTCCAACTAAATCGGTTCAAAAGACTCCATATGAGATGTGGAGCGGAAAGAAGCCTTGTCTGTCTTTCATGAAAATTTGGGGTTGCGAAGCTTTTGTCAAAAGACTTGTCTCAGACAAACTTGCACACAAATCTGATAAATGTATTTTCGTGGGATATCCTAAGGAAACTAGAGGATATTACTTTTACAACCGTGAGGACAACAAAGTGTTTGTTGCCCGAACTGGTGTCTTTCTAGAGAAAGAGTTTCTCTCCAAAGAAATCAGTGGGAGTAAAATAAATCTTGAAGAAATTCGAGACCCAGAAAATAATATTGAACCAATAGTGGAACAAGAACAAGAACCACAAGGAGTTGTGGAACCTGTTCAAAATACACAAGCAACTCGCAGATCTAGTAGGTTACGATCCGAGCCCGAGAGATATAGATTTCTCGTAACGGATAGTAATGAGGTAGAAATCATTGAGAATGATGAACCGTCAACCTACCAAGAGGCGATGTCTTCTCCTGATTCGGACAAGTGGCTTGGAGCCATGGAATCCGAATTGCAATCCATGCAAGACAATAAAGTTTGGAATTTGATTGATGTGCCCGAAGGTGTAAAAACCATAGGATGCAAATGGGTCTTCAAGAAGAAGACTGACATGGATGGAAAGTGCATACTTACAAAGCTAGGCTTGTAGCGAAGGGTTATAGGCAAGTTTATGGTATTGACTATGATGAGACCTTCTCACCCGTAGCAATGATCAAGTCTATAAGAATTTGCTTGCCATTGCCGCATATCATGACTATGAAATATGGCAGATGGACGTCAAAACCGCTTTCCTGAATGGAAAACTCCAAGAGGATGTGTATATGACACAACCAGAAGGTTTTGAACAAGATTCTAAAGTATGCAAATTGCAGAGATCCATCTATGGATTGAAGCAAGCTTCTAGGAGTTGGAATCTCCATTTTGATGAATCGGTCAAAGAGTTTGGTTTCATCAAGAACGAAGATGAGCCTTGTGTATACAAGAAGATTAGTGGGAGCATAGTGCTATTCCTTATTTTATACGTGGATGACATATTACTCATTGGAAACGACATTCCTACACTTCAGTCTGTGAAGACTTGGTTAGGAAAGTGCTTCGCAATGAAAGATATGGGTAAAGCTGCATATATACTTGGCATTAAGATCTATAGAGATAGATCAAGGAGGCTACTTGCTTTAAGCCAAAGTACATACATTGACAAGGTCATTAGAAGATTCCGTATGGAAAATTCTAAAAGAGGCACCTTGCCCGTGTTACATAGAGTTTCTCTAAGCAAGACTCAATGTCCTAAGACAAACGATGAGCGTGAGAAAATGAATGATGTTCCATATGCTTCGGCAATTGGGTCCATCATGTATGTCATGATTTGTACTAGGCCGAATGTATCTTATGCTTTAAGCATGACAAGTAGATACCAATCCGACCCTGGCGAAAATCACTGGATAGCTGTAAAAGCGATTCGTAAGTACTTGAGAAGAACTAAAGACTCATTTTTGGTCTATGGAGGAATAGAAGATGATCTCGTTGTAAATGCTTACACGGATGCAAGCTTCCAAACCGACAAAGATGATAGCCGATCGCAATCGGGTTTTGTGTTTATGTTAAATGGTGGAGCTGTAAGCTGGAAGAGTTCCAAGCAAAGTACAACCGCTGATTCTACAACAGAAGCTGAGTATATTGCTGCATCGGATGCTGCAAAGGAAGCTGTTTGGATTAAGAAGTTCATAACTGAACTTGAAGTGTAGTATTGCTAATCCAATAGACCTTTATTGCGATAATAATGGTGCTATTGATCAAGCAAAGGAACCGAGAGCACATCAGAAATCCAAACACATACTTAGGCGTTTTCATATCATTCGAGAGATCGTTGATAGGGGAGACGTAAATATATGCAGAGTACCTACTGATGACAATGTTGCGGACCCGCTAACAAAGGGACTTCCACAAGCTAAACATGATGGTCATGTTAGGTCCATGGGTATTAGATACATGGGAGATTGGGCCTAGGGCAAGTGGGAGATTGTTGGTAGTGGTGCCCTAGGCACGTTTAATAAACGTTGTAATTGTTATCATTTATTTCATATCAATAAAGAGATGTTTTGATTATTATTGTTGTTCGTGTTTACTTATAATAATCTCCGTCCCTAGTACTTGTTAACCACTAGTATAAAGGCTAAGTGATCATGGGATGATCATGTTAGATTTATGGGTACTTGTTTGGAACAAGGTACTGGACATGACCCGCTGTATGAGATTTATGTCATGGTCTATGTCGTACATATATCTCATATTAGTTATGTCATTTGAATCCTTAGACATGAAGTTATTATAGTCTTCCACTTGATGAACATTGTGTTTGACATATTCAAACGCTACCTTAACATGGTAGTTATAAAGGGTATGATTGGCATAATCGGATTCCCGTTGGGAAGAATAATAAGCTAAATGGATTTGTCCCTCCACGGAGAGATGTCAAGCTTGGGCCCCTCAAAGGAATGATGTTGATGAAATGTTCGACCGGACTCAAATGGATTGATTGGATCAATAGCATTTGAATTATCAACATATTCGGAATCGAGAATGTCGCGACCCCGGCCCCGCGGGCCCGAGACCGCGATCTGGACGTCGACTCTAAAACCAAAACTGTGAAATACCGAAGTTAAAAATTCCATTTGATACCAAAAGGTAATGATCCAAGTTTTACAATTCCAAGTTTAATAAAAACCATATACAACTATCATAAACTTCCACAAGTTTATGCCCAACAAAATACAAATATACAATTCTTAATGACGTCATTGTTTGGTACAACTATCCCAAAAAGGTTACACATTTATATAATGTAAACCAACCTATAACAACTTTCCCCAAAAGAATGTATCCACACTCGACGTCCTCTTTCTCGTGATCAGCGAGACTAATCCTTAGCACCTGGGGGGGTTAAGGAAAAACAAATATAAAAGAAAAGGGGGTGAGATAAATCTCAATAAGTTACTAATGCAACTACATGACATGCTATGATGCAAGAAGCAATAAGCAATAATAAATATCACATAGCACATAGCATTTATCACATAACAGATAGCAGCGGAAATAAACACATAACAAAGGATATAGCCAAGGTTTTCCAAACCGGAACATCCAAATAAAGGATCGCTGCGCAGCTTCAATAATCAACAAATCATCATCTTCATAATAGCATGAAAGCCGAAGAGAAAACCCCGGTACCGGAACCAATAACCAAGAAAGTGTCACAAAGGACAAGAGCCATGACACAAAGTCATGCCCGGTAGCTAGATACATCACAAAGGAAGATAACTTATCTTTTCCAAGGCCAATCTGGAAAAGGGTATAGAAGGGGGCAAAACAATGGTCAACATTATAATGGACTTGGCTTTGCCATTATAATCTTTCCCATCGCCCGATGCAACAAATATGCCAGCTGGGCTTCCAAATAAATGCTAAGTAATAATAATTTAGCATGAATGAACAACTTAAGGTTCCAAAGTAGGGAACCAATCCAATTAAATCACCACAAAGGTAAACCAATACAAACCGCATATAAAAGATGAACCACATTCCCAAAATGATACTTAATCAAATTCCACATCATTTTTATTCACATAAGAATCAGTTCCACTTAATAAAGTGTTCCACGGTATTATCTTAAGTTAATTAGAGGAAGGAACCCTAAACTAGTTAAGCCATTTAGTTTAAACAAGCAAAAAGGGCAATTTTCCAAGCAGGCGGGCGGGCGGGCGCCTGGGCCGGGTCGAGCGCGCGCCTGTTTCACCAGAAAGTCTGGCCGCTAGAAGAAGGGGGTGCAGGCGGGCGCCTGGGTCAAGGCGGGCGGGCGCCTGGTCTGCGTTCTGGGCGGAAAACAGAGCTGGGTTCATCAAATGCCTTACCATTTTCATACCATTTTCATAACACCCAAAATCAACACTCCCAACAAGATTCCTAAGGTACCCAAACATCATTTAACCAAAAAGGGGACCTTAACAACACCCTTTATCAACCAAAATCAAGAATCAAATCCAACATTCATCAATTCACCATTTTTAACCAAAAACTCAAATAAATTCCAAACAAATTCAAAACCCAACCAAACTTCAAATATAACACATCAAGCATTATCTAAACATGATATGAACATTTTAGCATCAAAATGGGGGAAAAGTAACTTACTTGATAAATCCCAAAGTTGACGGAATTCAATTCTTTTTGGGTTCTACGCAATCCTATCGACGATCTAAACAAGGTTCACGCTTTAAG
Organism: Campanula takesimana; assembly: GCA_026119855.1. NCBI lineage: Eukaryota > Viridiplantae > Streptophyta > Magnoliopsida > Asterales > Campanulaceae > Campanula > Campanula takesimana. The sequence goes on along the minus strand of JAOWBW010001562.1, from coordinate 249,045 downwards.
AAATGAGAGATTATGAGAGGAAGAGGAACAAAATGAAGAGAGAAGGAATAGAAACTTACCTACACCAATGGGGGAGAGAGAGAGAGAGTTGTGCTGGGAAGGAGAGGGGAGAGTGAGGGAGAAGGTGAGGGAGGAGAGGGGAGTAGGGAAATTATTTTAAAAAGTTACAACTAGACCCCCTCCCCATCTACTAACACAATTACTCCCCACTAACAAATAAGACTCAACAATTCTACACTAGCACAAATGACCCAAATAAAATGCTAGGCATAATTATTATAACACATAAAATGCACACATAATTATTTAAATAATAATTTAAATAAATAAACAAGCAAATAAATAATAATTATTTATTACTAATAAAATAGAGCCTAGATTTTGGGTCGTGACAGAGAAAGTATTGAACAAAACAAGTTGACTGTTTGACCATGACTTGTGTTCAATGACATCGTGGACAAAAGGATTGTGACATATTCTAAAGGAATCTGAACTTGTATCTAGTTATATTATTTGGGTAGGTATGACGGTTTGCTAGAACCTAATCATATCTTATAGGATCATGTTTGAGCCCATTGCCAACTTAGTATAATCCTAGAGGGTCACACACAATAGAACGAATCGTAAATAAGAGGACTATATTGGAATTTAGGGTCGAAGGACCTCAAAGGAATTTCTGGAAAAATTCTGGGCTTCCTGGTCAACCAAGCGGGCGCTTGGGTTGGACCAGGCGGCGCTTGAATAAGTCCGGAAAAAGATCTGGACCTTCTGATCAAATAAGCGGGCGCCTGGGTTGGACCAGGCGGGCGCCCGGTCTGGCGGCAGAAAAATTCCTAATTCGATTAGGAAAGGTTTTTGGCACAAGTTACCTATTTGGAATAGGTCTTAATTGTGTATAAAAACCCCCAATTCGGCCAGACCATACTTACTAGTGCTTTTGTGAGTCTCAAAGAGTTTGAGAGAGATTTTATTTTGTTCTAAGATATCCTTGATTGAGGAACAAAATAATTCACAAATAAATTCCATATAGTTCTTTATTAAATTGTGAAAGTGTGTTTCATAATTATTGGTCTAGCAACCAAGATCAAGGAGCCTCTTGATATTCGTTCGAAGTGTGGACACCTCTAGAGGGTGAATTTTATCATCTACAAAGTTCGTGATTTTGTCCGTGATAAAGCTTCAAGTTTCTCCACCAAGACCAAAGAAAACTTTGATAGTCATCAAGGGTTAGTTTTTCCTTTATTCATTATGTTGTATTTGATTTAATCATATGAACGGATCCATGGCTTTGGGTTTCTTAAAATTTTAATTGCTATATTCCGCTGCGCATGTTACTTGGAAACCCAACACACCTTTGCTACTAGCTTGATCGGAAAAGCTTCCATATAGTGTTTGTGCTTTTGAGTAACCCAAACCAATGCTGTACATGACTTCTCTAAGACAGAGTAGTTCTTTTCGCCTCCTTGGAATCGGCGACTGACAAAATAAATGGCATTCTCCTTTGTGGACTCTCGTTGCTCTTGTGCTAACATAGCCCCTAGGGCTTCATCATTGACAGTGAGATAGAGCAAAAGAGGCTTCTCCTTGTGCGGTGGAACTAGAACAGGAGGGCACGTCAAGTAATGCTTCACTTGGTCGAAGGCTTCTTGGTACGCGTCGGTCCATTCTAGAGCCACATTCTTCTTGAGTAGCTTGAAGATTGGCTCGCACATGGAAGTGAGTTGGTGCACAAACCGACTGATGTATTGCAGTCTGCCCATGAAACCTTTCATCTCTTTCTGCGTCTTTGGAGGAGGCATGTCAATGATTGCCTTGATTTTGGAGGGATCTACTTCAATTCCCCTTTCAGTGACCATATAACCAAGGACTATGCCTTGGATAACCCCGAACGTGCACTTTGCAGGGTTGAGCCTCATCTTGTGTTGACGAAGCCTTTCGAAGAACTTGCGGAGATCGATTAAATGTTGACCATCGGTCCCTTTGGAGTGAATGATCATGTCGTCCACATAGACCTCGATTTCTTTGTGAATCATATCATGGAACAAGTCTGTCACGGCTCTTTGGTAGGAAGCCCCAGCGTTTCTTAACCCAAATGGCATGACTGTGTAGCAAATGGTACCCCACGGTGTTGTGAAGGCTGTCTTATGTTGATCTTCCTCAGCCATGAGAATCTGATTGTACCCAGCGAACCCATCCACGAATGAGCGAACCTCATAGGCAGCAGTGGAGTCGACCAGCATGTCGATGTTAGGGAGTGGAATATCGTCTTTCGGGGAAGCTTTGTTCAAATCCCGGAAGTCCACACAAACTCGAACCTTTCCGTTTGCCTTTCTGACTGTCACGATGTTGGCTAACCATGTCGGATACTCGATAACCTTGATGAAACCCACACTGAGGAGCTTATCGATTTCTTCTTTGACTTGCAGAGACCATTATGGCTTGATCTTTCTGAGCTTCTGTTTTACCGGCTTGGCATCTTCTCTGATCGGAGTTCTGTGCTCCGCTACCTTTCTGTCCAAACCCGGCATGTCTTTGTATGACCATGCGAACACATCCACGAACTCCCGTAGTAGTGCAGTCAATCTGTCTCTGTCATCCCCCTTGAAGAAGCTTCCGATCTTAGTTTCCCTTGGCTCTTCATCGGTACCCAGATTAACAACATGCAATTCTTCGTCAGCCCCTGGACCATTTTCACCACGACTACGGACCTGTTGAGCAAGTTCATTTAAGTATGTTGTGTTTTTCGTGGTCTATTTCATCATAATTTGAATCGTTATTAACTTGTTCATTAAGTTCATTATTAGTTAATTCATCATTTATGATATTTGCAATCTCAGGGTACTCAGAATATCAAATTTTTCATTAGCAAAGAAAGGAAACACACGCTTGGCTATGGCCTCCATATCCTCTTGGGTGAGGGTATTAGAGACACTCTCGGACTCGAAAGTAAGTGTGAGTCGCTCTTCCTTTGTTGATGTGCGGGGTATGCAACCCATTTCTTGGACTAAGAATTCCTCGGATACCATGGGCCCTTTCGTAGAATACCAATTGTTGATCGGCTCGGAACTTGGCGGGATCTCACTAATAGTCTCATTCATAATGACGGTGTCATGGATGGCGTTGACTTGGCATTCATTCATTATGGCAAGATCTTCGAACATGGAGGCTAAATCTGTTGGTTCTTCCCCACGATGATTTCTGTCTCGAACTCTATAGTCACCTTCCTTCCCCACCATTCACGGGGCGACATGGGAGTTGGTTCCCTTTTGGATTTCTGGATCTCACAATCGGAGAAGATTTTGAGACCGGGCTTTTTGACACCCTTATTGTTAACCCATGGTTCGGGAAAGATCATGTACGGAACGTCTTCCCCTTGGCGGACAAAATAGCCATTCAATGTATTGCGGTAAGGCCTTAGATTAGGGACCTCATAACGACGGCCTTCTTTACGAGCTCGGGCCTTTTCATTCTTGATCGCTTGCTCTTGTTTCAAGTCCTCTCTAGAAGGCTCGTACCCCAAACCGAATGTGTTCTTGACAAATGGGACTTGCACAGGATGTAGGATTCCTTGTTGATATTTCCCTAGGCCTAAACCAGGGAAGTATTCCATATTCCTCATCATGCGGAGGACTTTGTGATTGCTGGGGGTCCATGATCCGTTTCCCCCTTCTTTGTCAATGGCGTTGATTGAGACGACGGAGAGAGTGGAGTCTGGTAAACCATGCTGAACTTGGTGGACGGGCTCACCTTTTCTGTGGATAGTGACGTTTTCGGCCATGACGGTCACTATTTCATCACTATTTCGGATCTTGACACATTGATGGAGAGTTGACGGGACGGCATTAGAATTGTGAATCCATGGTCGACCCAAAAGCAAGTTGAACGAGGCCGGGATGTCAAGCACTTGGAATGGAATGGACATGACCATGCTCCCAAACTCAATGTCTATTTCGATCATGCCCATGACTGTACGGGCGGTGCTGTCATAACCTCGGATTACTTGAGTAAAAGGCTTCAAATCGGAATCCTTAAGCCCAGTATGCCCATGATTCTTCCAGGCATGAGGTTGAGTGCGGAACCACCGTTCACTAAGACTCTTGAGATGGGCCTCCCCCTTACTCGTACCTTGAGGTAAATAGCCTTGTTGTGGTCGGAACCAAATGGTGGAAGGTCCATATCGGCAAAGGTGATGATGTTGCCAAAATGAATGTGATCGATCATTGCCGTGAGGTCCTCGGGAGTAGTATCGGGAGAAATTGATGTATCATCGAGATTGCAGATGACAAGATCTCGGTGTTTCTTTGAGGATGCGATGAGGTCCCAAATAGAGATGTTGGCTTAAGTTTTCTTGAGTTGGACAAGTAGAGGATCTTCGGGAGTGTCGCGAGCTTGCGGCCTTTGAGAAGAGGAGCTTGGTGCGGAAGTGGAAGGGTTGCTTGCTATGAGTTGACCGGATCGAGTTAGCATGTTGACGTTCCCATCTTGCTTCTTTTTCCTATTCTCTAGTACTTCCCTCATTACCTCATCGTAAGTCACAACATAACAAGAATTTTCAAGTTTATTCATAACATTGGGGCCCCCATTCACAATTGGGATTGAATGGGTGGTCCCCTCGAGTTCTCCTATTTCTATTACATTGACATGTTCGCCATTAGTCACTACAAATTCTTTCTTGTTTATGAGATCTTGAATGACATTGCGGAGAACGAAGCATTCCTCGGTGGTGTGGCCACTATATTGGTGGTAGCCACTATATTGGGTTGGTACCCTTGTACGGGTGTGACTTGACCCTTTGCTTTGAGGACTTCGAAAGCTTCGGTTTGAGTCATGCCTTGGAGAGGCGTGTAGACACGGTCATTTCGAGACTTCTTCCCTTGAGGTGGAGGAACCTTTTTTTAATTCCCCTTGTCGATAGTGACGGCGTTGACCGAGGCCTCTTTTGTGGAGTTGGAAGCGGCCTTGTAGCGGTAGCTAGGAGCACTTTTCTTGACTTCCTTGAGCAACTCGTCCATTCGGACCCCCGCCTCATACATTTGGGAGAAATCCGCATAGCAAGCCCCACTTAGGTGGGTGCGGAGATCAATTTTGAGACATTTGAGAAAGATGTCCATTTGCTCCTTGGTATTTAGCCTTTCCACAATCTCGGAGAGTTTATCATTCCATCTCCTTGTGAAGTCGATGAAGGACTCGTGGTCTCGTTGAGTAGTGTTCTCTAGCTCTTTCCTTGTGGGCCGGTGAGTGGTGTTGCCTTGGTATTGGTTCTTGAAGGCAAGCATGGCGGAGTCTCAATCAAGACGGATAGTGAGCGGGAGAGTAGCATACCAATCTTTTGCCGCCCCCTCGAGAGTGAGAGGAAAGCATTGAGCCATCACCTTGGGGGAGACCTTCTTCGGAACCATTTCCCAAATATAAGTCTCAATGTGAGCCATAGGACAAGAGTTGCCCTTGAATTTGCTTATGTCGGGCATCTTGAACTTATCAGAAAGAGCGGCCATAGTACTCATGAGGATGGATGATTGATAAAGGCTTGTGTCAGAGCCTTTCCCCATGTTGAGCATATTGAATTTTTGGTCGATGTAGGCCATGATAGAATCCACCATTTTGGGCTCATTGTTCTCGGAACTTGGCTCTCCCACTTTCTTGGTGCGGGTGTTGACATAAGGACTTTTGAACAAACCTTCGGTCCATTCGGATTCGTTATCGTCATTTTTTCTCTTCCCCTTGGCAAGATTAGTGAGCTTTTCTTTCATTAGCTCCATCTCGGCCTCGTGGGCCTCCCTTTGGCTGTCGAGGTGGGATTGCCAAATGTCGTCTTTGCTTTGTGCCTCCTTATTAAGGGTGGAGACTTGCTCTTGGAGGAGTTGGACCATGGTTGCGAGTTGCTCAAGAGTCATGGTATTGTTGGTGTTGGAGCCGCCGGCCATTGTTGATGTAGGAGCTGTTGGAGTGATCTCTTCATGGACTAACCGATTTGCCGAATCCCGGTAGACTCTGTAAGTACCAATTGAACCTAGATTGCAGAAGAGGCCCTTGTCAGTCTCTAGTAACACTTGCGGTCCACGAAGAGGCTTAGAACACACAGTTGAGCACACGACTCGAACCACATAAGAAAAGACTCTCTTTTTTTATTTACAAAAGTCGGAAGGACGTGGTCCTTTTTGGGGTTTCTAAGAAAATAATGGAATCGTCACACTAGTATATAGACCATCTCGCGGTCCCATAAACTCATCGGATTCCATTGCGTTTGTGAATCCTACATATATCGGGATTAAACTAAATTAATGTAGTAAAGCATACATGCGGGGACGGATTTTTATTTTCGTCCAAAATAACCACTTTTGGGGACGGATTTTTATTGCGTCCGTTTCAACAAGTTGGCATGTATGATTTGAAGACATTAGTTTAGGGAAATCTCGGTACATGGAAACCGACTTGAGTCACGGAGTGTTAGACCCTAACTAGAATTGTGTGGCTTGTGCTCGGCTTGAATATGAGGCTCAAAGGTCACCCCCGGCATGTAGTCATGAACTACGCCACGGGCTGAGGTTTACCGCTTCGAAAGAGCCAAGGTCGAGTGGAGCTTGAAACTTTCTAGGACGGGCCTCGACGGGTTTGGGTTGGACTTGTGCGACTCGATAGTGAGCAATTCATAGGAATATGTGCATGTAGTGTGAGGTCTAACAGGTGACAAAATATTTTTTATATTTTTTTTTTTCAAAAGAAATAAAAAAAAAACAATAAGCACATAATTACAACTTTCGAATCACCCGTGTGACCTATAAAATAGAACATAAAATTAAAACAGTCTGAAGTTCAGAATAACCACTGATGCAAGCAACTGTGCCCACACCCCCATCATACTGTTCTGTTCTGAGACCTGTTTCTGTTCTGGGAACCAACCCAGAAGCGTGCGCCTCTGAGTGTTGATACGAGACGTGTAACGACCCGAAAAACCGCCTCTATTTTCTTAGAAATAAATATTTAATTATTTATTTATTGCTTATTTATTTAGTTAAATTATTTATTTAATTAAATAATTATGTGCGCATTTTATGTTTCTTAATATTTTTGTCTAGCATTTTAAATTAATCAATTGTGCTAAGGTGAAGATAGGAGATTTAGTTAAAAAGGATTTATGTGTTCAATGTTGTTGTGGAGGGGTTAATTGTGAAACTTTCTTTAATATTTCAACTTCTTCCCCCTCTCCCCCTCACTCTCCTGCATACTCCCCCTTCCCTCACACACACACACTAGTTTCTCTCTCTCTCTTTCCATGGGAAAAGGTATGAAATTTCTCTCTCCCTTCTCTCTTCATTCTAGCTATCTTCCCCTCATTATTTCTCATTTCTCATAACATGAAACATGTTTAGATCGTCGATAGGATCGTAGGAAGCTAAGAAATTTTGAGTTCCGTCACCTTTGATAAAATCCGGGTAAGTTACTTTTCCCCCATTTTTATGCTAAAATGTTCATCTTTAGTTTATGTAATGCTTTAGTTCATATATATGCCATTTTGGTTGAGTTTGGAATTTATTTGTATTTTTGTTCATCTTTTGTGATTTTGAAATGTTGGGATCAAATCTTGATTTAGGATTGCTAGATGGTGTTATTTAGGTTCCTTATAGGCTTATATGTTGTTTTGGGTACTTGGGTATGCTAATAGAAGTGTTGGGAATGTTGGGTTTGATTTGGGTAAGGTTTATGTTTGATTTTGGTAAGAACTTGAAGAACCCGGCTGATTTTCCTCCCAGTCCGTCGACCGGTTGCCCGCCCAGGTTTAGCTAGGCGCCCGCCCGCCTGTCCTTTTTCCTTCGGCCAGCCTACTGCCTAAATGAGCACCCGCCCGCCCACCCCCTTTTTTTGGAAATCACATTTGTGTTTGTTTAAGACTAGGTTGTATTTTTAGTTTGGGTTTTAGAGGCACATGAATTGAGTTTTATTGTCTTTAAATGTTAGGATAGAAGTATATATAGGTACTCCTAAGATTTAGAACGAAAGGAGTGAAATTCGGAGCTAAAACAGGGATTTTTCATAATGTCCGGCCGAACACTTTATAAAAATTGTCCGTTTTACGTTCAATCTTCCGGAGGCCATAACTTCTTCGTCCGGACTCTGTTTTGGACGTATAAACTATCTTTAGAAAGCTATTTTCGAGTACTATGAAATTTTCCTATTGACCGGATGGTTATATATAAGAATGATTGTCTTTTCGTTGAGGTTTAAGATCAAAGGTGTAGTCTCGGTCTAGGTTCCGTAGTACTATTCTAGATGACTTAGTTGGGCTCCGTGGAACACTTTAGTAGTTGAAATTGGTTCCTTTGTGAACAATGATGTCATGTAATTTGATCAAGTATTGTTTGGGAATGTTTGGGCACCTTATGATGTGTTCGTGATTGTTCCAATCGAATTGATTTTCGAGTAAGACTTGGTCTAGGTTTTAGGTGATGTCCTATAATACCTAGAGGGTTGTTATTGAACACCAAGGTGTAGGGTTTAGTCCTGTCGTGATCATGTTCTAATAAGTGTAACCTTTTGGATTCGTTTGGGGTGTTTAGAATTGGTTCGTTATGAACGGAGGTAAAGCGTGAATTGGCAATTGGGTACCTACGGTTTGATTAACCTTAAGATGTATTCATTCGGATTTCTTATTTGGAATTCCAGGTGTGATGAGATGGTTGATTTCATAGTCCTAGTATATCTTTATGAGTAAATGTTTAGGGTCATTTTGGTAATAGTCATGGTACTGTTTGTGAGCGACCGTTGGGTGGTGCTCTTTATGAGTAACTTATGAGTACCATCTTTAGAATGTGTTCGGTATGGTTCCTTATCATCGAATTATTATGTTTTAATGGTCATTGTTGTTGGGCTCCCTATGAGCAATCTTATTTATCATTGTTGGGCTCTTTTATGAGAAACTTCTTGTGTTCGTTGTTGTTGAACTCTTCATGAGCAATCGTTTGCATCTTTATGGTGATTAATTGGTGTGGTTCCCTACTTTGGAATCAGTGGTTGTTTATTGTGCTAGTATTTTATTACTTAGCATTTATTTGGAAGTCCAGCTGGTATTTGTGTGTTTCGGGCGATGCGAAAGATTATAATGGCAATGAGCTGAGTCCATTATAATTCTTGACCATTGTTTTGCCTCATTATTACCCTCCTCCAGATTGGCCTTGGATGTGAGATTAGCTAGCTCCTTTGTGAGCATTATATCTATTGGTTTTGGGCTTTGACTGTGTGTCATCGTCCCCTTGTTGTTATTGGTTCCGGTACCGAGGTTTTCTCTTCAGCTATTATGCTACTATGAAGATGGGTTGAGTGGTTTCCTTCAGCTCTTATGCTGCTACGTTGATTGGATGTCTTCAGCTGTTTATGCCTACACGAAGATTGGTTGATTGGAATTGGTTCAAGCTGCGCAGCAATTGTTATATACTTTGGTTTAAACCTTGGCTCAGTATCCTTTGTAACGTGTTTATTTCAGTCTTATGTGCTGCATGATGAGTTAGTCGTTATTTCCAACTGGTATGGGACGGTTGGCGATAGGGAGCTTTCTCATTTGTTGTTATATGATTTACTTGCTCAGTTATATAATTGATTTGCATGATATTATGCCATGTAGATGCATTTAGTAACTTACTGAGATTTTATCTCACCCCGTTTCTTGTTTCAAATTGTTTTTCCTTAACCCCCCCCCCCCCAGGAAAGTAAGTGGTATCGTTTGAGGTCCGTTGTATCGGGAGTCTTCTGAGCAGGTTGATCGCCTTTGGGGTAGTTACTCTTCAGAGCCTCTTTTGTATATGGTTGAAGGGTTGTGGTCGTTCAGGGTCATGTATTGTCACGACCCGAAAAATAGACTCTATTTTATTAGTAATAAATGATTATTATTTATGTATTTGCTTATTTATTTATTTAAATTATTATTTATTTAAATATTGATGTGTGCATTTTATGTTTCATAATAATCATGCCTAGCATTTTACTTGTGTTAATTGGGTAGAAGGGTGATAGGGGTTTAATTGTGCTAGCTTAGTGAGGAGGGGGCCTAGGTGTAAGTTTTTCGAATTATGTTTAACTACTCCCTCCCTACTCCCCTCTCCTCCCTCACTTCTCCCTCACTCTTCCCCTTCTCCCTCATCATCTCCCAGTAATCTCTCCCTCTCTCTCTACATTGGGTAAGTTTTCTCATCTTCTTCCTTCTCTCTTCATTTTCTTCCTCTTCCTCTCATTATTTCTCATTTCTTAAAACATGAATCTTGTTTAGATCGTCGTTACGATCGTAGAGGGCTAAAAATATTCGAGTTCCGGCAATCTTGAGAAATCCGGGTAAGTTTACTTTCCCCCATTTTTATGCTTGAAATGTTCATCAATGGTTGTATGATGTTATTGTTGTTGTCTATTGCAATCTTGGATGAGTTTGAATTTATTTCTATTTGTTTGATAATTTTGGTGATGGTTGAATGTTGCGTTAAATCTTGCTTGGGGTTGTCAAATGTTGATGTGTAAGTCCCCTCCCAGTTCATATGGGTAGTGTTAGTTTTGTGTTTGGTTTCAAAAATGGTGAAGTTGGGTTTGGATTTGATTTTGGTTGGAAAAAATGGAAGAACCCAGAATTTTTGGCCGGAATTTGCCTTTCCGGGCAAGGAGGTACGCGCACCATCCCATAGGAGGCGCGCGCACCCTTATGCCCTTCTTGGAACAAGACCTCCTGTTGGATGGAGGTGCGCGCACCCTCCCATAGGAGGCGCGCGCACCCTCCCCCTTCCAATTCAGGAGGCGTGCGCCCCCCCTTTGGTTGAAGCACGCGCACCCTCATCCCTTGAATTCTAGCATTTCCTTCTGATCATATGAAGCGCGCGCCCTCTTCCCTTTGAAGCGCGCGCACCCCTCCCTCCCCTGTTCCAAATTGATTTGTTTTCGTGCTATCTTCCGAAAGTCATAACACTCTCGTCCGAACTCCGATTTAGGTGTATAAACTATCGTTTTAAAGCTCTCCTTGAGCTCTTCATGATGAGCGAGTATTTTCGGTTGTGTCATTGAGTTAACCGGTTCCTTTGTGAATGTATGTGATATGGGATTTGATTGAATTATTATTTGGAAATATGAAGCACTTTTATGATGCGCGTTTATTCAATTCATCTTTTTGGTGACTAATTGGAATGATTCCCTACTTTGGAATCGTAAGATGTTTATTCATGCTAATATATTATTACTTAGCATTTATTTGGAAGCCCAGCTGGCATATTTGTTGCATCGGGCGATGGGAAAGATTATAATGGCAAAGCCAAGTCCATTATAATGTTGACCATTGTTTTGCCCTTACTATACCCCCTTTTCCAGATTGGCCTTGGAAGAGATAAGTTAGCTTCCTTTGTGAATGTATCTAGCTACCGAGCATGACTTTGTGGCATGGCTCTTGTCTTTTGTGACACTCGTATGGTTATTGTTCCGGTACCGGGGGTTTTCTCTTCGGCTTTCATGCTATTATGAAGATGTGATTTGTTGATTATTGAAGCTGCACAGCGATCCTTTATTTGGATGTATCGGTTTGGAAACCTTGGCTAATATACTTTGTTATGTGTTTATTTCCGCTGCTATCTATTATGTGACAACTGCTGTGTGCTATCTATGATTTACTATTGTACATTGCATCTTAGCATGTCATGTAGTTGCATTAGTAACTTATTGAGATTTATCTCACCCCTTTTCTTTTATATTTGTTTTTCCTTAACCCCCCCCCCCCAGGTGCTAAGGATTAGTCTCGCTGATCACGAGAAAGAGGACGTCGAGTGTGGATATATTCTTTTGGGGAAAGTTGTTATAGGTTGGTTTACATTATATAAATGTATAACCTTTTTGGGATAGTTGTACCAAACAATGACGTCATTAAGAATTGTGCATTTATTTTCTGTTGGGCATAAACTTGTGGAAGTTTATGATAGTTGTATTTGGTTATTATCAAACTTGGATTTGTAAAACTTTGGATCATTACCTTTTGGTATCAAATGGAAATTTTTGACTTCGGTATTTCACAGTTTTGGTTTTAAGTCGACGTCCAGCTCGCGATCTCGGGCCCGCGGGGTTCGGGGTCGCGACAGTTGCTATTCAAGAAGCTTTGGGTACAGATTTGCGATTCAGTACGGCTTTTCATCCTCAAACCGACGGTCAATCCGAGAGGACTATTCAGATTCTCGAGGATATGTTGCGAGCTTGTTCGATAGACTTCTCTGATTCTTGGGGGATTCGCACCTACCATTAGTGGAGTTCTCTTACAACAACAGTTATCAGGCTAGTATTCAGATGGCACCGTATGAGGCTTTGTATGGGAGAAAGTGTAGATCACCTATTTGTTGGGATGAGGTCGGTGAAGCGAAGATCGTGGGTATTGATTTGCTTCAGTATTCAGTTGAGAAAGTTAGAGTTATCCGGGATCGATTGAAAACAGCCCAGAGTCGACATAAGAGCTATGCAGATAACCGAAGGCGAGATCTTAGTTTTCAGACCGGTAACTTTGTGTTCTTGAAAGTATCTCCGAAGGTGGGTATTCGTAGGTTCGGGAAGGAAGGCAAATTGGCTCCGAGGTTTATTGGTCCGTTTGAGATTTTGGGAAAAGTGGGACATCTTGCGTATCGACTCGCGTTACCGTCATCCTTAGACCGGTTGCATAACGTCTTTCACGTTTCTATGCTTCGGAAGTATGTTCATGATCCATCTCACGTGTTACCGAGGATACCGGAGGATATTGAGCCCGATATGACGTATGAGGAACGACCGGTTCGGATCTTAGATTCTAAAGTTCAAGAGTTGAGGAACAAAAGCATTGCGTTGGTTAGAGTCCTTTGGAAGAATCATAATATCGAGGAGTCGACGTGGGAGCTCCGAGATGAGATCGAGAAGAAATTTCCGTGGCTTTTTAACTCGGGTAAATTTCGTTAAAATTTGGGTCGAATTTTCTTTAAGGGGGAGTGAATGTCACGACCCGAAAACTAGACTCTATTTTATTAGTAATAAATGATTATTATTTATGTATTTGCTTATTTATTTATTTAAATTATTATTTATTTAAATATTGATGTGTGCATTTTATGTTTCATAATAATCATGCCTAGCATTTTACTTGTGTTAATTGGGTAGAAGGGTGATAGGGGTTTAATTGTGCTAGCTTAGTGAGGAGGGGGCCTAGGTGTAAGTTTTCGAATTATGTTTAACTACTCCCTCCCTACTCCCCTCTCCTCCCTCACTTCTCCCTCACTCTTCCCCTTCTCCCTCATCATCTCCCAGCAATCTCTCCCTCTCTCTCTACATTGGGTAAGTTTTCTCATCTTCTTCCTTCTCTCTTCATTTTCTTCCTCTTCCTCTCAATATTTCTCATTTCTTAAAACATGAATCTTGTTTAGATCGTCGTTAGGATCGTAGAGGGCTAAAAATATTCGAGTTCCGGCAACCTTGAGAAATCCGGGTAAGTTTACTTTCCCCCATTTTTATGCTTGAAATGTTCATCAATGGTTGTATGATGTTATTGTTGTTGTCTATTGCAATCTTGGATGAGTTTGAATTTATTTCTATTTGTTTGATAATTTTGGTGATGGTTGAATGTTGGGTTAAATCTTGCTTGGGGTTGTCAAATGTTGATGTGTAAGTCCCCTCCCAGTTCATATGGGTAGTGTTAGTTTTGTGTTTGGTTTCAAAATGGTGAAGTTGGGTTTGGATTTGATTTTGGTTGGAAAAAATGGAAGAACCCAGAATTTTTTGCCGGAATTTGCCTTTCCGGGCAAGGAGGCGCGCGCACCCTTATGCCCTTCTTGGAACAAGACCTCCTGTTGGATGGAGGCGCGCGCACCCTCCCCCCTTCCAATTCTTGATTTCCTTCTGATGCAAGGAGGCGTGCACCCCCCCTTTGGTTAAAGCACGCGCACCCTCATCCCTTGAATTCTAGCATTTCCTTCTGATCATATGAAGCGCGCGCCCTCTTCCCTTTGAAGCGCGCGCACCCCTCCCTCCCCTGTAGCAAAATTGATTTGTTTTCGTGCTATCTTCCGAAAGTCATAACACTCTCGTCCGAACTCCGATTTAGGTGTATAAACTATCGTTTTAAAGCTCTCCTTGAGCTCTTCATGATGAGCGAGTATTTTTGGTTGTGTCATTGAGTTAACCGGTTCCTTTGTGAATGTATGTGATATGGGATTTGATTGAATTATTATTTGGAAATATGAAGCACTTTTATGATGCGCGTTTATTCAATTCATCTTTTTGGTGACTAATTGGAATGATTCCCTACTTTGGAATCGTAAGATGTTTATTCATGCTAATATATTATTACTTAGCATTTATTTGGAAGCCTAGCTGGCATATTTGTTGCATCGGGCGATGGGAAAGATTTTTTTATAATGGCAAAGCCAAGTCCATTATAATGTTGACCATTGTTTTGCCCTTACTATACCCCCTTTTCCAGATTGGCCTTGGAAGAGATAAGTTAGCTTCCTTTGTGAATGTATCTAGCTACCGAGCATGACTTTCTGGCATGGCTCTTGTCTTTTGTGACACTCTTATGGTTATTGTTTCGGTACCGGGGGTTTTCTCTTCGGCTTTCATGCTATTATGAAGATGTGATTTGTTGATTATTGAAGCTGCGCAGCGATCCTTTATTTGGATGTATCGGTTTGGAAACCTTGGCTTATATCCTTTGTTATGTGTTTATTTCCGCTGCTATCTGTTATGTGACAACTGCTGTGTGCTATCTATGATTTACTATTATACATTGCATCTTAGCATGTCATGTAGTTGCATTAGTAACTTATTGAGATTTATCTCACCCCTTTTCTTTTATCTTTGTTTTTCCTTAACCTCCCCCCAGGTGCTAAGGATTAGTCTCGCTGATCACGAGAAAGAGGACGTCGAGTGTGGATACATTTTTTGGGGAAAGTTGTTATAGGTTGGTTTACATTATATAAATGTATAACCTTTTTGGGATAGTTGTACCAAACAATGACGTCATTAAGAATTGTACATATATTTTCTGTTGGGCATAAACTTGTGGAAGTTTATGATAGTTGTATTTGGTTATTATCAAACTTGGATTTGTAAAACTTTGGATCATTACCTTTTGGTATCAAATGGAAATTTTTGACTTCGGTATTTCACAGTTTTGGTTTTAAGTCGACGTCCAGCTCGCGATCTCGGGCCCGCGGGGTTCGGGGTCGCGACATGTATTTACTGTGGTCCTTTGGGGATTTATATTATTAATAGTTGTTCTTGCTTCCGCGTTTGTTTCTAGTCTCCGGGTTATAATCTCGTTGAGGTATTGTTTGTTGGTATTGGTTTATAGTAGAATTCACGCGCCCGGTTTGGTATTTAGCATTTTTGGAGATGTTAATTATGTAAATTTTATATTTATGGATTTTTAGAATTTCCGGGGCGTGACAGTTGGTATCAGAGCAATGGTTTTAGATCTTGAAGGAGAATAAGAACTCTGATATTGAATAGGTTTCAATACTTGGGTGTTATGATTTTGAGTGGTTTAGAAACTAAGTTTTCTTGAAAGTATGAGGTTAAGGTAGAAGTTGGTTGAGTTATGAGTCGTGGTATTGACGTCGAGTGTTTCTTCTCTTGTGGTATATCAAGTATAGGATTGGTGTCAATAGTGTTGGTTCCATTGGGGTTAGTTGGCTTGGGAATCGAGAGTGCGAGTTTTGAAGGCTTGGACGTACCTATCTCGTAAAGTGGAAATGTCTTGTGCTATGTTCGTATGTTTGTTCTTATTAAGTGATTTATGTTGAGGTGTATTCTCGAGTACGAAATTTCGTGATTTCTACTGATTGATGTAAGGTGAATTGGTTATGTCACCTATACAGGATATTGACGAGTTAAGTAGTATGGCCCAGCTTTCAAGGTGTCTCGAATTTCTTGGGTGCCATCGACAGGTGGGGAATAATTCTATATTAGTGTGTTTGACTTGTTTAGGAGCATACTAAGTATATATAATGTTCAGGTTCTATATTGAAAATCAGAAAATCTTTATTATAAGGTTGTGTAGGGAATTTAGCTTATTCAGTTGGCAATACTAATGTTGAGTCTTGAGTATAATTTATGTTGGGTGCGATATGTCACTTGGCCGATAGTGAACTTGGGTTATTTTATGAGTTAAGATAAGAAACAATACTGATAGGTGAATCAGTGAACATATAGTGTCGATTGGGTTAAAAGAGTTAAAGATTCAATTTGAGAATTTCTTGATAGGAGTTTTTCTTTACTTTTAGTACATCTACGTGAGTGCATCGGAATTGTTTAGTATGAGGAAATACTTAATTTATTATGGGTCATAATAAGAAGTTGAGTTATGATACTTTTGGGATCATTTTAATACATGACTGGAGTTGAGTTAAAGCAATACGAGTTAGGAGTATATTGTGGGAGTTATAATCATTAATGATGGTGAGCGCGTTGAGTTTAAAGGACTAGACATATTTAGAGAAGGTGAGAATTCCTCGAACAATATTAAAGGCATTTTTGGGTTTTAGTGAACAGTTGTCACATGGTTCTGAATCTTTTCTTGGTGGCGCCCTCGTTTGGATTAAGAATTTGTAAAGGAAGTTGAGTATAGATACTTGGGCATATTAAAGGGTGCTATGATTTTGTATTGGGACGGAGCAGTTTATTGAATATTTCGGGTTATTAGTGATCCTTTGTAATATCTTTTAGAGTTGTAAGTTGTAATATATTACTATTTATTGAAACAAAGATTGTGAAAATTTCGGATCGTTACGGTTGCTACTTTAATGGTAATCCTTAGAGATATAGTCACGCGGTGAACATTTGGAGGATGAGAAATTTCTTTAGCTTTTCATAGTTTAAGAAGTTGAGTAAGCTCGAGATGGTTTAATGTTTTGAATTTCTGGATATTTCCTTAGAAAACTAAGTATGAGGTAATGCAAGTAGTTTGAGAAATTCAAAGATTTTGACTGTATTATGTTTTATCTCATAAGGAAGTGAGTGTGGTAGGGGAATCTCATTTGATCGGATAGTTGATGAAGGTAAATTTTTGAGTATATCATTGAGTCATTGGGTGACAATAATCGTTAGCCCTATTCCTTCTCTTATTTGTTCGGGTAGTAGTATGATTACTTGGGATGATGTCTAGATCGTCAATGCGTACGGGTGAACCGGAAAAGTAAAACTTATGGATGTTGATGATTTAAGGGTTGATGGTGAGCGTGATGCTAATTAGGATCAAATCAGCTATGTCTCAGAATTGGTGAACAAGTGATAGTCTTGAGAATGTGAAATTCGGGATGGAAGAGGAAGTTAACCTTAGGATGTTGATATGAATATGCTTGAGATATGTATGTGTTCAATATGTGTGGGTTTATTTGAGTCATGGAATTGATGTCTGAAATCTTTAATAAGTACTTGATTTGGGGTTACGAGTGCTTTATGCGAGTTGATATTTTGTCGCCTCATTATGACCGCGCATTGTGATTTTGATGAGTGAATTCGCGGGCGAATTCTTTTTAAGGAGGGTAGATTGTAACGACCCGAAAAAACCGCCTCTATTTTCTTAGAAATAAATATTTAATTATTTATTTATTGCTTATTTATTTAGTTAAATTATTTATTTAATTAAATAATTATGTGTGCATTTTATGTTTCTTAATATTTTTGTCTAGCATTTTAAATTAATCAATTGTGCTAAGGTGAAGATAGGAGATTTATTTAAAAAGGATTTATGTTTTCAATGTTGTTGTGGAGGGGTTAATTGTGAAACTTTCTTTAATATTTCAACTTCTTCCCCCTCTCCCCCTTACTCTCCTGCATACTCCCTCTTCCCTCACACACACACACTAGTTTCTCTCTCTCTCTTTCCATGGGAAAATGTAAGAAATTTCTCTCTCCCTTCTCTCTTCATTCTAGCTATCTTCCCCTCATTATTTCTCATTTCTCATAACATGAAACATGTTTAGATCATCGATAGGATCGTAGGAAGCTAAGAAATTTCGAGTTCCGTCACCTTTGATAAAATCCGGGTAAGTTACTTTTCCCCCATTTTTATGCTAAAATGTTCATCTTTAGTTTATGTAATGCTTTAGTTCATATATATGCCATTTTGGTTGAGTTTGGAATTTATTTGTATTTTTGTTCATCTTTTGTGATTTTGAAATGTTGGGATCAAATCTTGATTTAGGATTGCTAGATGGTGTTATTTAGGTTCCTTATAGGATTATATGTTGTTTTGGGTACTTGGGTATGCTAATAGAAGTGTTGGGAATGTTGGGTTTGATTTGGGTAAGGTTTATGTTTGATTTTGGTAAGAACTTGAAGAACCCGGCTGATTTTCCTCCCAGTCCGTCGACCGGGCGCCCGCCCAGGTTTAGCTAGGCGCCCGCCTGCCTGTCCGTTTTCCTTCGGCCAGCCTACTGCCTAAATGAGCGCCCGCCAGCCCCTTGGCGAGCGCCCGCCCGCCCCCTTTTTCTGGAAATCACATTTGTGTTTGTTTAAGACTAGGTTGTATTTTTAGTTTGGGTTTTAGAGGCACATGAATTGAGTTTTCTTGTCTTTAAATGTTAGGATAGAAGTATATATAGGTACTCCTAAGATTTAGAACGAATGGAGTGAAATTCGGAGCTAAAATAGGGATTTTTCATAATGTCCGGCCGAACACTTTATAAAAATTGTCCGTTTTACGTTCAATCTTCCGGAGGCCATAACTTCTTCGTCCGGACTCCGTTTTGGACGTATAAACTATCGTTGGAAAGATCTTTTCGAATACTATGAAATGGTTCTATTGGACGGATGGTTCTAGATAATAATGGTTGTATTTTAGTTGAGGTTTAAGATCAAGGTGTAGTCTCGGTCTAGGTTCCGTAGTACTATTCTAGATGACTTAGTTGGGCTCCG
Organism: Campanula takesimana; assembly: GCA_026119855.1. Lineage (NCBI taxonomy): Eukaryota > Viridiplantae > Streptophyta > Magnoliopsida > Asterales > Campanulaceae > Campanula > Campanula takesimana. The sequence continues at coordinate 230,160 of JAOWBW010001562.1, read as the reverse complement.
TGGAACACTTTAGTAGTTGAAATTGGTTCCTTTGTGAACAATGGTGTCATGTAATTTGATCAAGTATTGTTTGGGAATGTTTGGGCACCTTATGATGTGTTCGTGATTGTTCCAATCGAATTGATTTTCGAGTAAGACTTGGTCTAGGTTTTAGGCGATGTCCTATAATACCTAGAGGGTTGTTATTGAACACCAAGGTGTAGGGTTTAGTCCTGTTGTCACGACCCGAAATCTAGGCTCTATTTTATTCGTAATAATTAATTACTATTTAATTATTTGCTTATTTATTTATTTAAATAATTATTTATATAAATATTTATGTGTTATAATAACTATGCCTAGCATTTTATTCGAGTTAGTTGGACTAGTGTAGAAGTGTTGAGTCTTAATTGTTTGTAGGGAGAGTAAGCATTTGCGTTAGTTGAAGGGGAGGGGCCTAGATGTAACTTTTTGAATAATTTTCCCCTACTTCCCTCACCTCCCTACTCTCCTCCCTCACTCATCTTCCTCCTCCCAGCAACTCCCTCTCTCTCTCCTCCCTTTTGGTAAGTTTCTCATTCTCTACCTTCTCTCTTCATTTCCTTCTTCTTCCTCTCATAATCTCTCATTTTTTAAAACTCGAAATGTGTTTAGATCGTCGATAGGATTGCGTAGAACCAAAAAGAATTGAATTCCGTCAACTTTGAGATTTATCAAGTAAGTTACTTTTCCCCCATTTTGATGCTAAAATGTTCATATCGTGTTTAGATAATGTTTGATGTGTTATATTTGAAGTTTGGTTGGGTTTTGAATTTGTTTGGAATTTATTTGAGTTTTTGGTTAAAAATGGTGAATTGATGAATGTTGGATTTGATTCTTGGTTTTGGGTTGATAAATGTTGTATTTGGATTCCCATTCTAGTTATAAGTTGTTGTGGTTCATATTTATGCTTGGTGGAAGATTGATGGTGTTTGATTTTGAGAATTTGGTGTTTTGGGTCGAAATTTTGGTAATGCCCAGCTCTGTTTCCCGACCTTGAACCCAGACCAGGCGCCCGCCCGCGTGGTGCCAGGCGCCCGCCTGCACCCCCTTTTCTGAAGGCCAAACCTTCTGGCCAAACAAGCGCCCGCCTGCCCATACCCAGGCGCCCGCCCGCCCTTCTGCTTAGGATTTTTGCCTTTTTGCTTGATCTAAGGCTTGGGACTTAACTAGTTTAGGTTTATTTCTTCTATTTAACTTAAGATAACACAGTGGAATACTTTATTAAGTGGAATTGATTCTTATATGAATAAATATGATATGGAATTTGATTAAGTATCATTTTGGGAATGTGATTCATCTTTGATGTGTGGTTTATATTGGTTTACCTTTGTGGTGATTTATTTGGATTGGTTCCCTACTTTGGAACCTTAAGTTGTTTATTTAAGCTAGTATTTATTACTTAGCATTTATTTGAAAGTCCAGCTGGTATTGTGTGTGTGTTTGGGCGATGCGAAACATTATGATGGCACGGCCAAGTCCATTGTGATGTTGACCATTGTTTTGCCCCATTATTACCCTCCTCCAAATTGGCCTTGGATGTGAGAAGAGCTAGCTCCTTTGTGTGCTTTTTAGCTTTACTTGGAGCATGACTTTGTAGCATGTCTCCCGTCCCTTGTGACACTTCATTTGGTTATTGGTTCCGGTACCAGGGTTTTCTCTTTGGCTTTCATGTTATTATGAAGATGATGATTTGTTGATTATTGAAGCTGCGCAGCGATCCTTTATTTGGATGTATCGGTTTGGAAAACCTTGGCTATATCCTTTGTTATGTGTTTATTTCCGCTGCTATCTGTTAAGTGATAAATTCTATGTGCTATGTGATATTTATTATTGCTTATTGTATATTACATCATAGCATGTCATGTAGTTGCATTAGTAACTTATTGAGATTTATCTCACCCCCTTTTCTTTTATCTTTGTTTTTCCTTAACCCCCCCCCCAGGTGCTAAGGATTAGTCTCGCTGATCACGAGAAAGAGGACGTCGAGTGTGGATACATTCTTTTGGGGAAGGTTGTTATAGGTTGGTTTACATTATGTAAATGTGTAACCTTTTGGGATAGTTGTACCAAACATTGACGTCATTAAGAATTGTATATTTGTATTTTGTTGGGCATAAACTTGTGGAAGTTTATGATAGTTGTAATTGGTTTTTATCAAACTTGGTTTTGTAAAACTGTGGATCATCACCTTTTGGTATCAAATGGAATTTTTAACTTCGGTATTTCACAGTTTTGGTTTTAGAGTCGACGTCCAGATCGCGGTCTCGGGCCCGCGGGGTCCGGGGTCGCGACAGTTGGTATCAGAGCTATGGCATTAGCTCTATGTATAAGTATAGGTGGATTAGTATGACCTAGGTGGGTAGTAGTGTGCGGAGTGATTAACGGTTGATGTTTTATGCAGGTACTTGTTTACAATGGTTCGTAGAAGGAGTGGTGAAGGTAGTACCGGTAATGCAAATCAGAATGATACAAGGAAGAAGCCCGTGCCATGTTTCAAGGCATGTTTGAGGCGGCCATGAAGGCCATACATGATCAAGGTCCGAGGGTAGAACAAGCACCACCCCGCTATGGATTGGAACAATTTCTCAAACTGAAACCGGTTGAATTCAATGGGGAACCCGATGTAAGGAAAGCTGAGTTGTGGATTGAGTCGGTGGAGAAGATTTATGATGTGTTTGGTTGCTCGGATGAGGACAAGGTCCGGTTTGCGGCTTATAAACTTGTGGGAGCCGCCGAGCATTGGTGGAAGGGTGTTAAAGCTACTTGGGATGATACTCACACGGTGTATGCGTGGGAGTTGTTTGTGTGCAAATTCAAGGAGCATTTCATTCCGGTTGTTGATCAAAACCGAAAGGAGATCGAGCTACTCAACCTAGAGCAAGGTGTGTTGTCTATAGCACAATACTCGGCTAAGTTCATAGAATTAGCCCGGTATTGCGACTATTTGGTGAGGACCGAGGAACAAAAGGCCATGAGATTCATTCGGGGATTGAAGACCTCCATCCGTACTCAACTTATTGCCCAACGGATTGTGACTTTCCAAGATGCGGTGGACCGAGCCTACTTAATAGAGCAAGATATTGGGGAGCATAAAAGGAAGACCGAGGTTACGGGTACGGGTAAACCGAGAAGCCATGCTAAATCTTAACCTCAACACCGTTCCGATAATCGAGGTAACTTTGGGGGACAATCTCAGTTCCGAGGGCAACCGACCCCAAAGAACCCGGGTACCACTTCCGGAACAAGGGAGCCAAATTAGGAGGCTTTGTTCGTATTGTCAAAAGGAAGGTCATTCTGAGGACCGGTGTTGGAAGAAGCAAGGAAGGTGCACCAATTGTGGTCAAATGGGTCACTTTGTAAAAGATTGCCCGAGAGGTAGAGGACAAGCATCCGGGTCAGGAGTTGGTAATAATCAAGGTCAGAAAAGGGATGCTACCGGGAAGCCCAAAGTCCAAGGAAGAGTATTTGCCATGAATCAACAACAAGCTACCGATGATCCATCCGTTATTGAGGTATTGTTTCTGTGTCTAATGTGAGCGCACGAGCGTTAGTAGATCCAGGATCATCTCATTCATACATTTCTGTGCAATTTGCTTCTCTGTTAAATGCTGCATTCGAGTCTTTACCATACGTGCTAGAGGTGTTGACCCCTATAGGAGAATGCTTGATTTCTGATCGAGTCTTTCGTGCTTGTGATGTGGTTATTTGTGGTCGAGTCCTTTGTGCGGATTTGGTAGTTCTTCCTATCCAAGACTTTGATATCATTTTGGGTATGGATTGGTTGAGCAAGTTTCATGCTTCCGTTGATTGCCGTAAGAAAACTGTTACTTTTTCTATTCCCGATGTGCCTAAATTTGTGTTTGAGGCTAGTCCTCTGAGTAGAAAGGTTCGCTTAATTTCTTTTATGAAAGCGATTAAATTATTACATAGTGGTTGTGAGGGGTATTTGGCTAGTGTTCTTGATACTAGGAAGGAATCCCCTAGTTTTGATAGTGTTCGGGTAGTTCGGGAATTTCCTGATGTTTTCTCTACCGAGTATGATATGCCTCCCGATCGTGAGATTGAGTTTTGTATAGATCTTTTGCCGGGTACGGCTCCAATTTCGAAAGCACCTTATAGGTTAGCTCCCGCAGAATTGAAGGAATTGAAGGTTCAATTGCAAGAGTTACTGGATCGAGGGTTTATCCGCCCTAGTGTTTCCCCGTGGGGAGCACCGGTTTTGTTTGTGCGGAAGAAAGATGGTTCGTTGAGATTGTGCATCGATTACCGGAAGTTGAATCAGGTTACGATGAAGAACAAGTATCCTCTACCTCACATCGATGATTTATTTGATCAGCTTCAAGGGTCCGTGGTTTTCTCTAAACTTGATTTGAGGAGTGGGTTCCATCAGTTGAAGGTTAGATCGGAGGATATTCCGAAGATTGCTTTTCGCACTCGTTATGGTCATTATGAGTTCTTGGTGATGCCGTTTGGGTTGACTAACGCGCCTGCAGTATTTATGGATTTGATGAATCGGGTTTTCCACCCCTATCTTGACTCGTTCGTGGTAGTCTTCATCGACGACATTCTTGTTTATTCGAAATCTCGAGAGGAGCACGAGCAACACTTGAGGACAGTTTTATCCGTTCTTGCGAGGGAGAAATTATTTGCGAAGTTTAGTAAATGCGAATTCTGGCTCGAGAAGGTGTCATTTCTGGGTCATGTGATTTCTAAAGATGGGATTTCTGTGGATCCTTCAAAGATTAAAGCCATAGTGGATTGGAAGAGACCTGAATCAGTGACAGAGATTAGAAGCTTTCTTGGTTTAGCCGGGTATTACAGAAGATTTATTGAGGGGTTTTCGAGGATCGCTACTCCGATGACTCAGTTGACCCGGAAGAATGTCCCGTTTGTGTGGACCGAGAAATGTGACAAGAGTTTCGAGGAATTGAAGAAGAGGTTGACTACCGCACCGATCTTGACTTTGCTAATGGGAGCGATGGCCTAGTGATTTACAGTGATGCTTCGAAAGAGGGTTTGGGTTGTGTGTTGATGCAAATGGGAAAGTAATTGCGTATGCTTCGAGGAAGTTGACCCCTAGTGAACAGAATTACCCGACTCATGATATGGAGTTGGCGGCGATAGTATTTGCGTTGCACAAATGGAAGCACTATCTTTATGGAGCAAAGTTTGAGATTTTTACCGATCACAAGAGTTTGAAGTACCTTTTCTCCCAGAAAGAGTTGAATAATAGACAGCGCCGATGGATGGAATTGTTGAAGGATTATGATTGCACGATTTCTTATCACCCGGGAAAGGCGAATGTGGTAACCGATGCGATTAGTAGAAAATCTTATGTGGCTTCGATGATGGTCCGTGAATGGAAAATACTTGAGGATGTTCGAGATTGGTCTCCTCGTGAATCGAGACATGGGGCTATTTTTGAGAATATTAGGGTATCTCCGACCCTAATTCAGAGGATAAAGGAAGCTCAGAAAGAAGATCCCGAGTTGGTGAAGATAATGGGTAAACTGAAAGAGAAGAACTTCGAGGATTTTTCTATTAGCCCGGTGGGAGTGTTGACTTTCCGTGGAAGATTGTGTGTTCTGGATGTTGATGGAATTAAACAGAGAGTTCTTGATGAGGTATACTATTCATCCGGGAAGTACGAAGATGTATCAGGATTTGAAGCAGCAATTTTGGTGGATTAATATGAAAAGGGAGATAGCCGAGTATTTATCGAAGTGTCTAACGTGTCAGAAGGTCAAAGCCGAGCATCAGAGACCCGCGGGATTACTTCAGCCGTTAGAGATTCCCGAGTGCAAATGGGAGCATGTGGCTATGGATTTCGTTACGGGACTACCTCGTACCCGTAGGAAGTTTGACAGTGTTTGGGTAATAGTGGATAGATTGACTAAGAGTGCCCATTTCTTGCCTATTGACATCAGATATTCGATGGAAAAGCTTGCGACCCTTTATATTGATGAGATTGTTAGATTACATGGAGTTCCGGTTAGCATTGTGTCAGACCGAGACCCGAGGTTTACTTCTAGGTTTTGGAAGGCGTTCCAGGAAGCTTTGGGTACAGATTTGCGATTCAGTACGGCTTTTCATCCTCAAACCGACGGTCAATCCGAGAGGACTATTCAGATTTTGGAGGATATGTTGCGAGCTTGTGCGATAGACTTCTCCGATTCTTAGGATTCGCACCTACCGTTAGTGGAATTCTCTTACAACAACAGTTATCAGGCTAGTATCGAGATGGCACCATTTGAGGCCTTGTATGGAAGAAAATGTAGATCGCCTATTTTTGGGATGAGGTTGGTGAAGCGAAGATCGTGGGTATTGATTTGCTTTGGGATTCAGTCGAAAAGGTCAAAGTTATCCGGGATAGATTGAAAACAGCCCAGAGTCGATATAAGAGCTATGCAGATAACCGAAGGCGAGATCTTAGTTTTCAGACCGGTGATTTGGTGTTCTTGAAAGTATCTCCGAAGGTGGGTATTCGTAGGTTTGGGAAGAAAGGCAAATTGGCTCCGAGGTTTATTGGCCCGTTTGAGATTTTGAGAAAGGTTGGACTTCTTGCGTATCGACTCGCGTTACCGCCATCCTTAGACCGGATGCACAACGTTTTCCATGTTTCTATGCTTCGGAAGTATGTTCATGATCCATCTCACGTGTTACCGAGGGTACCGGAGGATATTGAGCCCGATATGACTTATGAGGAACGACCGGTTCGGATCTTAGATTCTAAAGTCCAAGAGTTGAGGAGCAAAAGTATTTCATTGGTTAGAGTTCTTTGGAGGAATCATAATATCGAGGAGTCGACGTGGGAACTTCGTGATGAGATCGAGAGGAAATTTCCGTGGCTTTTTGTTTAAGGTGAGTCTCGTTAAAATTCGAGTCGAATTTTCTTTAAGGGGGAGTGAATGTTACGACCCGAAATCTAGGCTCTATTTTATTCGTAATAATTAATTACTATTTAATTATTTGCTTATTTATTTATTTAAATAATTATTTATATAAATATTTATGTGTTATAATAACTATGCCTAGCATTTTATTCGAGTTAGTTGGACTAGTGTAGAAGTGTTGAGTCTTAATTGTTTGTAGGGAGAGTAAGCATTTGCGTTAGTTGAAGGGGAGGGGCCTAGATGTAACTTTTTGAATAATTTTCCCTACTTCCCTCACCTCCCTACTCTCCTCCCTCACTCATCTTCCTCCTCCCAGCAACTCCCTCTCTCTCTCCTCCCTTTTGGTAAGTTTCTCATTCTCTACCTTCTCTCTTCATTTCCTTCTTCTTCCTCTCATAATCTCTCATTTCTTAAAACTCGAAATGTGTTTAGATCGTCGATAGGATCGCATAGAACCAAAAAGAATTGAATTCCGTCAACTTTGAGATTTATCAAGTAAGTTACTTTTCCCCCATTTTGATGCTAAAATGTTCATATCGTGTTTAGATAATGTTTGATGTGTTATATTTGAAGTTTGGTTGGGTTTTGAATTTGTTTGGAATTTATTTGAGTTTTTGGTTAAAAATGGTGAATTGATGAATGTTGGATTTGATTCTTGGTTTTGGGTTGATAAATGTTGTATTTGGATTCCCATTCTAGTTATAAGTTGTTGTGGTTCATATTTATGCTTGGTGGAAGATTGATGGTGTTTGATTTTGAGTATTTGGTGTTTTGGGTCGAAATTTTGGTAATGCCCAGCTCTGTTTCCCGACCTTGAACCCAGACAAGGCGCCCGCCCGCGTGGTGCCAGGCGCCCGCCTGCACCCCCTTTTCTGAAGGCCAAACCTTCTGGCCAAACAAGCGCCCGCCTGCCCATACCCAGGCGCCCGCCCGCCCTTCTGCTTAGGATTTTTGCCTTTTTGCTTGGTCTAAGGCTTGGGACTTAACTAGTTTAGGTTTATTTCTTCTATTTAACTTAAGATAACACAGTGGAACACTTTATTAAGTGGAATCGATTCTTATATGAATAAATATGATATGGAATTTGATTAAGTATCATTTTGGGAATGTGATTCATCTTTGATATGCGGTTTATATTGGTTTACCTTTGTGGTGATTTCTTTGGATTGGTTCCCTAATTTGGAACCTTAAGTTGTTTGTTTAAGCTAGTATTTATTACTTAGCATTTATTTGAAAGTCCAGCTGGTATTGTGTGTGTGTTTGGGCGATGCGAAACATTATGATGGCACGGCCAAGTCCATTGTGATGTTGACCATTGTTTTGCCCCATTATTACCCTCCTCCAGATTGGCCTTAGATGTGAGAAGATCTAGCTCCTTTGTGTGCATTTTAGCTTTACTTGGAGCATGACTTTGTGGCATGTCTCCCGTCCCTTGTGACACTTCATTTGGTTATTGGTTCCGGTACCGGGGTTTTCTCTTCGGCTTTCATGCTATTATGAAGATGATGATTTGTTGATTATTGAAGCTGCGCAGCGATCCTTTATTTGGATGTATCGGTTTGGAAAACCTTGGCTATATCCTTTGTTATGTGTTTATTTCCGCTGCTATCTGTTAAGTGATAAATGCTATGTGCTATTTATTATTGCTTATTGTATATTACATCATAGCATGTCATGTAGTTGCATTAGTAACTTATTGAGATTTATCTCACCCCCTTTTTTTTATCTTTGTTTTTCCTTAACCCCCCCCCCCAGGTGCTAAGGATTAGTCTCGCTGATCACGAGAAAGAGGACGTCGAGTGTGGATACATTATTTTGGGGAAGGTTGTTATAGGTTGGTTTACATTATGTAAATGTGTAACCTTTTGGGATAGTTGTACCAAACATTGACGTCATTAAGAATTGTATATTTGTATTTTGTTGGGCATAAACTTGTGGAAGTTTATGATAGTTGTAATTGGTTTTTATCAAACTTGGTTTTGTAAAACTGTGGATCATCACCTTTTGGAATCAAATGGAATTTTTAACTTCGGTATTTCACAGTTTTGGTTTTAGAGTCGACGTCCAGATCGCGGTCTCGGGCCCGCGGGGTCCGGGGTCGCGACACCTGTCGTGATCATGTTCTAATAAGTGTAACCTTTTGGATTTGTTTGGGGTGTTTAGAATTGGTTCGTTATGAACGGAGGTAAAGCGTGAATTGGCAATTGGGTACCTACGGTTTGATTAACCTTAAGATGTATTCATTCGGATTTCTTATTTGGAATTCCAGGTGTGATGAGATGGTTGAGTTCATAGTCCTAGTATATCTTTATGAGTAAATGTTTAGGGTCATTTTGGTAATAGTCATGGTACTGTTTGTGAGCGACCGTTGGGTGGTGCTCTTTATGAGTAACTTATGAGTACCATCTTTAGAATGTGTTCGGTATGGTTCCTTATCATGGAATTATTATGTTTTAATGGTCATTGTTGTTGGGCTCCCTATGAGCAATCTTATTTATCATTGTTGGGCTCTTTTATGAGAAACTTCTTGTGTTCGTTGTTGTTGAACTCTTCATGAGTAATCGTTTGCATCTTTATGGTGATTAATTGGTGTGGTTCCCTAATTTGGAATCAGTGGTTGTTTATTGTGCTAGTATTTTATTACTTAGCATTTATTTGGAAGTCCAGCTGGTATTTGTGTGTTTCGGGCGATGCGAAAGATTATAATGGCAATGAGCTGAGTCCATTATAATTCTTGACCATTTTTTTGCCCCATTATTACCCTCCTCCAGATTGGCCTTGGATGTGAGATGAGCTAGCTCCTTTGTGAGCATTATAACTATTGGTTTTGGGCTTTGACTGTGTGTCATCGTCCCCTTGTTGTTATTGGTTCCGGTACCGGGGTTTTCTCTTCAGCTATTATGCTACTATGAAGATGGGTTGAGTGGTTTCCTTCAGCTCTTATGCTGCTACGTTGATTGGATGTCTTCAGCTGTTTATGCCTACACGAAGATTGGTTGATTGGAATTGGTTCAAGCTGCGCAGCAATTGTTATATACTTTGGTTTAAACCTTGGCTCAGTATCCTTTGTAACGTGTTTTTTTCAGTCTAATGTGCTGCATGATGAGTTAGTCGTTATTTCCAACTGGTATGGGACGGTTGGCGGCGATAGGGAGCTTTCTCATTTGTTGTTATATGATTTACTTGCTTAGTTATATAATTGATTTGCATGATATTATGCCATGTAGATGCATTTAGTAACTTACTGAGATTTTATCTCACCCCGTTTCTTGTTTCAAATTGTTTTTCCTTAACCCCCCCCAGGAAAGCAAGTGGTATCGTTTGAGGTCCTTTGTATCGGGAGTCTTCTGAGCAGGTTGATCGCCTTTCGGGTAGTTACTCTTCAGAGCCTCTTTGTATATGGTTGAAAGGTTGTGGTCGTTCAGGGTCATGAATTTACTGTGGTCCTTTGGGGATTTATATTATTAATAGTTGTTCTTGCTTCCACGTTTGTTTCTAGTCTCCGAGTTATAATCTCGTTGAGGTATTGTTTGTTGGTATTGGTTTATAGTAGAATTCACGCGCCCAGTTTGGTATTTAGCATTTTTGGAGATGTTAATTATGTAAATTTTATATTTATGGATTTTTAGAATTTCCGGGGCGTGACAAGACGCGTGCGCATGGCGCGATGCTATTGGGAGGCGCGCGCTTCTGGGCACACCTATCAGATTGTCAGATTTTGGACTCAGGGGATTGCCCTGGTCCTATATGCATATTGTAACCCCTGCAGAAATGATTAGTGGAGAATAGCAGAAGATGAAGAACATGAAGAAGCGGGCGATTCTGGTCCTTGATGCGGGATGCGCGCGCCTTAGGCTGAAGAGGTCAGAAGCGCATGCCTCCCCCATCAGGAGTCAGAATGCCCAGAAAAGATGTAGATTTTGATCAGAATGCAAGTTTAACCCTCAAACGTCCCCAGCGGAGTCGCCACTGTAGATACCCCGGGGGAAACCACGGCTTGGCTAGAGCGCGTGAATTATCCTAGGATGTCTAACTTGTTTTTAGAGTCGCCACCTATGTTTTGAGGAACATAAGAAAAACCTATTGATAATAGCCTAAGTTTGATTACGAAAACAGAGATTCTTTGTTTTGAGGTTCGGAGCTTAGGTTACGAGATGGGAAGTACCGAAACACCCATCCCGCCCAACTAAAGTTGGTCTTGCTTGATCAAAATCTACATAAATGATAAATGTTCTTCTTCTTCTTCTTTAAATCATAAAAAGGGGTTTTAAAATAGAGTTTGGAATATGGGAGATAACTCCTTAACCAACCTCAATGAGATGAGGTGATCATTAGAGTCATGTCCCAAAATGATTTGGGTGATTGCACTTTGATAAAACAAAAAGAAAGAGAAAAGAGATGAAGTTGAGAAGGGGAAAGAAATAGCTTTACCTAGACTTCAAGAGACTTCAAACACTTCTTGTTGAATTATTTGGAGAAATCCTTTGGAAAATGCTTTGAAAGTAGGAAATTTGGTTTCTTATTGAAATGTGAGATTGAGAGCCAAAGGTCCTTGAAAATGGAGGTAAAGGGGGGGTTTTTATAGGTGAAAGAGAGATGTTTTTGGTGCCAAAACTCAGTCACCAAGAAATCTTTCCCGGGCAAAATCCTTTAAATTGAGCAAGGGAGAGAATCCTGGCCAGAAATCTGTAACCGACGCCCAGAGGCGCGCGCTTCCTGCTTTGGGGGCGGGAGGCGCGCGCGTCTGGATCCTCCTGTCGGAGGCGCGCGACTCAGAGAAGACGATTTTGACAGAATGGACTAGAAAGTCAGCCCTTTTATTCAGTTTAGTCCCTGGACTTAACGAAGTCAGTCAGGAACTTAACGGAAGTGACAGAAACTAACGAGAAACACTTAAAATGGGGAGAAACACAAGATCAAATGTGCAATCGGGGTGAGCGGTCCAAGGCGGGGTGTCTACACCTTGTTATCATCATATGGTATTTTGCATATTTAGACATCTCCCATCTTGACGATTTCTCGAATAAGATAGAACCGTCCGAGTATATGTTTAGATAAGACATTGGAGCCTTGGATTATGTAATAACGATTATTAGCACAATGAAGGTCCATTAAATTAGTGACATTAGAAACGATTTCTAGTTTACTAATTAGTATCTTAATCCAAACAATTTTCTAGTTGCATCCCATGCTACTAGATACTCAACCTTTTGTAGATTAGTAATGGTACATTTAGGACTCTTCTAACACCATTATTGAACATAGACGTGTATTTATACTACAATATTTATCTTTGTTGGTTTGTAAGAATGTATCTCTGTAACTATTACAAGATCATCTTTCATTCCATTAAATATCAAGAATGCATCCTTTAGTTCCTTTTAGAGAACATAAGAGTGTTTCTTAACTAGTGACTTTCACTAGGATCCGATTGGTATTATCTCATCATACTCCAAGTATATGAGACATCCGGTCTTAGTACATTTACATGGCTTTCATGATAGATCCAATTGCCGAAGCATATGGAATCCTAATCATGTACTCTGGCTCATTAGTCTTCCAGTATGACTAACTCTTGCAAAGATTAATGCCATTAGACTTTCGCAAGTAACCTCTCCAAGAGTCTTGCATAGTGAACTTTTCACTATCTTGTCTTTATTAGTAATTTGACTTTAATCAATCAACGTTTTAGATTTATCTCCATAAATCTAAATTCCAAGGATATAGGTGGCTTTATCCAAGTCTTTCATTTAGAAACTCTTTCAGAATGAATTATATGTCAACCACATATATATATGACTAGAATAATATTATGCTCCCACTAAATTTATTGTAATCACAAGTCTCATCTTTGATGAATTAAAACTCTTTGAATACTACATCAAAATGAAATTTCACTCCAAGTAGTTTGCTTCAATCCATCTCATGAATTTCTGCAACTTGCATATTTCATTAGAATTTTATGGATCAATCAAAACTTTTAGGTTGTATCAAACACATCCTAAAGTAAGTTCCTGTTAAGGAGTATAGTTTTGACATCTATTTGTCATATTTCATATTAGAAATATGAAGTCATGACAATTAGAATTCTAACAACATTAAGCATGACTACGGGTGATAAAGTTTCATCATAATCAACATTATGAATTAACTTTACTCAATTAGTCGTGCTTTATAAATATGCACCTTGCGATCCATGTCCGTTTTTCTTCCAAGAAAACTCATTTTCTATCCTTTGGTTTTTAAGCCTTAGGGCAGAACAATCAAGTTCGAAACTTGATTATGATACATGGATTGCAATTTTAGATTTTATGACTCCAAGTCATTGATCTAAATCCGGAGCGGACTTTGCATCTTGATAGGTGAAAAGTCAATCATTCGCAATGATATCTTTCTTATTTCTTTCTATCACGAGAAATCAATATTTCTTATTATAGATAGTATCCTATCATATATGCAAATATCTTATGAATACTTGAACGAATTTCCACAACTCCCTGTGAAACTTTGTTCAATTTCCATCTTGGGTTCTAGTCATTTTCTGGGTCTCGAACTCTTCTAGATGCATTTTACTCCCACTAGTTCTTTAGAGATATGCGATTTATCTAGAAAGTGCTAGTTAGAGCAACAAACGATTTGTACTCTAAAGGGGTAAAATTAATATCTTTAAGATATCCCATGAAAATACATTTATTAGATTTAGGTGTAATTTTGTCCAAGACAATACTTTTCACAAAAGTGTCACATCAATAATCTTTATGAAAGACAAACCAAGTTTTCTTTCATTCCATATCTCATATGGTATATTTAGAACCTCCTTAGATGAAACTCAATTTAGTGTAAGCGCAGCTGTTTCCAGCACATAATCCAGAGGGATAATTAAAGATCAGTTTGACTTATCATGAGGTAAAAAACAGCAGTTTGCAGACAATCTGCAGGTTTCTGTAAACAGGGGCCGTACGGCTCAGTACTAGGCATATGCCTAAATAGCAGCCGTACGGTTGTTGCCTTCAGATTCTATTTTTCTTATTCTGCAGACTTTCTGCAGAATTCTCATCATATCTATGGTTCAAATATTCATTACTTTGATCAGATCAGAGTACTTAATACTTTTGCCATGAGATACCGAAATCCTTTCCAAGGATTGTTACTTTGATGAACTACATACATCAATATGTATTAATCCAAAAGAGTTCTTCCTTTCACTACTATTTGTAAAAGCCGTCTTGATCAATTTACAAGATTCACATATTTCACATGATTCGAAATCATGCGAATTTAAAACTCCATCCCATGGAATTTTAGATATGTGTTTCTTATCATTTGATATAGACATTAATGCTTTTAAGAATGTAACGCTTACATCCTTAAATTTAGATTTCCATTATTTATGTTATACTTATTATTTTGTTCTTCCAAGATAAGGATATAAAATCCCATTATATGATTAGTAGTACGATAAAGCAAATCATATTTGATGGAACACTTTCTTATTCGAAATAAGAAATATCCATAATCTTCTAATGAAAAAACCAAAATAATATTTTTACTTAAAATAAGAACATATCACTATTTGTTCAAAACAAATATGAACTTATTAGGTAAAGGCACTTCGCAAGTTCCTATGATTAATGTTACAACTATTGCATCATTATTACCACATAGGTTAATCTTTACCTTTCCTTGAGTAGTCTTTCTATTTCTCAAGTCTTACACATTTATACAAATGTGGGATCCAAATCCGGTATCCAATACCCAAGAACTTAGATGTAGAAAGATAAACATAAATACTTGAAGTGGTAGTCCTACTACCCTTCCTTTTGATCTTTTAATTCAAATTGTAATTTCTCCAATGGTCAATCTTATTGTCAAGGTAGAAATTACATCCTTAAGATTTTAGGTTTAGCCACAAATATTTCCTTTAGTCTTGACAACTCTTGTCTTGCCTTTATCTTAAATCCTTTACCTTTATTAACCTTTAGCATTTGAGAAGGTTTTCATTTGATATTAAGACATAGCATTTTAAACATCAAATGTCGCTCATGAATTAATATCAAATCCATTTGTTAGTTCCAAACTAACTTGATTACCAAGCTAACTATGGTAATTAATATATCTCTCCATGTTCAAAACATGAGAACTTATTATCATGCCTTTCATTCATCAAATGAATGTTAGACTCTAATCAATCTCAAACTTTTCTTGCCTTTCTTGCTTGTAGGAACGCTTCCTACATAATTGCTTATCGCATAAGCATTCATATGTTTTAGATACTTCTAAAGTTCCAAACACATGAGAGTTTTAAGGCATTAGGTTTCTTAGGAATAGGATTTATTAAGAATTCATAACTTCGTTCTTGCTTTAGAACAATTCTTAAGCTCATGACTAGGTCAATGAAGTTAATCTTATTATCTTTAAGTGGGGTCTATTGCAGTAATTAATCATGATCATAGTTTAAGACATTCTACAAAATATGTAAATAAATATACACATATATTTCATACCATTATCATTTAGAGATATTTAATGTATTTCATAAATACTCCCACTAAATTATACACCTTCAAATACAACAATTGTACAATACAATCTAAGTGGGCTAAGATCCAACTTTAATTTAATTTCAAGTCCGCTTTGGCGATACTGCTCAAAATTAAATTAATTAGGTAGACAACTCTTTGTCAATCATATCATATATGACTCTTAGATCCTTTATGAGATTTGTTAGACATCTTATGTCAAACATGTTTTAATCTCATCTTGTGCCTTAGGCCCAAAACTTTGTCTTTTGATAGCATAATTAAGTCAACCCACGTTAAACGTATAACAATCACTATTTCCTCATCTTGATCATACACTGATAGAATTAATGCACCTCGCTTTGGCAGAGCCCACATAAAACTACCCAGTGTACTCACAAGTGTTTTAATAATGGATTGGCACATGACTTAAATTTTCAAGAAGGTTTCTTTACATAGATATATGCATCATATATTTAATTATGTCAAACATAATATAATATAGTCTTTGCATAATTTATGTTAACTAATCAAATTAATTAACAAAAGCAAAACCTTGTGATTTAATTATGAATCAACATAATGGGGATGGAATCAAAATTGTCACGACCCGAAATATAGGCTCTATTTTATTAGTAATAAGTGATTATTGTTTAATTATTTGCCTATCTATTTATTTAAATTATTATTTATTTAAATATTTATGTGTGCATTTTATGTGTTATAATAATTTATGCCAAGCGTTTTATTCGAGTTATTTGGGCTAGTGTAGAAGTGTTGGGTCTTAATTGTTAGTAGGGAGTGTAAGTAATTGTGTGTAGTGTAAGAGAGGGGGCCTAAGAGTAAGTTTTTGAAAAAGGTTTTAACTACCCCCTCCCTACTCCTCCTCTTCTCTCTTACCTCTTCCATCACCCTACTCCCTCATTCATCATTTCCCAGCTCATTTTCCTCTCTCTCCATGGAATGGTAAGCTTTTTCTTCTCTATCTTCTCTCTTCATTTTCTTCCTCTTCCTCTCATAATCTCTCATTTCTTAAAACATGAACCTTGTTTAGATCGTCGATAGGATCGCGTAGAACCAAAAAGAATTGAATTCCGTCAACTTTGAGATTTATCAAGTAAGTTGCTTTTCCCCCATTTTTATGCTAAAATGTTCCTTTCATGTTCATATAATGCTTTAGTTGTTATATATGAAGTTTGATTGAGTTTGAAATTTATTTGGAATTTATTTGAGTTTTTGGGCAAAAATGGTGATATTATGATTTTGGGATTTAATCTTGGATTGGAGTTGTTAGATGATGTGATTTAGGTCCCCCTCTTAGCTTAAATGTGGTTTTGGTTCATTATGGAACTTGTTAGAAGGATTGGTTTGGAGTATTTTAGAGATTGGGGTGATTTTGGTTCGAACATGATGAAACCCAGCTCTGTCTCCCGACCCAGAATTGATCCGGGCGCCCGCCCATCCGCCCTCGAGCGCCCGCTTACCTGTGATGTTAATGACCCGTAGTTTCTTCCCTTTTCGAGTGCCCGCCTGACTCTTCCTAGGCTCCCGCCCGCCTCCGCCTGAGCGCCCGCCCGCCCCCTTTTCCTGGCACTATTTCTTTACATGTTTTCGGTTTAGGTTATAACTTTCATCCATATCTTGGGCTTTATCCCCTTAGCCTTAAATGGTCAATTTGGAATACTCTAATGATGAAATTAGTTCCTTTATGAATAAATGTGACTTGGGACTTGATTAAATTATTGTTTTGGAAAATGTGGGAACACTTTCATAATGAGTGGACGTTTGGGATAGTTTTAATGATAGTCATTGTGCTATTTGGGGAATGACCATTTGGGTAGTACTCTCTATGAGTAACCCGCGTGTATCATGTTAGGATGCGTTTGATATGGATCCTTGTCCTAGAATCATTTCGTTTTAATGATTGTATTGTTGAGCTTTTATGAACAATTCCATTTCTGTTATTGAACTCTTTTATGAGAAACTCCTTGTGTTTATTTTGTTGAACTCTTCTTGAGTAATCATTTGCATCTTTTATGGTGATTAATTGGTGCGGTTCCCTACTTTGGAACCCTTTTGATGTTTATAAAGCTAGTATTCATTACTTAGCATTATTGAAAGTCCAGCTGGTTATTTGTGTATCGAGTCAGGCAATGGATAATGCTATAATGGCACGAGCCAAGTCCAGTATAGAATCGCCCATTGGTCCTTCTGTCCTCATCCAGATTGGCCTTGGTTGGGATGAGCTAGCTCCGTTGTGGGTATTCTAGCTAATCGTTTTGGAGCATGACTTTGTGGCATGGCTCCCGCCCCTTATGGCACTTTATCATTGTTATTGGTTCCGGTACCGGGTTTCTCTTCAGCTTTTATGCTAATATGAAGATGGTTTGTTTGATTGGTGGGTTGATTGGTCGCTTCTGACCGGGGTTTTCTCTTCGGCTTTTATGCTACTGTGAAGATATGGATTGGTGGATTGTTGAAGCTGCGCAGCTACCCTTTATTGGTTCTATCAGTTGGGAAACCTTGGCTAATATCCTTTGTTATGTGTTTACTTTCCGCTGCTATCTGTTGACTGTTAATTGTTACATGCTCTGTGATATTTATCATTGTTTATTGCTTATTGCATTATAGCATGTCATGTAGTTGCATTAGTAACTTACTGAGATTTTATCTCACCCCGTTTATTTCCATCTTTGTTTTTCCTTAACCCCCCCCAGGAGGAAAAGGATTAGGATTCGCGGATCGAGGAGGACGTCGAGAGGATTGAGATTTTGGGGCAGGTTGTTATGGATCGGTTTACATTATTTAAATGTATAACCTTTTAGGGATAGTTTTACCATTATTGACGTCATTAAGAATTGTATATTTTATTCTTTTGCTATAAGCTGTGGAGCTTATGTTAGATGCACTTTGTTGATTTAAACTTGGATTTGTAAAACCTTGTGTTATCATCTTTTGGTTCAAAATGGAATTTTTTTACTTCGGTATTTCAGTTTTGGTTTTAGAGTCGACGTCCAGATCGCGGTCTCGGGCCCGCGGGGTCCGGGGTCGCGACAAAAATTATCTGTAAATAATTTACAGACTGGCTATTTCATTCGCATTCCCAGAAATAAGGCTTAAGCCTGCCATTGGTCCATGCAATGAATTAGTCCAAATTTAGTTTCCTTCTCTTGCAAACAATTTGCACTTTGCTCATAGGGATAATTCTGAAACTTTTTAATCCGCAAAACATCTATATATTGAGAGCACAAAACGCACGGTCGAAACTAAGCCATGAAGGCATCCACAATCCCGTACTAAAATCAAGAAACCAAGTAGTTTTTTGTATACGGCCGATACTAAGCCAATAGGCATCCACAATTCCGTATAGAAAATAACTTGTTTCAAGATCATTCATTGTCTCATCAATATCATAGACTACAGCAATTCTGAACTCTTCAGAACTCTGATTTCTGCAATTCTTTTCTGGTTTTTTTCGATTGAAACTGTTTCAGGAAACATGGTTTCGAAAACCAGCCGTCTGAAAGCAGTTTCAGTTTCCAGATTCGAATTCCGTAAACAATTTACAGAACAATCTAGACACCAAAAGCAAAACAAGATTCTGGAAAATTAGGGTAGAGCCGTACGGCTCCTCATTAGGCGTGCGCCTATGAGCTCGCCGTACGGTGGTGCTGTCCAGTTTCACCAGATTTCCAGAAATTCAGAAATTCGATCAATCCCATTATCGTGTTCATACATAATCAGATTATAACGACACGAAATTCCAGATTACGAATTTAAATCCATCTAATTCATATAATCAATAACCAATTTATTCCTCATACAAATTAGATCAAGATTATCAATAAATATAATCTAATTATAACATGATAGTCTAAGCATGCGATTATACATATGAATCTAATTAATATTAGAATCACATAATCCCCATACTCATGCTCATAAATTTTATGTCGCATATAAAATTCAAATCACACATTCATCTTTATCATCATGCAAAATTCATATAATCGAATTAAATAATTTAAACATGATGTATTAAAATAATCAACAATGAACGGGGCTCTGATACCACTGTTGGGTTTTGATGCATCATGCGCAGCGGAATTAAACATATAAATCAAACACCCAAGAGCCCAGATCTGTGCATGTTGATTAAATTAAATACAAGATGAAAGAATACTTACAATTGAAGATCGAATCCATGAACACGGACTTTGAGGTGTTAAAGGAAACACCCTCCATCGGTATCCACATGTCGAACGGATATCAAGAACACCTTCTTGATCTGGATTGCTAGACCCAAGGCTTGATGAAGAAACGATTTCTTCGTCGGAATTATTTTGCTCTTTGATTATTGTATATTGATGATCAAGAATCATCAAATAAATAATCCTACCTCTCTATAATTTATTGTTTCTAAAACAATGGTTTGTGATTTCTAAAATCACCATTAGAGGCTGTCAAACCCGGCTGCATATCTTATATGAGGGTTTTGTCGCGACCCCGAACCCCGCGGGCCCGAGATCGCGAGCTGGACGTCGACTTACTAATTAAAATACCACAATATCGGAGATAAAAATTTCATTTCATAAGATGATAACACAAGGTTTTAGAAAACAGTTCAACAACAATAACAACAATGAACTAGTGTAAGCCCCATAAGCTCACACTACAAAATAATAAAATATACAAATCTTAGTGACGTCAAGGTGTGGTACAACTATCCCCAAAAGAGTTACACATTTATATAATGTAAACCCACCAATATACACTTGCCCCAAAAGCTCAACTTTCGCGACATCCTCGTGATCAGCGAGTCTAATTCCTTGGTCCTGGGGGGGGGTTAAAGAAAAACAAAGATAAAAAGAAAGGGGGTGAGATAAATCTCAATAAGTTACTAATGCAACTACATGACATGCTATGATGCAATAATCTATAATAAATCACATAACACATAGCAATTATCATATATCAGATAGCAGCGGAAATAAACACATAACAAAGGATATAGCCAAGGTTTTCCCAAACTGATATAACCAAATAAAGGTCGCTGCGCAGCTTCAATAATCAGCAAATCATCATCTTCATAATAGCATGAAAGCTGAACAGAAATCCCCGGTACCGGAACCAATAACAAAGTAATATGCCACAAAGGGCGGGAGCCATGCCACAAAGTCATGCTCCAAGCGTCTCAACCAAGGCCAATCTGGAAGAGGAAAATAAGGGCAAAACAATGGTCGACACCATAATGGACTTGGCCGGTGCCATCACAATATCTCACATCGCCCGACACAACCACAAATACCAGCTGGACTTTCAAATAAATGCTAAGTAATAAAATACTAGCACGATAAACAACTAATGATTCCAAAGTAGGGAACCATACCAAGAAGTCACTAAGAAAGTGAAATGTACCAACAACGCACAATTAAAGTGTTCCCACAATCTCAATTAACACTTAATTAATTTCTAACACAAACTTAATCACAAAGGACCCAATTCTATCACTGGAGTGTTCGACAATGTTCACTAAGGTCGACTAGAAGGACACCCAAGACTTAGACCAAAACACATTCTTCAATCACACAAAATAACAAATGAAAACCTTCAGAGGTTCTGTGCGGCCGCCCACTCGGGTATGTGCGGTCGCCCAAAAAGCCATCAAGCAAGAACAAAACCTTTCAGATAGATGTGCGGTCGCCCCACCATTTTTGGGCGGTCGCTCAACCCTCTGATCTGCCTGAAATCGGGAGGGATGAACTGGGTTCTTCCATTTTCAACCCAAACCAAAACTAAACCAAAATCCAACACTCTTAACTAGCATACTAAGGTACTAGAGCAATTTATAGGTCTAAAAGAACTCATATAACAACATTTAACAACCAAAATCAAGATCAAATCCCAACATTCATAAAATCACCATTTTTGACCAAAACTCAAATAAATTTCAAATAAATTCTAAACTCAACCAAACTTCAATTATAACAACTCAAGCATTATATAAGCATAATATGAACACTTTAGCATAAAAATGGGGGAAAAGCAACTTACTTGAATTTTCTCAAAGTTGACGGATTTCAAATATTTTAGGCTTCCTACGATCCTATCGACTATCTAAACAAGATTCATGTTTTAAGAAATGAGAAATAACAAGAAGAAGATGAAGAAAATGAAGAGAGAAGGAAGAGAAGAAAAACTTACAATAAACAAGGAGAGAGAGAGAGAGTTTGCTGGGAGAGAGGGGTGAAAGAGTGAGGGAGGTGAGGGAGAAGAGAGGGAGTAGGAGAATTATTTCGAACATTTACACTTAGGCCCCTTCCCCCATCTACTAGCACAAATACTTACATTCCTACTAACAATTAAGACCCAACAATACTACACTAGTCCAAATAACTCAAATAAAATGCTAGGCATAATTATTATGAAACATAAAATGCACACATAAATATTTAAATAATAATAATTTAAATAAATAAATAATAATTATTTATTACTAATAAAGTAGAGCCTAGTTTTCGGGTCGTGACATTCACTCCCCCTCAAAGAAAATTCGACCCGAATTTTAACGAGACTTACCCGAATTAAAAAGCCACGGATATTTCCTCTCGATCTCATCTCGGAGCTCCCACGTCGACTCCTCGATATTATGATTCCTCCAAAGAACTCTAACCAACGCAATGCTTTTGTTCCTCAACTCTTGGACTTTGGTATCTAAAATCCGAACCGGTCGTTCTTCGTAGGTCATGTCGGGCTCTATATCCTCCGGTACTCTCGGTAACACGTGAGATGGATCATGAATATACTTCTGAAGCATAGAAACGTGGAACACGTTGTGCAACCGGAAGAAGCTGGCAACGCAAGAAGGTATGCTAGAAGTCCAATCTTTC
Source organism: Campanula takesimana (assembly GCA_026119855.1). Lineage (NCBI taxonomy): Eukaryota > Viridiplantae > Streptophyta > Magnoliopsida > Asterales > Campanulaceae > Campanula > Campanula takesimana. Next base: position 207,837 of record JAOWBW010001562.1, on the reverse strand, counting down.
CCAGAATCTCAAACGGTCCCACAAACCTCGGAGCCAATTTACCCTTCTTCCCGAACCTTCGGATACCCACCTTCGGAGATACTTTCAAGAACACCAAATCACCGGTCTGAAAACTAAGATCTCGCCTTCGGTTATCTTCATTATGTCGACTCTGGGCTGTTTTCAATCTATCCCGGATAACTTTGACTTTCTCAACCGAATCCCAAAGCAAATCAACACCCAAAACTTTCGCTTCACCGACCTCGTTCCAACAAATAGGCGATCTACACTTTCTTCCATACAAGGCCTCATACGGTGCCATCCCGATACTAGTCTGATAACTGTTGTTGTAAGATAATTCCACCAACGGTAAATGTCTATCCCAAGAATCGGAAAAGTCTATCGCACAAGCTCGCAACATGTCCTCAAGAATCTGAATAGTCCTCTCGGATTGACCGTCGGTCTGAGGGTGAAAAGCTGTACTGAATCGCAAATCTGTACCCAAAGCTTCCTGAAACGCCTTCCACAATCTAGAAGTAAACCTCGGGTCTCGATCTGACACAATGCTAACCGGAACCCCATGTAATCTAACGATCTCATCGATATACAGGGTCGCAAGCTTCTCCATCGAATATCTGATGTCAATAGGCAAGAAATGGGCACTCTTGGTCAATCTATCCACTATTACCCAAACACTATCATACTTCCTACGGGTACGAGGTAGTCCCATAACGAAATCCATGGTCACATGCTCCCATTTCCACTCGGGAATCTCTAACGGCTGAAGTAGTCCCGCGGGTCTCTGATGCTCTGCTTTAACTTGTTGAAAAGTTAGACATTTCGAAACATACTCAGCTATTTCCCTCTTCATGTTGTTCCACCAAAATTGCTGTTTCAAATCCTGATACATCTTCGTACTACCCGGATGAATAGTATATCTCGATTTGTGACCCTCATCTAAAACTTGCCTCTTTATTCCACCAACATCGGGTACACACAAACGATCACGGAAAGTTAAAACTCCAATCGGGCTAACAGAAAAATCCTCGAAGTTCTTCTCTTTCAATTTACCCATTATTTTCACCAACTCGGGATCTTCTCTATGCGCTTCCTTTATTCTCTGAATTAGGGTCGGAGATACCCTAATATTCGCAAAAATCGCCCCATATCTCGATTCACGAGGAGACCAATCTCGAACATCCTCAAGCATTTTCCACATACGGACCATCATCGAAGCCACATAAGACTTCCTACTAATCGCATCGGCGACCACGTTCGCCTTTCCCGGGTGATAGGAAATCGTACAATCATAATCCTTCAACAATTCCATCCATCGGCGTTGTCTATTATTTAACTCTTTCTGGGAGAAAAGGTATTTCAAACTCTTGTGATCGGTAAAAATCTCAAACTTCGCTCCATAAAGGTAGTGCTTCCATTTGTGCAACGCAAAGACTATCGCCGCCAACTCCATATCATGAGTCGGGTAATTCTGTTCACTAGGGGTCAACTTCCTCGAAGCATAGGCAATCACCTTCCTGTTCTGCATCAAAACACAACCCAAACCCTCTTTCGAAGCATCACTGTAAATTACTAAATCGTCATTTCCATTCGGTAACGCAAGAATAGGAGCCGTAGTTAATCTCTTCTTTAATTCATCGAAGCTACTTTGACATTTTTCACTCCACACAAACGGTACATCCTTCCGGGTCAACTGAGTCATCGAAGTAGCAATCCTCGAGAATCCTTCTATAAACCTTCGGTAATACCCGGCCAAACCCAGAAAACTTTGAATCTCGGTCACTGACTCGGGTCTCTTCCAATCCACTATAGCTTCAATTTTTGAAGGATCCACAGAAATCCCGTCTTTCGAAATAACATGACCCAGAAAAGAAACTTTCTCGAGCCAAAATTCGCATTTACTAAACTTTGCAAATAATTTCTCCCTCGCAAGAACGGATAAAACTGTCCTCAAATGTTGCTCGTGCTCCTCTCTAGATCTAGAGTAGACGAGTATGTCATCGATGAAAACCACCACAAATGAGTCAAGGTAAGGATGGAAAACCCGGTTCATCAAATCCATAAACACTGCCGGCGCGTTAGTCAACCCAAACGGCATAACCAAGAACTCATAATGACCATAGCGAGTGCGAAAGGCAGTCTTCGGAACATCTTCCGATCGAATCTTCAACTGATGGTACCCACTCCTCAAATCAAGTTTAGAAAACACAACGCACCCTTGTAGCTGATCAAACAAATCATCAATGTGAGGTAGAGGATACTTGTTCTTCACTGTAACCTGATTCAACTTTCGGTAGTCAATACACAATCTCAACGAACCATCTTTCTTCCGCACAAACAAAACCGGTGCTCCCCACGGGGAAACACTAGGGCGGATAAACCCTCGATCAAGCAACTCTTGCAACTGGACCTTTAATTCCTTCAACTCTGCGGGAGCCAACCTATACGGTGCCTTTGAAATCGGAGCTGTACCTGGCAAAAGATCTATACAAAACTCTACTTCACGATCGGGAGGCATATCATATTCAGAAGAGAAAACATCGGGAAATTCCCTAACTACCCGAACACTCTCCAAACTAGGGGATTCTTTCCTAGTATCAAGAACACTAGCCAAATACCCCTCACAACCACGATGCAATAATTTTCTCGCTTTCACATAAGAAATGATACGAAAATTTCTACCAAAAGGCATAGCCTCAAAAACAAATTTAGGCACATCGGGAATAGAAAAAGTAACAACTTTCCTACGGCAATCAACAGAAGCATGAAACTTGCTCAACCAATCCATACCCAAAATAACATCAAAGTCCTGAATAGGAAGGACTACCAAGTCCGCACACAAGACATGACCACAGATAAGCACATCACAATCACGAAATACTCTATCGGTCACCAAACATTCTCCCATAGGAGTTGACACCTCTAACACATAGGGCAAAGACTCAGATGCAGCATTTAACAAAGAAGAAAATTGCACAGAAATGTATGAATGAGATGATCCTGGATCTACTAACGCTTGCGCGTTCACACTAGATATAGAAATAATACCTCCAATAACTGTGGGGTCATCTGTGGCTTGTTGTTGATTCATTGCAAACACTTTCCCTTGGACCTTGGGCTTTCCCGTAGCATCCCTTTTCTGACCCTGAGGAGCACCAGCTCCTACCCCAGATGGTTGACCTCTATTCCTCAGACAATCCCTCACATAATGCCCCATTTGGCCACAATTGGTACACCATCCCTGTTTCTTCCAACACCGGTCCTCTGAATGGCCTTCCTTTTGGCAATAGGAACAAAGTCTCCAATTTTAGTTCCCTTGGTTCCCGGAAGTAGTGCCCGGGTTCCTTGGGGTTGGTTGCCCTCGGAACTGAGATTGTCCCCCAAAGTTACCTCGATTATCACTCCTTGGTTGTGACTTGCTCTGCGCTCCTTGCTTACTCGGGTTAGCTACTTCGGTCTTCCTTTTATGTTCCCCAATATCTTGCTCAATCAAGTATGCATGGTCTACCGCATCCTGAAATGTCACAATCCTCTGGGCTATAAGCTGAGTACGAATAGAAGTCTTCAAACCCCGGATGAATCTCATAGCTTTCTGCTCTTCGGTCCTCACAAGATAGTCACAATACCGGGCTAATTCTATGAACTTAGCCAAGTATTGAGCTATAGACAACAAACCTTGCTCCAAGTTGAGAAGCTCGATCTCCTTTCGGTTCTGATCCACTACCGAAATGAAATGCTCTTTGAACTTTCTTACAAACAATTCCCATGCATAGACTGTGTGAGTGTCATCCCAACTAGCCTTAACTCCTTTCCACCAATGCTCGGTGGCACCCACAAGCTTATAAGCCGCAAACCGGACCCTATCCTCGTCCGTGTACCCAAACACATCATAGATTTTCTCCATAGACTCAACCCATAGTTCGGCCTTCTTCACATCGGGCTCACCATCGAACTCTGCCGGTTTCAGTTTCAAGAATTGCTCCAAACCATATCGGGGTGGTGGTGCTTGTTCTACTCTCGGTCCTTGGTCATGAATTGCCTTTATGGCCGCCTCAAACATGCCCTGAAACATTGCACGGTTCTCTTCCCGAAGATCATTCTGATTCTGAGCTCCACTAGAACCTTCACCCGTTCTTCTTCTAGTCATTGTGAATAATTACCTGCATAAGACATCAACCGTTACTCACTCCGAACACAACTACCCTCCTAGGTCATACTAGTCCACCTAGACTTATACTTAGTGTCACGACCCGGAATCTAGGCTCTATTTTATTAGTAATTAAATGATTATTATTTATTTATTTGCTTATTTATTTATTTAAATTATTATTTATTTAAATAATTATGTGTGCAATTTATGTGTTATAATAATTTATGCCTAGCATTGTAATTGAGTCATTTGGGTTAGTGTAGTATTGTTGGGTCTTAATTATTAGTAGGGAGTGTAGTATTTGTGTGTAGTGTAGTGGAGGGGGCCTAAGTGTAAATCTTTTAAACCATTTCCCTACTCCCTCCCTACTCCTTCCCTTCTCCCTTATACACTCCACCTCCATCTCTCTCTCCCAGCACACCTCTTCCTCTCTCCATTTGTGGTAAGTTTTCTTTCTTTCCTTCTCTCTTCATTTTCTTCATCTTCCTCTCATAATCTCTCATTTCTTAAAACGTGAAATGTGTTTAGATCGTCGATAGGATCGCGTAGAACCATAAAGGATTGAATTCCGTCAACTTTGAGAAAATTCAAGTAAGTTACTTTTCCCCCATTTTGATGTTAAAATGTTCATATCATGTTTATATAATGCTTTTGTTGTTATATTTGAAGTTTGGTTGAGTTTAGAATTGTTTGGGATTTATTTGGGTTTTTGTTTAAAAATGGTGATTGAGATTAATGTTGGGCTTGATCCTTGGTTTGGGGTCATTTATGGTGTTGTTGAGGTCCCCTTTGTGTTAAACGTTGTTTGGGTACCTTGGGGATCTTTGGTTGTGTTTGATTTTGAGGATTGGTGAAAATGGTATGAATCCCTTATGAACCCAGCTCTGTTTTTCCGCCCAGAACACAGACCAGGCGCCCGCCCGCCTTGACCCAGGCGCCCGCCTGCATACCCTTTCCTGATGGCCAGACCTTCTGTCAATTCAAGCGCCCGCCTGCCTATGCCCAGGCGCCCGCCCGCCCGCCTGTTTGGGATTTTGCCCTTTTGCTTGGTTTAAGACTTAAGGCTTAACTAGTTTAGGGTTATTTCTTCTAATCAACTTAAGATAACACCGTGGAACACTTTATTGATTGGATTTGATTCTTTTGTGAATAAATATGATATGGAATTTGATTAAGTATCATCTTGGGAATGTGGTTCATTTTTGATGTGCGGTTTGTATTGGTTTACCTTTGTGGTAATTTAATTGGATTGGTTCCCTACTTTGGAACCTTAAGTTGTTTATTCATGCTAAATTATTATTACTTAGCATTTATTTGGAAGCCCAGCTGGCATATTTGTGCATCGGGCGATGGGAAAGATTATAATGGCAAAGCCAAGTCCATTATAATGTTGACCATTGTTTTGCCCCCTTCTATACCCTTTTCCAGATTGGCCTTGGAAAAGATAAGTTAGCTTCCTTTGTGAATGTATCTAGCTACCGAGCATGACTTTGTGGCATGGCTCTTGTCCTTTGTGACACTCTTATGGTTATTGTTCCGGTACCGGGGTTTTCTCTTCGGCTTTCATGCTGTTATGAAGATGATGATTTGTTGATTATTGAAGCTGCGCAGCGATCCTTTATTTGGATGTACCGGTTTGGAAAACCTTGGCTATATCCTTTGTTATGTGTTTATTTCCGCTGCTATCTGATATATGATAATTGCTATGTGCTATGTGATAATTATTATTGTTTATTGCTTATTGCATCATAGCATGTCATGTAGTTGCATTAGTAACTTATTGAGATTTATCTCACCCCCTTTCTTTTATCTTTGTTTTTCCTTAACCCCCCCCCCCCCAGGTGCTAAGGATTAGTCTCGCTGATCACGAGAAAGAGGACGTCGAGTGTGGATACATTCTTTTGGGGAAAGTTGTATAGGTTGGTTTACATTATATAAATGTGTAACCTTTTTGGGGATTGTTGTACCAAACAATGACGTCATTAAGAATTGTATCTTTATCTTTTGTTGGGCATAAACTTGTGGAAGTTTATGATAGTTGTATTTGGTTATTTTCAAACTTGGATTTGTAAAACTTTGGATCATCACCTTTTGGTATCAAATGGAATTTTTAACTCCGGTATTTCTTAGTTTTGGTTTTAAGTCAACGTCCAGATCGCAGTCTCGGGCCCGCGGGGTCCGGGGTCGCGACACTTAGAGCCAAACCATGGCTCTGATACCAACTGTCGCGACCCCGAACCCCGCGGGCTCGAGATCGCGAGCTGGACGTCGACTTACTAATTAAAATACCACAATATCGGAGATAAAAATTTCATTTCATAAGATGATAACACAAGGTTTTAGAAAACAGCTCAACAAAAACAACAACAATGAACTAGTGTAAGCCCCATAAGCTCACACTACAAAATAATAAAATATACAAATCTTAGTGACATCAAGGTGTGGTACAACTATCCCCAAAAGAGTTACACATTTATATAATGTAAACCCACCAATATACACTTGCCCCAAAAGCTCAACCCTCGCGACGTCCTCGTGATCAGCGAGTCTAATTCCTTGGTCCTGGGGGGGGTGTTAAGGAGAAACAAAGATAAAAAGAAAGGGGGTGAGATAAATCTCAATGAGTTACTAATGCAACTACATGACATGCTATGATGCAACAATCTATAATAAATTACATAACACATAGCAATTATCATATATCAGATAGCAGCGGAAATAAACACATAACAAAGGATATAGCCAAGGTTTTCCCAAACTGATATAACTAAATAAAGGTCGCTGCGCAGCTTCAATAATCAACAAATCATCATCTTCATAATAGCATGAAAGCTGAAGAGAAATCCCCGATACCGGAACCAATAACAAAGTAATATGCCACAAAGGGCGGGAGCCATGCCACAAAGTCATGCTCCAAACGTCTCCACCAAGGCCAATCTGGAAGAGGAAAATAAGGGCAAAACAATGGTCGACACCATAATGGACTTGGCCGGTGCCATCACAATATCTCACATCGCCCGACACAACCACAAATACCAGCTGGACTTTCAAATAAATGCTAAGTAATAAAATACTAGCACGATAAACAACTAATGATTCCAAAGTAGGGAACCATACCAAGAAGTCACCAAGAAAGTGAAATGTACCAACAACGCACAATTAAAGTGTTCCCACAATCTCAATTAACACTTAATTAATTTCCAACACAAACTTAATCACAAAGGACCCAATTCTATCACTAGAGTGTTCTACAATGTTCACTAAGGTCGACTAGAAGGACACCCAAGACTTAGACCAAAACGCATTCTTCAATCACACAAAATAACAAATGAAAACCTTCAGAGGTTCTGTGCGGCCGCCCACTCGGGTATGTGCGGTCGCCCAAAAAGCCATCAAGCAAGAACAAAACCTTTCAGATAGATGTGCGGTCGCCCCACCATTTTTTGGGAGGTCGCCCAACCCTCTGATCTGCCAGAAATCGGGAGGGATGAACTGGGTTCTTCCATTTTCAACCCAAACCAAAACTAAACCAAAATCCAACACTCTTAACTAGCATACTAAGGTACTAGAGCAACTTATAGGTCTAAAAGAACTCATATAACAACATTTAACAACCAAAATCAAGATCAAATCCCAACATTCATAAAATCACCATTTTTGACCAAAACTCAAATAAATTCCAAATAAATTCTAAACTCAACCAAACTTCAATTATAACAACTCAAGCATTATATAAGCATAATATGAACACTTTAGCATAAAAATGGGGGAAAAGCAACTTACATGAATTTTCTCAAAGTTGACGGATTTCAAATATTTTTCGCTTCCTACGATCCTATCGACGATCTAAACAAGATTCATGTTTTAAGAAATGAGAAATAACAAGAAGAAGATTAAGAAAATGAAGAGAGAAGGAAGAGAAGAAAAACTTACCATAAACAAGGAGAGAGAGAGAGAGAGAGATTGCTGGGAGAGAGGGGTGAAAGAGTGAGGGAGGTGAGGGAGAAGAGAGGGAGTAGGAGAATTATTTCAAACATTTACACTTAGGCCCCTTCCCCCATCTACTAGCACAAATACTTACATTTCCTACTAACAATTAAGACCCAACAATACTACACTAGTCCAAATAACTCAAATAAAATGCTAGGCATAATTATTATGAAACATAAAATGCACACATAAATATTTAAATAATAATAATTTAAATAAATAAATAAGCAAATAAATAAATAATAATTATTTATTACTAATAAAGTAGAGCCTAGTTTTCGGGTCGTGACAGGTTTGACCTAATTCCTTTTGGGGTCGGGATTCCTTTTCTGTCAAGAAAACTGAATAAACTGGACTGGTACGGGCGGGGCGACCGTACGGCTCTCCAGGAGCCGTACGCCACTCCAAGAGCCGTACGGTGGCCAGTTTATTTTCCCAGAATTTTAGCCTTTTTCAATACGTTCTATTGTGTGTGACCCAATAGGATTATACTAAGTTGGCAACGAGTCCGAATGAGTCAAAACCCATAAGTCATAAGCGGACTCTAGCAAGCCATTATGACTACCCAATTAGTATAACTTTGAAAGCCCAAAGTAACCTTATAGAACATATCTTAATCCCTTTGTCACGCGATATCATATTGGACATAAGTCATGGTCCAAGTCAACTTATGTTGTCCAATGCTTTCTCGATCCCGAGTAGATTGATATGAGCAAATGACATTGAACACATCAATTTATTTGGGTACGGCCGTACACTATTATCAATCTCACTCATCGAGAGGCCAAGCAGACTCTCTTGAGAGAGGGAAAAATCACATCTTGACTTATCATTCTTCCCTACAGGAATACGATTATGCCAATCGTAGCGTTTATAACCACCCGGTTAAGGGTAGCGTTTGAGTACGTCAAAAATAATGTTCATCATGTGGAAGACCATAACAATCTCAGGTCTAAGGATTCAAATGGTATGACTATTATGAGATTTAATTATGACATTTGACCATGACATAAATCTCATAACGGGTCTATCCAGTACCTTGTTCTCCAACAAGTACCCACAAGTTTAATCCGCATCCTATGCACCATAATCATCATATGATTATCCATTAAACTCATGCTAGCTCTTCATAAGTTCTAGGGACAATGATTATTATAATAAACATGCAAAAGATATAATAATCGGGTTTGTTATCTCTATAACTATGAAGCTATGATATAACGCATAGGCATTTCTCAAGGGCCTAGGGCATAATATCCAACACTAAAGATTCAAGTGATATAACTATATGAGACTTAATTATGACATTGTGACCATGACATAAATTGTATAGGGGTCAGTCCAGTATTTGTTCTCTAACAAATACCCATAAGTCTAATTGTATCCCATACACATAATCATCTTATGATTATCTATTAAACTTATACTAATAATTAATCATAATTATCAGAGACGGGGATTATTATAATAAACATACAAAGGATATAATAATCAACCATTCAATATCTTTATTAAAGCATAAAGCAAGTGATAACATTAATCGTTCAAATAATGTGCCTAGAGCATACAACACCAACAAAGAAGGCCGGAGGCGCACGCTTCCCACCATCAGAAACCAGAATGCCCAGAAACTATAGACTATGAACAAAACACAAGTTTAACCCTCAAACGTCCCCAGCAGAGTCACCACTGTAGATACCCCGGGGCGGGCAACCCACGCGCTTTAGGCTTGAGCGAGCGGATTATCCTAGGGTGTCTATTTGGTTTTAGAATTTAGAGTCACCACCTATGTTTTAGAGGAACATAAGAAAAACATAATAATTAGCCTAAGTTTTGTTACGAAAATCAGAGATTCGTGTATTGAGGTTCGGGGGTTAGGTTACGAAATGGGAAGTACTTAAACACCCATTTCGCCCAACTAACGTTGGTCTTGCTTGTTCATAATCTACATGATAAAAAATGTGTTCTTCCTATACTTTAAAAATGAGATTTAAGGGGTTAAAAAGGGGTTGAATATGGGGAGATAATCCTTGGCCAACTTCAATGTAGTGAACTAACCTTTGGTATCATGTCCCAAAATGGTTTGGGTTGATTGCACACTTTGATAAAATAAAAGGAGAGAAATAAAGATGAGGTAGAGGGATGAGAGAAAAGTAAGAGTACCTAAACTTCAATTAGCTTCAAGGATGTCTTTGAAGAATGCCTTGAAAATGCTCTAAAAGTGTTTGTATATAATTTTCTTATGTTGAAAAATTCGTTTTTTAAAATGATGAAGAAGAGGGGTTTTACAGTTGAAAAAGGGATGTTTTTGGTGCCAAAACAGAGTCACAAAGAGGGAATTCCCAGGCAAAATCCTGTAAATTGAGCAAGGGAGGGATTCTTGGAGAGAATCTGTAACTGATGCCCAGAAGCGCGCGCCTCCGGCCTTTGGGGTGAAAGGCGCACACGTCTCACCTATGGAGGCAGAGGCGCGCGGCTCAGAGAAGGCAATTTTGATAGAATGGACTGGAAAGTTAGAACTGTTATTCAGTTTAGTCCCTAGACTTAACAGAGACAGTCAGGAACTTAACTGAAGTAACAAAAAATAACGAAAAACACTTAAAACAAGAAGAAACACAAAATCAAAATTGTAATCGGGGTGAGAGGTCCAAGGCGGGGTGTCTACAGATCTTGTTGGTAGTGGTGCCCTAGGCACGTTTAATAAACGTTGTAATTGTTATCATTTATTTCATATCAATAAAGAGATGTTTTGATTATTATTTTTGTTCATGTTTACTTATAATAATCTCCATCCCTAGTACTTGTTAAGCACTAGTATAAAGGATAAATGACCATGGGATGATCATGTTAGATTTATGGGTACTTATTTGGAACAAGGTACTGGACATGACCCACTGTATGAGATTTATGTCATGGTCTATGTCGTACATATATCTCATATTAGTTATGTCATTTGAATCCTTAGACATGAAGTTATTATAGTCTTCCACTTGATGAACATTATGTTTGGCATATTTAAACGCTACCTTTAATCGGGTAGTTATAAAGGGTATGATTGGCGTAATCGGATTCACGTAGGGAAGAAGAATAAGCTAAATGGATTTGTCCCTCTTCGGAGAGATGTCAAGCTTAGGCCTCTCGTAGGAATGATGTTGATGAAAATGTTCGGCCGGACTCAAATGAATTGATTAGATCAATGTAATTTGGATTATCAACATATTCGGAATCGAGAAAGTATTGAACAAAACAAGTTGACTTGTTGACCATGAGTTGTGTTCAATGACATCGTGGACAAAGTGTCACGACCCGAAAACCCGTCTCTATTTTCTTAATAAATAATTAATTATTTATTTATTTATTTGATTTAATAATTATGTGTGCATTTTATGTTTCATAATAAATTATGTCTAGCATTTTATTTGGGTCATTTGTGCTAGTGTAGAAGTGTTAAGTCTTAATTGTTAGTGGGGAGTTTATTTGTAAAGGGTAGTAATAGGGGAGGGGTCTAAGTGTAAGTTTTTGAATAATCATCTCCCTACTCCTTCTCGTCTCCCTCACCCTCTCCCTCATTTCCCAGCAACTTTCTCTCTCTCCTTGGCATTCTTGAGGTAAGTTTCTTCCTTTCTTCTCTCTTCATTCTACCTATGTTCCTCCTATTATTTCGCGTTTCTCATTTTATGAAATGTGTTTAGATCGTCGATATGATCGTGTGGAGTCAAAAATATTTGAATTCCGTCATCTTTGAGAAATTTCAGGTAAGTTGCTTTTCCCCCCATTTTTATGCTAAAGTGTTCATTTCATGTTTATATAATGCTTTAGTTGATACATTTGATGTTTGATTGAGTTTGGGATTTATTTGGAATTTATTTTGGTTTTTGGTTAAAAATGGTGATTGTTATGAATGTTGGATTTCAATCTTAGTTTGGGTTGATAGATGATGTGATTTAGGTCCCTTTCTAGTTGTTAAGTTGTTTTGGTTCATGTCTATGCTTGGTGGAAAGCTTGGTTGTGATTGATTTTGAGGATTTGTGAAAATGGTAAGAATTCTTGAAGAACCCAGCTGCTGAATCCTCCCAGCCCGTCGACCAGGCGCCCGCCCGCGCTGAGCCAGGCGCCCGCCCGCCTAGCCTTTTCCTGCGACCAGACCTTCTGGTCAAATAAGCACCCGCCTGCCCCAATGCGTGCGCCCGCCCACCCGCCTGCTCTAGAAAATCTGCTTTTTGCTTGTTTAAACTAAGTGGCCTCCCTAGTTTAAGTTTATTTACTCTAATTAACTTAAGTTAACATCGTGGAACACTTTATTAATTGGAATTGATTCTTTTGTGAATAAATATGTTATGGAATTTGACTAAGTATCGTTTTGGGAATGTGGGCCATCTTTGATGCGTTGTTTGGATTGGTTTACCTTTGTGGTGATTTAATTGGAATGGTTCCCTACTTTGGAATCATTAGTTGTTTATTTAAGCTAGTATTTATTACTTAGCATTTATTTGAAAGTCCAGCTAGTTATTTGTGTTCGAGTCAGGCAATGGATAATGCTATAATGGCTCAAGCCAAGTCCAGTATAGCATCGCCCATTGGTCCTTCTTTCCTCATCCAGATTGGCCTTGGATGGGATGAGCTAGCTCCTTTTGTGAGTATTCTAGCTAGAAGTTTTGGAGCATGACTTTGTGGCATGGCTCCCGCCCTTTGTGGCATGTTACTTTGTTATTGGTTCCGGTATCGGGGGTTTTTCTCTTCAGCTTTCATGCTACTATGAAGATGTTGGTTGTTGATTATTGAAGCTGCGCAGCGACCTTTATTTGGTTATATTAGTTGGGAAACCTTGGCTAATATCATTTGTTAATTGTTTATTTCTGCTGCTATCTGTTAAATGATAATTGCTATGTGCTATGTGATTTATTATTGATTATTGCATCATAGCATGTCATGTAGTTGCATTAGTAACTTATTGAGATTTATCTCACCCCCTTTCTTTTATCTTTATTTTTCCTTAACCCCCCCAGGAGGAAAGGATTAGACTCGCTGATCACGAGGAGGACGTCGCGAGGGTTGAGCTTTTTGGGTAAGTTGTTATTGGTGGGTTTACATTACATAAATGTGTAACCTTTTGGGGAATAGTTGTACCAAACTTGACGTCATTAGACTTTGTATATTTTATTATTTTGGGTGTAAGATTATGGAGCTTACACTAGTTTATATTCTGTTGTTCAAGTTGGATTTCAAAACCTTGTGTTGTCATCTTTTGGTATAAAAGGAATTTTTATCTTCATTATTTTAGAGTTTCTTGTTTAAGTCGACGTCCAGCTCGCGTACTCCGGGACCGCGGGGTCGGGGTCGCTACAGTTGGTATCAGAGCCTGGTTTAGCTCTAAGTATAAGTCTAGGTGGACTAGTATGACCTAGGAGGGTAGTTGTGTTCGGAGTGAGTAACGGTTGATGTTTTATGCAGGTAATTGTTTCTAATGGCTAGAAGAAGAACGGGTGAAGGTTCTAGTGGGGCTCAGAATCAGAACGATCTTCGGGAAGAGAACCGTGCTATGTTCCAAGGCATGTTTGAGGCGGCCATGAAGGCAATTCATGACCAAGGGCCAAGAGAGGAGCATGTGCCACCTCCGCGATACGGGTTGGAACAATTTCTGAAATTAAAACCAAGGGAGTTTGATGGTGAGCCCGATGTAAAGAAGGCCGAACTATGGGTTGAGTCTATGGAGAAAATTTATGATGTGTTTGGGTGCACGGACGAGGATAGGGTCCGGTTTGCGGCTTATAAATTGGTTGGGGCCGCCGAGCATTGGTGGAAAGGAGTTAAGGCGAGTTGGGATAATACCCATACAGTGTATGCGTGGGAATTGTTTGTGCGGAAGTTCAAAGGCATTTTATTCCGGTAGTGGATCAAAACCGAAAGGAGATCGAGCTTCTCAACTTGGAGCAAGATTTGTTGTCTATATCTCAGTACTCGGCTAAGTTCACAGAATTAGCCCGGTATTGTGACTATCTTGTGAGGAATGAGGAGAAGAAATCTATGAGATTCATCTGGGGTTTGAAGACATCCATCCGTACTCAACTTATAGCCCAGAGGATTGTGACATTCCAGGATGCGGTAGACCGTGCATACTTAATCGAGCAAGATATAGAGGAGCATAAGAAGAAGGTCGAGGTGACTAACACTAGCAAGCAGGGAGGGCAGAGCAAGCCACAATCTCGTTCTGATAACCGAGGTAATTTTGGGGGACAATCTCAGTCCCGAGGGCAACCAATCCCAAGGAACCCGGGCACTACTGCCGGGAACCAAGGGAACCAAAATAGGAGACTCTGTTCATATTGTCAAATGGAAGGACACTCGGAGGACAGGTGTTGGAAGAAACAGGGGAAATGTATTAACTGTGGGAAGTTGGGGCATTTTGTGAAGGATTGCCCGAGATTCAGAGGTCAACCGACTGGGGTAGGAGCTGGTGCTCCACAGGGTCAGAAAAGGGATGCTACGGGGAAGCCCAAGGTCCAAGGAAGGGTATTTGTCATGAATCAACAACAAGCTACCGATGATCCTTCTGTTATTGGAGGTATTGTTTCTGTGTCTAATGTGAGCGCTCGTGCGTTAGTATATCCAGGATCATCGCATTCTTACATATCTGTGCAATTTGCTTCTTTGCTAAATGCTGCATTTGAGTCTTTACCTTATGTGCTAGAGGTGTCGACCCCTATAGGAGAGTGTTTGGTGACTGATAAAGTCTTTCGTGCTTGTGATGTGCTTATATGTGGTCGTGTCTTGTGTGCGGACTTGGTAGTCCTCCCGATTCAAGATTTTGATGTTATTTTGGGTATGGATTGGTTGAGCAAGTTTCATGCTTCTGTTGATTGTCGTAAGAAAGTTGTTACTTTTTTTATTCCCAATATGCCTAAATTTGTTTTTGAGGCTATGCCTTTGGGTAGGGATATTCGTATCATTTCTTATGTGAAAGCTAGGAGATTGTTGCATCGTGGTTGTGAGGGGTACTTGGCTAGTGTGCTTGATACTAGGAAAGAATCCCCTAGTTTGGAGAGTGTTCGGGTAGTTAGAGAATTTCCCGATGTTTTCTCTTCTGAATATGATATGCCTCCCGATCGTGAAATAGAATTTTGTATAGACCTTTTGCCGGGTACGGCTCCGATTTCAAATTCCCGCAGAGTTGAAGGAACTAAAGGTTCAGTTGCAAGAGTTGCTTGATCGAGGGTTTATCCGCCCTTGTGTTTCCCCGTGGGGAGCACCGGTTTTATTTGTGCAGAAGAAAGACGGCTCTTTGAGATTGTGTATTGATTACCGAAAGTTGAATCAGGTTACACTGAAGAATAAGTATCCTCTACCTCACATTGATGATTTATTTGATCAGCTTCAAGGGTCCATGGTGTTTTCTAAACTTGATTTGAGGAGTGGGTACCATCAGTTGAAGATTCGATCGGAGGATATTCCGAAGACTGCCTTTCGCACCCGCTATGGTCATTACGAGTTCTTGGTTATGCCGTTTGGGTTGACTAACGCGCCTGCCGTATTTATGGATTTGATGAACCGGGTTTTCCATCCTTATCTTGATTCGTTCGTGGTGGTTTTCATCGACGACATTCTTGTCTACTCTAAATCTCGAGAGGAGCACGAGCAACACTTGAGGACAGTTTTATCCATTCTTTCGAGGGAGCAATTGTTTGCGAAGTTTAGTAAATGCGAATTTTGGCTCGAGAAGGTTTCATTTCTGGGTCATGTTATTTCTAAAGATGGGATTTCTGTGGATCCTTCAAAGATAGAAGCCATAGTGGATTGGAAGAGACCCGAGACAGTTACCGAGATCAGAATTTTTCTGGGTTTAGCCGGGTATTACAGAAGGTTTATAGAAGGGTTTTCGTGGATTGCTACTCCGATGACTCAGTTGACCCGGAAGGATGTACCGTTTGTGTGGAGTGAAAAATGTCAAAACAGCTTCGATGAATTAAAGAAGAGATTAACTACGGCTCCTATTCTTGCGTTACCAAATGAAATGACGACTTAGTGATTTACAGTGATGCTTCGAAAGAGGGTTTGGGTTGTGTTTTGATGCAGAATGGGAAAGTAATTGCTTATGCTTCGAGGAAGTTGAGCCCTAGTGAACAGAATTACCCTACTCATGATATGGAGTTGGCTGCGATAGTCTTTGCATTTCATAAGTGGAAGCATTACCTTTACGGAGCGAAGTTTGAGATTTTTACCGATCACAAGAGTTTAAAGTATCTTTTCTCGCAGAAGGAACTTAATAACCGACATCGTCGATGGATGGAACTTTTGAAGGACTATGATTGTACGATTTCGTATCATCCGGGGAAGGCGAATGTGGTAGCCGATGCGATTAGTAGAAAGTCTTATGTGGCCTCGATGATGGATCGAGAGTGGAAAATGCTTGAGGATGTTCGAGATTGGTGTCCTCGTGAATCGAGACATGGGGCTATTTTTGCGAATATTAGGGTATCTCCGACCCTAATTCAGAGGATAAAAGAAGCTCAAAAAGAAGATCCCGAGTTAGTGAAAGTAATGGGTAAAATGAAGGAAAAGAACTTCGAGGATTTTTCTATGAGTTCGAATGGGGTGTTGACTTTCCGTGGTCGCTTGTGCATACCCGATGTTGGTGGAATAAAGAGGCAAGTTTTAGATGAGGGTCACAAATCGAGATATACTATTCATCCGGGTAGTACGAAGATGTATCAAGATTTGAAACAACACTTTTGGTGGAACAACATGAAGAGGGAAATAGCCGAGTATGTTTCGAAATGTTTAACTTGTCAGCAGGTCAAAGCCGAGCATCAAAGACCCGCAGGACTACTTCAGCCATTAGAGATTCCGGAATGGAAATGGGAGCATGTGACAATGGATTTTGTTACGGGACTACCTCGTACCCGTAGGGGATATGATAGCGTATGGGTAATTGTGGACAGACTGACCAAGACCGCTCATTTCTTACCGATGGATATTCGATACTCGATGGAGAAACTCACGACCCTTTATGTAAATGAGATTGTGAGATTGCATGGGGTCCCGGTTAGCATTGTGTCAGATCGTGACCCGAGGTTTACTTCCAGATTTTGGAAAGCGTTCCTGTCGCGACCCCGGACCCCGCGGGCCCGAGACCGCGATCTGGACGTCGACTTAAAACCAAAACTATGAAATGCTGAAGTAAAAAATTTCATTTGATACCAAAAGGTGATGATCCAAAGTTTTACAAAACCAAGTTTGATAAAAACCAATTACAACTATCATAAACTTCCACAAGTTTATGCCCAACAAAAATACAAATATACACATCTTAATGATGTCATTGTTTGGTACAACTATCCCAAAAAGGTTACACATTTATATAATGTAAACCAACCTATACAACTTTCCCCAAAAGAATGTATCCACACTCGACGCCCTCTTTCTCGTGATCAGCGAGACTAATCCTTAGCACCTGGGGGGGGTTAAGGGAAAAACAAAGATAAAAAGAAAGGGGGTGAGATAAATCTCAATAAGTTACTAATGCAACTACATGACATGCTATGATGCACGAAGCGATAAGCAATAATAATACCACATAGCACATAGCATTTAACACATAACGGATAGCAGCGGAAATAAACACATAACAAAGGATATATCCAAGGTTTTCCAAACCGGAACATCCAAATAAAGGATCGCTGCGCACCTTCAATAATCAACAAATCATCATCTTCATAATAGCATGAAAGCCGAAGAGAAAACCCCGGTACCGGAACCAATAACCATAACAGTGTCACAAAGGACAAGGACCATGACACAAAGTCATGCCCGGTAGCTAGATACATTCACAAAGGAAGCTAACTTATCCTTTCCAAGGCCAATCTGGAAAAGGGGTATAGAAGGGGGCAAAACAATGGTCAACATTATAATGGACTTGGCTTTGCCATTATAATCTTTCCCATCACCCGATGCAACAAATATGCCAGCTGGGCTTCCAAATAAATGCTAAGTAATAATAATTTAGCATGAATAAACAACTTAAGGTTCCAAAGTAGGGAACCATACCAAGAAGTCACCAAGAAAGTGGAATGAACCAACAACACGCAATTAAAGTGTTCCAACAATCATAACAGTGATAACACAATTCCCATATTACGTTTGACCACAAAGGATCCAGCTAATTCGAGAACCTACCCAAATTTACTCACTCATATCGAAGAGCTTAAGGAGAGCTTTAAAACGATAATTTATACGCCTAAAACGGAGTTCGGATGAACAAGATATGGCCCTCGAAAGATTGGACAAAAAAGAGAAATAAATCTCACAACAGGGGAGAGGGTGCGCGCGCCTCCTAGATCAGTTGGAAGATCAAGTTTGGTGGAGGAGAGGGTGCGCGCGCCTCCAATGGACAGAAGGTTTTTGTTCAAGAGAGGCCTAAGGGTGCGCGCGCCTCCTATGGGAGGGTGCGCGCGCCTCCTTGCCCGGAAAGGCAAATTCCGGCCAAAATTCTGGGTTTCTACCATTTTTAAACCAAAACTCAAACCAACCCAAATCTTTCACCATTTCCCAAATACTTGGAACCAAGGCTTACAATATACACAACTATGAACCAAAACAACTTATAGACTTGCAAAGGGGGCTAAATAACAACATCTAGATACCCAACCCAAGATTTAAATACCAAATTTCACAAAAATTGAATAAAATGCCAATCACTCCAAAATCAACCCAAGATGCAATAAATAGCATCCAAAACATCAAATAAATATGGAGTATCATTTCTAGCATAAAATAGGGGGGAAAGCAACTTACCCGGATTTCTCAAAGTTGATGGATTTCAAATATTTTTGGCTTCCAACGATCCTATCGCCGATCTAAACATGATTCATTTTTTAAGAAATGAGAGATAACAAGGAGAAGATGAAGAAAATTAAGAGAGAAGGAAGAGGAAGAGAAAACTTACCAAATGGAGGAGAGAGAGAGAGTTGCTGGGAGAGGAGAATGGGGGTGAAGTGTATGAGGGAGAAGGGAAGGAGTAGGGAGGGAGTAGGGAAATGATTTAAAAGATTTACACTTAGGCCCCCTCCACTACACTACACACAATTACTACACTCCCTACTAACAATTAAGACCCAACAATACCACACTAACCCAAACGACTCAATTAAAATGCTAGGCATAAATTAATATAACACATAGGTTGCACACATAAATAATTAAATAAATAATAATTTAAATAAGTAAATAAGCAAATAAATAAATAAATAATCATTTATTACTAATAAAATAGAGCCTAGATTTCGGGTCGTGACAGTTACAAGTGGCTTTGGGTACAGACTTCGATTCAGTACAGCTTTTCACCCTCAGACTGACGGTCAATCCGAGAGGACCATTCAGATTTTGGAGGATATGTTGCGAGCTTGTTCGATAGACTTTTTCGATTCTTGGGATAGACATTTACCGTTAGTGGAATTCTCTTACAACAACAGTTATCAGGCTAGTATCGAGATGGCACCTTATGAGGCCTTATATGGGAGAAAATGTAGATCGCCTATCTGTTGGGATGAGGTCGGTGAAGCGAAGATCGTGGGTATTGATTTGCTTCAGGATTCAGTTGAGAAAGTTAGAGTTATCCGGGATCGATTGAAAACAGCCCAGAGTCGACAGAAAAGCTATGGAGATAACCGAAGGCGAGATCTTAGTTTTCAGACCGGTGATTTTGTGTTCTTGAAAGTATCTCCGAAGGTGGGTATTCGAAGGTTCGGGAAGAAGGGTAAATTGGCTCCGAGGTTTATAGGTCCGTTTGAGATTCTGGGAAAGGTGGGACTTCTTGCGTATCGACTTGCATTACCACCATCTTTAGACCGGTTACATAATGTTTTCCACGTTTCTATGCTTCGGAAGTATGTTCTTGATCCATTTCACGTGTTACCGAGGGTACCGGAGGATATAGAGCCTGATATGACCTACGAGGAACGACCGGTTCGGATTCTTGATTCCAAAGTCCAAGAGTTGAGGAACAAGAGCATTGCGTTGGTTAGAGTCCTTTGGAGGAATCACAATGTTGAGGAATCGACTTGGGAGCTTCGAGATGAGATAGAGAGGAAATATCCGTGGCTTTTTAATTCGGGTAAGTCTCGTTAAAATTCGGGTCGAATTTTCTTTAAGGGGGAGTGAATGTCACGACCCGAAAACCCGTCTCTATTTTCTTAATAAATAATTAATTATTTATTTATTTATTTGATTTAATAATTATGTGTGCATTTTATGTTTCATAATAAATTATGTCTAGCATTTTATTTGGGTCATTTGTGCTAGTGTAGAAGTGTTGAGTCTTAATTGTTAGTGGGGAGTTTATTTGTAAAGGGTAGTAATAGGGGAGGGGTCTAAGTGTAAGTTTTTGAATAATCATCTCCCTACTCCTTCTCTTTCTCCCTCACCCTCTCCCTCATTTCCCAGCAACTTATTCTCTCTCCTTGGCATTCTTGAGGTAAGTTTCTTCCTTTCTTCTCTCTTCATTCTACCCTATCTTCCTCCCATTATTTCGCGTTTCTCATTTTATGAAATGTGTTTAGATCGTCGATAGGATCGTGTGGAGTAAAAAATATTTGAATTCCGTCATCTTTGAAAAATTTCAGGTAAGTTGCTTTTCCCCCATTTTTATGCTAAAGTGTTCATTTCATGTTTATATAATGCTTTAGTTGATACATTTGATGTTTGATTGAGTTTGGGATTTATTTGGAATTTATGTTGGTTTTTGGTTAAAAATGGTGATTGTTATGAATGTTGGATTTCAATCTTAGTTTGGGTTGATAGATGATGTGATTTAGGTCCCTTTATAGTTGTTAAGTTGTTTTGGTTCATGTCTATGCTTGGTGGAAAGCTTGGTTGTGATTGATTTTGAGGATTTGTGAAAATGGTAAGAATTCTTGAAGAACCCAGCTGCTGAATCCTCCCAGCCCGTCGACCAGGCGCCCGCCCGCGCTTAGCCAGGCGCCCGCCCGCCTAGCCTTTTCCTGCGACCAGACCTTCTGGTCAAATAAGCGCCCGCCTGCCCCAGTGCGCGCGCCCGCCCGCCCGCCTGCTCTAGAAAATCTTCTTTTTGCTTGTTTAAACTAAGTGGCCTCCCTAGTTTAAGTTTATTTACTCTAATTAACTTAAGTTAACATCGTGGAACACTTTATTAATTGGAATTGATTCTTTTGTGAATAAATATGTTATAGAATTTGACTAAGTATCGTTTTGGGAATGTGGGCCATCTTTGATGCGTTGTTTGGATTGGTTTACCTTTGTGGTGATTTAATTGGAATGGTTCCCTACTTTGGAATCATTAGTTGTTTATTTAAGCTAGTATCTATTACTTAGCATTTATTTGAAAGTCCAGCTGGTTATTTGTGTTCGAGTCAGGCAATGGATAATGCTATAATGGCTCAAGCCAAGTCCAGTATAGCATCGCCCATTGGTCCTTCTTTCCTCATCCAGATTGGCCTTGGATGGGATGAGCTAGCTCCTTTTGTGAGTATTCTAGCTAGACGTTTTGGAGAATGACTTTGTGGCATGGCTCCCGCCCTTTGTGGCATGTTACTTTGTTATTGGTTCCGGTACCGGGGGTTTTTCTCTTCAGCTTCATGCTACTATGAAGATGTTGTTGTTGTTGATTATTGAAGCTGCGCAGCGACCTTTATTTGGTTATATCAGTTGGGAAACCTTGGCTAATATCCTTTGTTAATTGTTTATTTCCGCTGCTATCTGTTAAATGATAATTGCTATGTGCTATGTGATTTATTATTGATTATTGCATCATAGCATGTCATGTAGTTGCATTAGTAACTTATTGAGATTTATCTCACCCCCTTTCTTTTATCTTTGTTTTTCCTTAACCTCCCCCCCCAGGAGAAAAGGATTAGACTCGCTGATCACGAGGAGGACGTCGCGAGGGTTGAGCTTTTGGGGCAAGTTGTTATTGGTGGGTTTACATTACATAAATGTGTAACCTTTTGGGGAATAGTTGTACCAAACTTGACGTCATTAGACTTTGTATATTTTATTATTTTGGGTGTAAGCTTATGGAGCTTACACTAGTTTATATTCTGTTGTTCAAGTTGGATTTCAAAACCTTGTGTTGTCATCTTTTGGTATAAAAGGAAATTTTTATCTTCATTATTTTAGAGTTTCTTGTTTAAGTCGACGTCCAGCTCGCGTACTCCGGGACGCGGGGTCGGGGTCGCTACAGTTGGTATCAGAGCCTGGTTTAGCTCTAAGTATAAGTCTAGGTGGACTAGTATGACCTAGGAGGGTAGTTGTGTTCGGAGTGAGTAACGGTTGATGTTTTATGCAGGTAATTGTTTCTAATGGCTAGAAGAAGAACGGGTGAAGGTTCTAGTGGGGCTCAGAATCAGAACGATCTTCGGGAGAGAACCGTGCTATGTTCCAAGGCATGTTTGAGGCGGCCATGAGGCAATTCATGACCAAGGGCCAAGAGAGGAGCATGTGCCACCTCCGCGATATGGGTTGGAACAATTTCTGAAATTAAAACCAAGGAGTTTGATGGTGAGCCCGATGTAAAGAAGGCCGAACTATGGGTTGAGTCTATGGAGAAAAATTTATGATGTGTTTGGGTGCACGGACGAGGATAGGGTCCGGTTTGTGGCTTATAAATGGGTTGGGGCCGCCGAGCATTGGTGGAAAGGAGTTAAGGCGAGTTGGGATAATACCCATACAGTGTATGCCGTGGGAATTGTTTGTGCGGAAGTTCAAAGAGCATTTTATTCCGGTAGTGGATCAAAACCGAAAGGAGATCGAGCTTCTCAACTTGGAGCAAGGTTTGTTGTATTATCTCAGTACTCGGCTAAGTTCACAGAATAGCCCGGTATTGTGACTATCTATGTGTGAGAATGAGGAGAAGAAAGCTATGAGATTCATCTGGGGTTTGAAGACATCCATCCGTACTCAACTTATAGCCCAGAGGATTGTGACATTCCAGGATGCGGTAGACCGTGCATACTTAATCGAGCAAGATATAGAGGAGCATAAGAAGAAGGTCGAGGTGACTAACACTAGCAAGCAGGGAGGGCAGAGCAAGCCACAATCTCGTTCTGATAACCGAGGTAATTTTGGGGGACAATCTCAGTCCCGAGGGCAACCAATCCCAAGGAACCCGGGCACTACTGCCGGGAACCAAGGGAACCAAAATAGGAGACTCTGTTCATATTGTCAAATGGAAGGACACTCGGAGGACAGGTGTTGGAAGAAACAGGGGAAATGTATTAACTGTGGGAAGTTGGGGCATATTTGTGAAGGATTGCCCGAGATTCAGAGGTCAACCGACTGGGGTAGGAGCTGGTGCTCCACAGGGTCAGAAAAGGGATGCTACG
>JAOWBW010001562.1:136573-184250 GCA_026119855.1 Campanula takesimana | reverse complement strand
GAGAGAGAGGGAAATGTGAGAGGCGTTGGGGAGCTGGGGGTTGTCAAGGCCCTCCTGGAGTCCTAGTGCTGCTAGTCGTGGGTGGGTGGGAGGGGTATTCTAGTCCACAACAATTCCAAGGACTTTTTGGTAGGTTTTCAAAATGCTTGTCCTTATTGATCATTTTTATTTGGCCTAGGGACTTATTGGTCAAAGCCTCTATTGAAAAATGTCTCCTACAATTTCGAAAAGTGTCTGGTGAGTTTTCATAAGTTCCAGTTATTTATATCAATGCCACCGCGCCTACTCACAGCGTTCTCCGCTTTTTGCGCAAGCTAATATTAACAAGTTTGCCACCGCCTTAAAAACACGTTTTACACTATTAGTGTAAAACAGGTTTTTCTCAAGATTTTGTGGGAAAAATATAGAAACCAAGAAAATAGCTATCCATCCAAATAGGGCCTTCGTCTGCGAATCTTGAAATTCAAAAGGATACACTTAGGATCTGTTGGTAATCAAATTAAGCTTTTAATTTTAATATTTTAAGAAATTAAAAATTAATGTGTTTGGTAAAGAAAAAACAATTCACTTAATAAATTAAGAAGGTCTTAAAATTGGTTAAAATTTTAAGCTATGAACCCCCTATCTTAACTCTTACCTATTAACACGGTAGACATCATCCCTTTTATAACTTTTTCAAATATGACAAAAGTACCATATGCTCGTTAAATTTGTAGACGTGCTTGTGGTTTCCTGATTGATGTTTATTAACTCCATTCTCGAATTAATAGTTTTATATATTTTTCATACAAAAGTTTAAATAATAATTTTAAATTAATTTAATTATTTAATATAAAATTAAATTTATTATTAATAATATTTATAATAATGTATCAAATATCAATAACTAGTTTAAAATTGTTATTAGTAAAAAAATTAAATTAATTTAATTATGAGTGTGTTTTGGGGGAAACTAGTTCCTCCATAAGTTATAAAAAGTCATTTTTTTTTTTACCCTTATACCCTAAACATGAAACCCTAAAACTTAAACCTGAAACCCCAAACCCTAATCATTAAACCCTATAAAAACAGGACTTTTTATAACTTATGGAGGAATTAGTTTCCCCAATATTTTCTCTTTAATTATTTGAATTATTTTTTTGAACTATAATTATTTATTTTAAGAAATATGACTATTTGTTTGAGAATAAACAAAAAAACAAGTAAAAAGAAATGGTAGTACTATTATTAATAATATTTATAATAATGTATCAAATATCAATAACTAGTTTTAAAATTGTTATTAGTAAAAAAATTAAATTAATTTAATTATGAGTGTGTTTTGGGGGAAACTAGTTCCTCCATCTATATAATATATGAAAGCAGAAGAATTCTGAGCCTTCACAAAATTCCACGTGGCATTATGACGTGGAAAGCCACGTGGAATTTTGCTATTGGTCAGCTCATTCTTTGATGCTTTCACACACACAAAAAAAAACAATCTAGAATTCGAAATGATTCTGAATATTTTGCCTAATTTGAATTTCAAAACTCTTCCATCCAAAAATAAAAAACGCATAACTATAATATTAAGTGTTAATTTGAAATTTGAAAAAAGAATTTAATCTGATTAGGAGTTGAATGATTTAATCTGTAAATTATTTGAATACGAGTTGTTATCAAAATTTAACCACAAATCTAGGGATTGATTGATTTGATTGGTTGGAATATCATATTTTAATTTGTTGTACCTTTTCCAAAACAAGTGCAACATATATTTTTGAGACTCATTGGGTAATATATTTTTTTTCAATAAAGTAATCTGTTTTTATTAATTAGTTTTATTATGCTTTATTATAAAATTTTTGAAACTGAGAAATTATCCAATTAAGTTAATGTGTAACTTTAGTACTATTACTTTTGTCCCAAAATGAATGATTTTTTTTTATCTCAAATGAATGATATTTTCATTTGAGAATATGTTCCTAAATGATTTTTTTTTTTATGTTTTTTTTTTTCAAATTTTGCATTATACTATGAATGATTTTTTATCTAAAATGAATGATATTTCCATTTGTGAATATGTTCCTGAATGATTATTTTTTTTTTTTGAAATTTTGTAATTATACTTACAAAACAAACTTTTTGAAAGCAGGTAACAAAAAAATTTACAAATTTTTACTATCATAGTCAACTTTTCAGAGTGTTTCTTCAATCGAGAAACATCATTCATTTTAGGATGGAGAGAGTATAATTTTATAATGATATAAATATAAATATTATAATGATATAAATATAATTAGTAGATAAAAATACGAAATGAATAACATATCATTATTAAAATGCTTAACAAATCAAACCCAATACTTATTATTTTGAAATTGGGGATATATCCGATAAAATAATGTGAAAATTACTTTCAGCATATAATCCAGTCCTAAATTGAAGGGAAAAACATTTTTGAGTTAGAAAGAAAGGACTATGTATATAGAAAGTTGTTGTGATTATAGCAAGTGTCTCCCATAAATAAAAAAGTAAACTATATTTTCAACTATTAAAAATTTTGGACATTACAATTGGACTATCAAACTTTTCCTATTACAAAAATGGCAGTCATACTATGAATATAATATTAAATGTGGCCTAAAATAAGATAGTGTATGTTATTGGAGGTTATTTTCTATTAACAATCATTAGTTTCTACAAATTCATATTGTATTAGTTTTCATTAACATCTAAAGGTATACAATACGCTCCCGTCATCTCAATATGATGTTCCATTTTGAATAATTATTATTTTTTTTTGTTTATTTATGATAATGAAAATCTAACATTTGTTATTGGTATACAAATACAGATATTATCAATAGAAATTTTAAATTTTTATTAATTAATTAAATTATAGTTATTGCTTAAAGTTCACTCAAACAAACGACTAAAAAGTGGGAACCTTTTTCAGTACAAATGGTGTAATTTTTTAAATAAAAAGGACAGTGCCCTCTAAATTTTATTAAAGTAGAAATGTAAATCAAAATAATGGGAGGCTAAACCTTACCATCACAATGTAAGAAAATACAAATAAAAATAAAGAATAAAAAAAAGGCATAAATCATCGTCTTCATTATATTAGTCTTCAAAAGTCTGACCGTTGACCCTTGGTAGGGAGAGACATTCACCTCTACTATTGCTACGTGGAATTATGACGTGGAAGTCCACATCGTAACTTTCTATAGGCTAACGCAAGCCAAGCTCAATTAAGGTCATGATTGGAATTCGAAAGTTGATTCAAAATGAAATTATTTAAAATTTGAATTCAATCCCATTTAAGAGAGAAACACTTGGTTAAAGAAATGATCAAACTCATTTAAGGTAAGGTTGCTATTCAAATAGTTGATTCAAATTTGAATATGAGTTTTATCAGTAAATCATTTCAAATTTCGAACGTATTTTAACAAATAGAAATTTCCCCAAAATATCTTCATTCAGTTAAATTATAAATCTACTACTAATATTTATTCTCAACTAATTTCTACTTATTTATTAAGTAACTAATTTCTCAAGTACTTTGCGTGAATATTTGAAATGGCTATTTTGTTGTGAAAATTAACATAGTTTATACACATTTGAAATACGAAAAAATCCCTATAAACGTGTAAGCTTCTTTAACTAAGTTTTCAATTGAGGAGGTTTGGTTTAATTTTGAATACTGTGATGAATTGTTGTTGTTTTACTATATAAAGTCACTTTTAATTCTAAATTTAATGTCTGTTTCACTGTTTAAAAGTTGCTTGGAAGCCAATATTTTTAATACCTGACAAACTCCCTATAAACTTATTGAAAGTTGCTTGAAAGCCAACATTTTTAGACTTGACCATTTGATTTACAAATTTGTCTCATATAACATGGAAAATCCATGGACAATTGATATCTGACAATACCAACGCTATATTATTCATATCAGGTATTGGGAGATCACCAAAACATTGATATGGTGACAGACAATGCAAAACAATGTGGACAATTGATAATGCATTATTTAGCTTCATGATGTTTTACAATTATCTTTCTAGGAAACTTTCAGTGGTAGTAGTAGACATGTCCATCCGGTTCCGGTTCCCGGTTCCGAACCGCCGTTCCCGGTTCCCAAATGGCCGGAACCGTATTCGAACCATCTTAATCCGGTTCCCGGTTCCCGGTTCTATCCGCCGGTTCCGGTTCCGACGGTTCCACCGGTTCCATCTCACCATCTAATAAGTATGTAATACTCCCTCCGTCCCAAAATATTTGTAGTTTAAAATGTAATGCTCCTGCCATTTCAAAATACTTGTAGTTTAAGGAGTTGAGGTTTGTCCCAAAATATTTGTAGTTTTGCTATTATCTATACATTTTTGACATTGTTTATCAAATATACCCTTATTTATGATAGTGTTGTCATTGCAAAAGTATTAAATTGTCTTGATACTTGAAATGTTCCAAGAGTAATATAGTCCATTACACATGTATTAATTTTTTTTCTTAATTTGTGTGAAAATCCTAAACCTACAAGTATTTTGGGACGAAGGGAGTATGTATATCAGTATATATATTAGCTAGCAGCCAACCTACCATAATGATCAAACACATCTTTAAAGTCATCTGATGCAGAGAACCGTTCGGTTCCCGGTTCTCGGTTCCGGTGCTCGGTTCCCGGTTCCGCCGGTTCCTCGGTTCTGAATATGTTGGATTCGTATTCGAACCGTTTCAATCCGGTTCTCGGTTACGTTCGGTTCCCGATTCCGGCGGTTCCCGGTTCTCGCCGGTTCCCGGTTCCGGTTCTACCCGTCGGTTCCGTCGGTTCCCGGTTCTATTTGGACATGTCTAGGTAGTAGTGGTTTTCTTAAGATGTTTAATTTCTTATTGGGCATAGAATGGCACAAGCTATGGTTGCAGCCTCCATATTTCAAAATAAATCTTCGGTTTTTTAAGAAGTTAATAAATCCTCCTTCATATGTCTAACAAGTTTTAGATTATGCTTAAACTTGATGCCATATTGAGAAATCATTAAGAATTTTTATATACTTTTCTATTACCGAAAATGCTTAAGTTCGACCTTTTAACTAATGTCCAGTGAAATTTGTGCATTCACTTAGAGATAAAGGAAGTACATTTTTTATTTATTTTTTATCGAAAAGAGGACGGTACCTCCCTAAATTTTATTAACCCAGGACCGGAATGATTATCTTTGACCAACGGGTCTACATCCATCCCTGAATGACAAATCATATACCGGAGAAGTGAGACCGGGCATTTTTAACCGTTCTTAATCTCAGAGGGGGTCAAGTCATGGTTGGGTGGGTTTCCGACTCACTATGGTCGTTCTATGCTGCATTGGTGTTTTCACTCCCCACTCTCCACCAAAACAAAATGTTTCCACTATATCTCATTTGGAAAATATGTAATCCTAAACCCCATAACCGTAAGTTTAATATCGTATTTGATTTCTCAACATTTTAAGGAAATTAACAAATTATGTTAGTAAACTAACAAAATATGTTGGGCTCTATTCGATTTGCAAAATATGTTGAACTCTAACAAAATATGTTGGACTCTAAGCACGTAAGTTTAATAAAAATTAACATAATACGTTTAAAAATCTTACATTTGTAACATATTATGTTAGAAAATTAACAAATTATGTTAGAAAATTAACAAAATATGTTCAAAACTAACATAATTTGAATGGTTAGCGGTTACGGTTACGGGTTCCTAAACCCCATAACCGTAACCGAACCGCATTATTGACGGGTACGGTTAGAATGATTAACGGGTTATCCACGGGTACGGTTCCAACGGTTTAAATGCGGGTGTGGGTTGACGGGTTGTCACGGGTACGGTTCCCACTTGGCCATGTCTAACCTGAATATTCATTGACAATAAAATTACAAACTACAAATTATTGTTACTTTGAAATACTTATCTTCAGTTCAATTATGTAATTATTAAATTTTACTATGCCCGTCGAGGATCGACAGGTTAAAATCCATATGGTTGGAATATTTCTATGAAAAATACTACCACCGTCCCAAAATGAATGTACAAAAAAATTGACATTTATTTTGGGACAGAGGGAGTAATTTTAAAAAGTCACAAGTATACACAATTAGTAGTGATTTTCATGATTGACTTTCTGTTAGTTTGCTATTTTATGTGAAATATTAATATAGTTTTAACACTAACTTTCTCTCTCGGTATGAAAATTTTTTCCATAAGTTTTTCTTAATTAATTAGCTTTATTATTCCCGTCGAATTTTGACGGGCTATGAACTAGTAAGTTATAAAAAGTCACGTTTTTTTACCCTTATACCCTAAACATGAAACCCTAAAACTTAAACCTGAAACCCCAAACCCTAATCATTAAACCCTATAAAAACAGGACTTTTTATAACTTATGGAGGAACTAGTTTCCCCCAATATTTTCTCTTTAATTATTTGAATTATTTTTTGAACTATAATTATTTATTTTTAAGAAATATGACTATTTGTTTGAGAATAAACAAAAAAACAAGTAAAAATAAATGGTAGTACTATTTTTGAGTGTTTGTTTAGAATTTTGATTAAATTAAGTTGTATGTAGTTTGTCATTACCAAACAACTGAATGTATATTTTTTATAAATAATATTTCTAAATTATTTCACCATTATAAATAGTGTAAATTTTATGAAAAATAATCACGTCTTTAGTTTCAACTAGAGTAACACCCGTGCGTTAAACGCATGATAAAAAATCATTAACAAATAAGAGAAACGAATCAAATAGCATTTATAAAATCTAATAACAATAATTTTATTGATATAATGACAGTTCATTATTTTATTACCTGTATTTTGAATTTGATAAGTGAAATTAACCAAATATCATCAGCCTAATATTAATATGCAAGCATTTTGTTGGACACAATTTTATTCAAATAAATTATAATAATATAACTAAAAAATATTTATTTGTAATAAAATAATTTTACTAATGAGTTTTATCTCAAAACGCATAAGTCTTTGCATTCTATACGGAAGTCAAGAGTTTGATCCCCCTTCCTCAAGAAATAAAATAAAAATACTAATGTCACACACCGAATATAATTACACTATTAAAAATAGTCTATTTCTAGAGAATGTTATAATGTTAGAGAAATTTTAATACTCCCCCGTCTCATCTTAAACTTCAAAGTCAAAGTCAAACTATCAACTTCATCGCGCTCTGACCTAAAATTTGTGAAAACTTGATTATCAAAATGAAAGATTAAAAATTATTATTAAAATTATTATAAATAGTAACTTCTAATATAATAAAAAAAATGTTATTTGGATAATTAATTTTTTGAATTTTTTAGTCAAAGTAGAAATTAGTAAATTTCGCTTTAACCTTGAAATTCAAGATGAGCTTTAACCTTGATATTCAAGATGGAACTTCTACTAAAAAATGGACGTTATAGAGGGAAGTGCAAAAGTAGCTCCCAAATTTTTAGCCTGAAAATCCTCCCACAACTTCAAGATGTGCTCGATTTCAAATGTCTGTTGGTTTTAAAATACTTCTTCTGTTTTCTTTTAATTTGCAAAAATTATCATTTTAGTTGTCTCACTTTAATGTATAAAACCTCAAAACGGAAATGTTTTAATTCTTTTTAAATAGTGAGACCCACTTGTAATATTCTCAACCACTATCCACCTACTATTCTCTACCCCACTTTTTCTCTCTCTCTATATCTCTCTCTCTCTCATCCAACTATCTACACTTAAAACACATCGCTTTTTCAATTATTTTTTCAATTCTTGTGTTAAGACTATTTTTTTTTTCTAAATTAAAGAGAGACGGCGGAAGAATATCATTTCAAAAAATATATTAGTAAATTTCCAAAATTTTCACCCCATTTCATTAAATTAAATTGTATTATCTCCCTATTTAATGATAGAAATATTTTGCAAGATAAAAATAAACCTAAATTGCGTCACTCAAAACATAGATTGAAATTTAAAAATGTTAAAATGTGAATTGCAACAAACTGTATACCATGTAGATTTGGGTAATGCTAGGGGCACAAAAGAAGTTTACAAAATGATGGATACAAAATGAAGTGACAATATTTTATTGGTTACATCAATTGTGGACCCGCCGCACATTAAAAGCACCAGTAAAATCTTGACACACATTTTGTGAGTCAAATTTTGTGAGATTTTTTGTGACTTTATAATTACCCGGTCTATTATGGGATTCCCTCTATCCTAACAAAATAAAAAAATATGTTATAGGTAATTCTATTAGAGTTTTATTTTTATACTTACTTATTTCTTGGTAGCATAAGAATCATACTGTGATTAAAAATAAATACAAAATTTATATTTGATTTACTATACTGCAAATTTACAGGTAAATATAAAGTGTGAGATTTTCAAGGGAATTAAAATCACCATGTAATAAAAGTAGCTTGAGTGGGAAAACTGTATAAGAGAGCTGTGCTATAAACTCTTGTGCCATTATATAATAAATACATGTTGTTAAAAATATTTTTCCATAATGTTATAGTTTCTGTAATTATTTTTCCTATAAATATCATACTTCATTCAAATTCATTTAATAGTGATAACCATGTTTATTTTTTTTATGTCTCGAATTTCTCAAATGTCAAGATTTTCTGAATGTCCCATAAATAAATAAATAAAAACGGAGCATTCATTTGTTTTAGAGTTTTAAAATTAATGTTCATTTTCATGATTACAAAATTTTTGTTTTTGGAATGAATCATATAATATCATACTAAAATTTGAAAATGATTAAAATAAAATAAATAAGTTCAAACTCAAAACTATCTCTAAATTAATCTTTGTCATTCTCCATCATTTATTAACATCATTTATTAAGTTTAACTATGAATAAATAAGTAGGTTTAAATGATATTCTCATCCAAATGAATATTTATTTATTTTTATATTAAATACATCTTAAAATGAATTGTCAACTTTTTTTTTTTCTTAAGTTAGTTTCTACCATTTTATTTTTATATTGTCATTTACATTTGAAAAAAAAAAACAAAATATAAAGTGCTTATCAAGAATATCATATACTCTCTCTATAAGATTTTATTAAATTTGTAAATAATAATTTATGTTAGAATTGGAAGTTTGTCATAAATAGAACTTCACTAAAAAATTTATTTTAATTTTTTCCCTACTTCTTAGATTAATTTATTTTATTTAAGTACTTTATTTTTTAATAAACATTTTTCAGGATAATATAGTCTAATAATTCACAATTTATCCCTTTCAAGTTGTTTAATTCCATTTATGTACTATAGTCGTTAAATTTTGGATAAAAAAATAAATGAGGCCAAATCTACCCTATTTTTCATTGAGTGGAACGACGTTAGGGGCATATTTGCATCCAATAGCTAAGCTCATGTGCATATTTTTGTATTTTCCCGGCAAGTTACATTTTCTTAAAAGGATAAAAAATATTTACTATTCATCTTACTCATTCTCTCTCTTACTTTACTTTTATGCTCAAAACACCAATCAACCTACTATTCTCTACCCCACTTTCTCTCTCCTACTTTACTTTTCACACTCACAACAACTACCTACTATTATTCACCCTTTAATTCCCACACAAAACTCATTTTGTTCACATAGTTATAGGACAGAGGTAATATTTTTAATTTTTTTTTGGTAGGGGGAAACTCGTCTATTTCAAATTTTATTTAGGGGATCAAATTTAAAATTTCTTTCAGTCATCTGTCAACAATTTAGTGTTAATAAAACCAATTTGCTAATTAATCAAATGCATCTATTTTGCAATCACTGTACCATTCATGTACCTTCTTGTACTTGAATTTCTACTCCACAATCAATTTTACACGCGTTTTCCCCAAAAATTCAAACTTTATTTTATAAAAAGAAATAAGCAATTGGCCCAAATAAAGCAAGAAAATTATAGCCCATCAACCAATCACGGCCCATAAAATACACCCCTTTTTTCAATCGGCGCAAGATAGAGACGCGTGTACCCTTTCGGGATTATATTAACAGCCACTATTCTTCCTTGTCATTCACGCAAAAGCGTCACCTTCTACTTACTCTAAACAAACAATTTTCATTTTTCTGTACGCTTTTTCCTTCCCCATTTAAACCTTTACTTACCCCTCACCTACAACAGAGCCACGTCGCCCAATTTTCCCACACCCAAATTATTTTCCTGGAAAATCTAACGTGCGCCGCTTTGTACACTGCGCCCCCTTCCTAGCGGGGTATATAAAGAGCACCCCGTATTTCCCAATATCTCACCGTGCACTTTCGTGAGCTTCACGCGCCATTAAGAATACAGTCTTCCCCTCCCTTCCCTTCCACTCTCCCATGGCCTGAAAAATCAAAATACCCATTTCGGAGAGCATGGCCGCCGCTCCCCATTTTCCCAGAATCCTTATCGTGCGCTGTGGTGTACACTAGGAGTGTTTTAATTCAATTGGGGGTTGATTTTTCCACATTCGGCGAAAATGGTCGTGTCGGTGTTTCTTGCCCTGTTTCTACCGTGCGCCGGTATGAGCGCGGTGTTTCTTATCTACATATGCTTACTATGGTACGCCGCCAGCAACAGTCAGAATCCGCCGGAATTCGATTCGACCGGAAAACCCAAATCGGGAAATGGGCTTTCCGTTTCGGACCTTGAAAAACTGCCGAAAACCACCGGGAAGGATTTGGTGATGGGGAATGATTGTGCGGTGTGCTTGGACGAAATCGAAGACGATCAGCCGGCCCGGATTGTACCCGGCTGCAATCACGGTTTCATCTACAATGCGCCGATACATGGCTCGCTAAAAACCCGGTTTGTCCGATTTGTCGGGCCAAACTCGGGCCAGAACTATTCGAACCGCCTGAAACCAGTCCATGCTGAACAATCATTTTGGCTTTCTTTTATTTTCTATTTTTTTTATTTCTTATTATTTTTTCTTCTTTTTCTTCTGAATCAATTGTAACAAATTTTGGTAGTTAGTTGAAATTTGAAGATTTTTACTTAGACTAGTGATTTGATTTTTGTTCTTCTTATTTTTTTAATACTTGATTGCTAATTGGGTTCTGGTGTCCAGGAATATATAAATAACAATTTTTACTAATTTTATGAATTTTTTTGTAGTTGATATTAAATTTGAGAAAAACTATTTTTAAAAAAAGATATTCATAGGAATCATAACAAATTGTTGAGGGCAAAGTGTTCCAAGTAATGGATATTAGTGTTTTCAATAGACAAACTTAAATTCAGAATAAACACCGTTATTAATTTGCACGATTTTAGAAGTAAAATTAATTGTTCTAACTCTGAAAAGCTCTTTTTCTGTTCTAATTCTGAAAAGTTCCTTTTTATACTCCCTCTATTCCAGAAAATAAATTTTGTTTTGATTTTTTGTCTAACATAAATAAACTTTGTCCAAATATTGATGTCTAACTAATCATTCTAGTAAAATTCTAAAAATTGTAATTGACAAATAAAAAAAATTATTAAGTGGTTTAACAATAACAATTTTTAAAATTTAATTGTGATCATAAAAAATTGTACTCTCCCTGTCCCAAAATGAGTGTCCATTTTCAAAAAATCTTTGTCCCAAAATGAGTGTCTTTTTTGAACATAACTTTGTCCCTAAATATTTTTTTTCGAAATTTTTTTCACCGGTCTCTTTATACGTGCAAAACTAAATGTTTGGAAAGGAGATTACAAGATTATATACGAATCTTTGCAACAAAATTGTACAAAGAATTGAGATTTTCAGACATCCCTTAAAATGAAATTTGGACACTCATTTAGGGATAGAGGTAGTAATTCATCTTATAACTGGATTACTGGAACATATTTTTATTTAAAGTTGGTCATATTAGCTCACAGAAGAAATACCAAAACAATACTGTTTTCTTTTAAAAACAGCCAAAACACTATTTTTACCTTAAATACTTCGAATACGACCATTTAACTAAATTTCTAATATTGATAAAAAAAAAAAAATCTAATGTAACGATAATAGTATGAACAATTCTAATATTTCTAAAATATTACGAACATTCTAGTACTTAGCGGTGATACATGCTACTACTTCTGCTTATGTCCGTCTAAAAATGAGCAATTTTCTTTTCCTCTCAATATAAATGATAGTTTTCTTCCCAATATAAATGATAAATTTCTTCCAAATGTCGTTGTTAAAACGTATGAAATCTAAATAATAAATTAAGGTTGATTAATTACCTAATAAAATTATAAAATTTCATATTGATACATAATTATAAGCATTGCTAATAATATTTTTATTTTATTTTTATAATTAAATTAACTTAAAGTTATTGCTCAAATTTTTTAGACAGTGATAGTGTTTCATTTACTTGCAATGACTTGCATAGTTCCAAAAAAACAACACAAAACATCTGCTAATTTTAAAATTTTAAATCAGAAAAATAACATTAAAACGTTTGAATGTTAGACTTACTTGCACAATAAACTACTCGTATGTTAAAGCGATTTACTCTAAGTCTCTGACTATAAAAATATTTAATAAACATTTAAATCGGGTAAAAATAAGAGGATATAAATGATTTTATTATTATGAAGAAAATAAGTTATTTCTTTCTAAATATTTGTTGTAAAATCATTTAGTCTTGAATAATTACGTACACTAACATTTTACTCAGAAACTCGTAAACAAATGCAACTATTAAATTAAATAGATTCAAATTTAAACTTTATTTATTGAAATTATAATTATTTTAATTTCTGAAGGAAAAAAACTTGTTACATTAATAATTTAATTATATTGAAAATCTAATCAGT
This sequence comes from Campanula takesimana, assembly GCA_026119855.1. Taxonomy (NCBI): domain Eukaryota; kingdom Viridiplantae; phylum Streptophyta; class Magnoliopsida; order Asterales; family Campanulaceae; genus Campanula; species Campanula takesimana. The sequence goes on along the minus strand of JAOWBW010001562.1, from coordinate 171,436 downwards.
GATGGAAGTAAAATGGAATAGTTGTACGTGCAGTACACGCGTCTAAAGTGAGTGGGATTCGTCGTACAGCGTGTAACTCATGGTAATGAAGTGGCAGCTGTATAAAATTAATTAATCACTAATTTGGTATAAGTCCTTAGTTAAGTGTAATAAATAAATTTTACAGCTATTACTGATTCACTTAATTCATTGCATTTTGTTTCCAACCAATTTTGAATTTTTGAAGGAGGTGGCTCTTTGGTTTTCATAATGAAGGTTGGCAAAATTCAATAAATTTTACTCTTTCCTGTTCATTTTATTTCTATACAAAAATAAAAATTAAGGAGAGAGTTTATAAATTTTGATCGCAAAATCTTAGGAAAAACGCGTTTTTCCAAATGCGCTTAGGAAAAATGTGTTTTAAAAAAAACGCGGTGAAATTTTTGTAAATAATCGGAATATGATATTGATAGCCAGAACCTTTGAAAGTGATAGTCAGAAGAGTTGTGGATATCAATATAAAGCCTTCTGGATATGAGATTGATAGCCAGAACATTTGAAAGTGATAGCCAGAAGGTTCCTGGATATCAGTATAAAGCCTTCTGGATATCAATATAAAGTCTTCTGGATATGAGATCGATAGCCAGAACCTTTGAAAGTGATAGCCAGAAGGTTTTGAAAAACATTTTTTTTCTAACTACTAAGAAAAACGCGTTTTACAAGAGATCAATTCAATTTTGATAGTACCGTGAATGATATAGGGGTTATGAATATGAAAATTGCAAGTGGATTCCACAATTTTAACTGTGACAAAGGAGGTAAGGTAAATTAAATTTATTTATTTTTTAGGAAATTGACTTAATAATGAGACATCCAGAAAAGAAATTATTGCATTTTGAGACGGAGGGATGTGCATTCATATTATTTTTCTTTTCCACATTTAGAAAGATAATTTCCCATTTTAATACTCTCTTTGTCTCAAAATAAATTTTGTTTCGAGCATTTGCACAATTTTTAAGATATGTGAAAGTGTAACTTAAACTTGGTTGACACAATACTAGAAGTGAAAAACTGGGGAAAAAACGCAAACGTCTTTTTAAAAATGACGTCGTGACATTTTCGTAAAAAACGGTAAGTTGTTTTTAAAGCACACGGTGGCATTTTTGTGAATAGCTGACGGTTATCGTAAGTCTCAGTGTTAGTGTAAAAAAAGTGTCAGTCATGTTACACTGGCATTTATTAACACTACCACTGACACTTTTGATAAGTGCCAGTATTAATTTTTATACGTGTCAGTGTAACGGCTGACATTTTTTAACATTAATACTGACACTTATTAAAAGTGTCAGTGTCAATGTTTACAAACGTCAGTCCAAATGACTGACACTTTATAATATTAACACTGTCATTTACGATGCTTACCAGTTATTTATAAAAATACCACCGTCAGCGACTTTGCAAAAACACGTTTTTCCTATCTTTTAAGGTAAAACACGTTTTTTTCATAAAACCTACTCATGCTACTAGAAATAATTTTCTTATTAGAATTGTATTCTCAATAATAAATATATCAACCTTCAGTTTAATTGTCAACCAATGTTTAAATGACACAATCTAAGACGACTTTTTTTTTTTTTTTTTTTTTTTTGTATAACAGCGAATTTTTCAACCAATTTTCAACGCATGTTAAATCTAATGACTAAGTTGGAACTTTTTGTCATATTAGAGCGAATTAATTTCATAGGCTAAAAAGTTAAAAAAATAATTTTAAAAAGTACTGTACTTCACTTTTTAGCTTCTTACCATGCAGTGTCAATGAGGAGGTCTCTTGTGCGACGCACCGTGCGACGGCGCCAGGCGAGCCTCTTTTTTTTTTTTTTTTTTTTTTTTCACCCAAAACCGTTTTTTCTCTCAACAAAAGTAACACTTATTATAACAAAATGTAACACTTTTTTTAAAAAAAAAATGTACCACAATTTTGCTTCAATAGATTAAAGATAACATAAAGATTGACAACTAAACTAATGTCACACTTTTTATAAAGGAATGTAACACTTTTTTTTTTCAAATGTAACATTATTTTTTTTTCAAAATTAACATAAGATTGACAAACTAAATTAATGTTACATTTTATAAAAAATGAATGTAACATTTTTTTTCCTCAATTGCAACAGTTTATATTCTTAAATGTAACATTATATCTGAAATCTAACAATTTTTTTTTTTTGAGAAAGTAACAATTGAAATGCAACTCGATTATATATATGAATTTTTACTCTTTTTTAAAAGAAGAAAAGTAACATTTACCAAATAAAAATATCACATTCATCTATATAGAAAATTATAATTATATATTCACTTTGTTACACTCCAAATATTACTTTTTCTAACCCCAAAAACTATCAAACAATTTAAATTTTCTTGTAAAATTGCTGTTACATTTGACTGTGAAAAGTGTTACTTTTTGAAGATGAAACTGTTACTTTTACCAGAACAGAATGTTACATCTTAGCGGATGAGCAGCTAAAACTTTTTGTATGTAAATTTTATTTTTTTAAAAAAAATCAAACCATATCATGACCTATGTAGTTTTATTCGTCTCGTCGAAACAAACACAACAGTATTTTTAATTTTTTTTCCTGAGTTATAAATCTCAATATATAGCATTATAAATTTATTGGAGGTATTTTTTTTAGGGAAGACACGTGTCCCGATCTGAGAAGTGGGAGGGCTAGATCTAACGGTCGGATGTAGCGAAGCAGGAAGACGCAAAAAGCAGCGGAACCGCCGCACGCAAGAATTTGTCCGTGTCAATAATCTCACATTTTGAACTCTTTTGTTGAACAATTTTGGCATATCTGTTTATCATAAATGATTTCCATTTTTTGATGACTTATTTTACAATTTTACCATTGATTAATGACTTTCCAACCTAATTTCAAATGATAATTTTACACGTATTTGACTTCTTTAACCAATGCATTGAGTGAAAAGTCAGTGAGCCTTAGCCTTAGCTCAAACGATATAAATTATTGCATTTTTTAAAGGGTAAATTGCAATTTGGTAACCTGAGTTTTACTCACAGTTGTAATACCCTAGCTATGTTTTAATCTGTGCCAATTTGATTCCTAAGTTTGTCATTTTGATGCAATTAGGTGTAAAAACTAACAAATCGTTAATTTTTTGACGAAAAATGGGTACTTTAGTCATTTCGTCCCCTTTTTTCAATTAATCTTCTTTTCCATCCCCAAATAGCCGAGAACCGCCAGTTTGACCACCAACAACAGCCATATCTTCCACCTATCGCTGCCCTCTACAACCATGGCCTTCACCAGACCCGACCCAAACATTGCTACCAACACTAACCCGTCTCCGTTTCTGAACTACCCATTGACCTTGACACAACAAACACTCCACACAATTTAAAGCATGTCTGTTTATAGATATTGTACCGAGGTTTAGGGTTTCCATTCAAAAAATTGGGAAAATCTCAATCACTAAGGCATTTGCAAAAAATCCCAACTCAGAATCAGAACCGCGTGGACCCTTTCAATCTCTCTTCCTCCTTCAATTCCATCGCACTCAAGGCAGCCAAAACCTCACCCGAACTATCCACCCTTGCCCTCCTCCCACGCCATCACCGTTCCCTTGTTCATCGAAAAGGCAGCGAATCTAGCACCAGCAAGAAAAATCTTGGCCGCCGTTGTATCAATCCCGTTACAATTTTTAGTCTTTGACAAATCATCCTTCACCTTCTTCAAACTGAGATTTGGGATAATAGGGTTTATACAGGAAAATGTAAGTGGTTTTGGTTGGGGTTAGAGTAGGAATGCAATTAGGGTAGGAGGACGATTCCACGGTTGCAGACGTGGTGAAGGAGTTGCAGTTCTTGCATTTGGAGAAGGTGAGAAGATGATCTGGAGATGGGTTTTGGATGAGAGGAGAGAAGAAGATCTGCAGATGGGAGAGAAGAAAATGATTAAAATACCCTTTAAAAAACCATGTGTTGTGCATGTGCCTCATAAATTGTCAAAAAATTAACGATTTCGTGAGTTTTTGCACTTATTTGCAACAAAATGACAAACTTAGGAATCGGTTGCAACAAAATGACAAATTTAGGAATCGGATTGACACAAAACAAAACATAGCTAGGGTATTACAACTGTGTGTAAAACTCAGGTTACCAAATTGCAGTTTGCCCTTCTGTGTAAAGAAGGTCTTGAGTTGAAACTTTTATTTGAATAATTACAATTTCTAAAATTATTGATTAAAATTAAAATAAATTAACTCCCAATATTAAAATAAACTATTTTCTTATTAGTAAAAAATACCGTAGTAATAAGATTAATCACCGGTAGTGAAGCCCTAATTTTCAAGGAGATAAAGACTGCTAGAGTAAAAAAGTTATACTCCGTACTTATTATTTATTTGAAATAAAAGAGAGTTAAAAAATATTATAATAAAATTTGGACAAAAAATAAATGATGTCAATATAAACAAAAATATTAATTTTAGTGTTTTTTTTAAAGAATTTAAAGGTATTAAACTGACAATTTCTTAAAAGTAAAAGGGGTCGAGTCACCCCATCTCTTGTCGTCTTCGCCACATACAAATAAATACTCCCTCTATTTTTAAATGAATGTCTATTTTTAGAAAGAAAAAAATGTCTTAAAATGAATGTCTCTTTTAGAAAAAACTTTGGTCATATACGTTTTTTTACCAAATTCTATTCACTAGTCTCTTTATATATGTAAAACTAAATGTTTGAAAAAAAATTACAGGATTATATATATGAATCTTTGCCACTAAATTTTCTAAAAAGTAGAGATTTTCAGCTATCTTTAAAATGAATCTTGGCTCCTTAACATTAGTCATACCTAGTAATTATTGCACTCCCTCCACCCCAAAATTGGTCTTCTCATTTGCCATTTCTCATTGTCCCAAAAAATTCTTCACATTTCTACATTTTAGGCTTAAACAAAGCATGGCTAGTGAAGCAAATGTTCATATCTTTAAAAGTTTGAATAGTCGAACGCGAAGATTATTTCGGGACGAATGGAGTATTAGATTGTGATAACACGTTACATCTGAATACAGTATATCACACTGAAGAAAGCCCAAGACCAACAAAGCCCCACCCTCCCTCAACAAGAATATCAAGAGTTTAAGCTATAAGCCCAAAGAAACCCAATTTGGCTGATTGATCCAAATCCGAATATGTAGAAATCCACCCTGAGGTTTGGACAAATCTCAATGCCCCCCTTAAAGTTTAAATTCGTTTCAGTGACCACTCTTTTATCAATCAATTGACTATTTTACCCATAATTGATTAAATATCTCTCATTAACTACATTTAAATCACTAAAAACTTTCACATAATAAAAAAAATTGAACACAAGTTGTATTTAAATTTATTATCCATTTTCAATAAATATTATTCTATGTATACATAATTGTAAATGAATTACACGTTTGTTTATTAATCTTTTTTATTCAAAATAAATATAGAGAAGCATGCATATTTGTATATTGATAATTAAAAACACTTGAAAAAGTGGATAAATTTAAAGACAACACTTTTGTTTAAAGATATATTTTTTATATTATTTGAGATTTTGTAATGATTTAAATAAATTTAATTCATTACAAAATTTCACATAATACCAACAAAATATATCTTTAAACATAAGTGTTGTACTAAATTTATTTTCTATTATAAGATAAAATCAAAAAAATAAACATAGAAAATAAAAATATATAACCATGCATATCTTTTATATTAATTTTGACTAAGTTTTTACTATGCCCACATTAATGAGTATATAAATATTTTGACTACATATTTTTCTATCCATTCTAAAATCCATAACATGTTCAACTTAAAATAAGTAAATATGTAAGCTTTAAAAAATTTTATTTTTATATTTTTTATCTTTATAATTATCAAGTTTAAAAATATTCATATGCGCATGCTTCTCTATATTTATTTTGATTTTAAAAAAATGAATAAAAAGAGTATTGTTCATAGACATTATTTATTAATAAAAATGATATTTCTTGGCAATGGAGAATAAATTTAAGTATGAAAATTATGGTCAAATTTTATAATGTGAGATTATGTAGTGATTTAAATTAAGTTATGAGAGGTATATAATTAAGTAAGGGTAAAATAGTCAATTGATTGACAAAAGGGTGGTCACTGAGACGAATCTAAATCATAAGGGGGCAGTGAGACTTGTCCAAACCTCAGGGGTGGGCACTGAAATTAACCCGAGTAGTTTGTCTGGTTTTATTGGGCCTGCTAAGGTGGCTATTGGGTTTGTGGAGAGTAAAGCTAAGCCTCACTTCGATGAACGCTAGGGTTCGATCCCCCTCCTCGCTTTTTAGCGTGGACATCGTAAAAAAACTATTTTTGTTTTTAGTGTTGGATGATGTGTGGTAGGACATAATTTTTAAGTAATTTATCTATATTTGTTGCAAATGAGATTTGTGAAACTTAAATTTGACCAAAATTTTGAGTGAGTTTCATTTAATGAATGGGGTTGGAGTGGCCAGGCCGCGAGTTGGGGTTTTTGTGGTCGGTGATTTGTGTCCATTAGGACAGGCACCGGTTGGTTCGATGACGGGCGGAGCACCGTTTATGATTGATTCTGGTTGGTTCGTGGAATTTGGTTCTTCGATCAGGTTTTATAAGACGATTAAGATTCATTCCATCAGAATTGTGACTAATCACATAAAGATCACTCGAACCCTTCAAAATCTATATAAAGTCCCCTTAGTTTGTTAATTCATTTATGAAAATGTCAATGGCATGTCTTCAGTAAGTGTTATCAAAATTGTTGGCAATACCAACAATAACACTTCAAGCAACACACATACTCGAGCTAAAAATAATTTTTAAATACTTGGGGAATACTCAGAAATGACGTGGGATAAATCAACTGAGAGAGTGGGAGAGTAGTTGGTCTTAAACGCCTATTCTTTATTCTTAAGGCCAAAGAAATCTTCTCCCATGATTTTAGGAACCGACTTCATGGAGCTCAAGTTCATGCATTAAGCTCTTCTACTTTTTAACTTTAGCTCACTTGTACTTCCTATATAACGCTCAGCCTTTGACAAAGTCTTTCATTCACATTTTCTCTTGCTTTTCTTCGAAGTAATGCGTAATATTTCTATTATGCGTAACTTCTTCTTGTCTAACCTCTTCCATTTTTTTTAGCTTATACACCTTGTACAATTTGAAAATTGGACCAACAAAATACAATTCTTGCAAAAAAATATATTAAACATTAGTATAAAATAATTTGTGGAAAGAAATATTCAACTATAATCCAAACTCTCGTCAGATAACACTGAGAGAGTGTTAACAACACTTGTGATAAAAGAAAAATACAGATTTAAGAACGTCAGTGATCAACCTCTCACCATTCGGGATAAAAGAAAAATGATGGCCTTAATCAAATACTTAGTCTAAAGGCCTCATTTATTATAGGACCGGCCATACGTCTGTTAATACTTCTTAACATAATTCATTTAATTTTACAAATTTTATTTTTTAAATATATTAATTGGTTTTTATTTATATTATTTTATTCAATTAAAAGAAAAAAATTAACCCGCTATGGAGTTATTTTTTCTTTTTCATTTAAATATTCTGTCCTAATTTAAGAGTTAAAAATTTCCTAAAAAGGTGTCCATTTTAAGAGTTAAAATCCTAAAATGGAAAGTGGGTTCTACATATCATACTCACAACAATTATCCTCTTCTCTACCCCACTTTCTCTCTCCTACCCAATTATCAACATTCACAACATATCACTTTTTCCTTAATTATTGAACTCAAAAAATTTTTGACTCTTAAATTGGGACGGAAGGAGTGGTTTGGTTTGGTAGAAGAGATGGGTGACTTGTGAAGAATCGACACGGAGCACAAGTGGATAGACGACAAGGTGGTGTGTATAATAGGTTGTAAAGTTGGGGGCGTAGACTGTTAACGTGGGCTTCTCTCTCGTCCATTTCCAACAAATTGGGACACCTCGCTTTTAAATGGATTTCAAACCGCTCCACCGGGGGAGTTAGCTCCACTCCGGTCTGGTCCACCCAATGGCTCCGATTAGGCACCTCATTTTTTTGTATTCAACGGATGAGATGTGTTCGAGCTTGGTAGGACCCACAAAAAAATTGAAATCATTCTAGCCGCACAGATAATGAGCTCGCCTATGTGGCTTTGATCTGAACTGTTAAGTGGAGGGGTGAAGCTAATTTGGGTGGAGCGGTTTCGGGTCGCTTTTAAATACAGTAACTTAAATTAAGTGTTTAAATTGATGTCTTCTTCTTCGAGTTATTTGCTGCCTTCATTCAATTTGCTCTATTATCACACGCCTTCACATTTTCAGCAAACGGTAGGTGACGTGTTCATATCTTCTTCTTTTTTTTTTTCATTAATTTTCTAGGCAATGTGTACTTTTTATTTTTATTTTTTACCAAGTTTTGTGAAGAATATTTTTCTTATCATTCAGGAACGTATTATTACGTTATAAAGCGATAATCAATCATATTAATTAAAATTTATAAATATTACTCCCTCTGTCCCTAAATGAGTGTCCAAATTTCATTTTAAGAGACACTGAAAATCTCAACTTTTTGAACAATTTGGTAACAACGATTCATATATAATCTTGTAATCTCCTTTCCAAACCTTTAGTTTTGCACGTATAAAGAAACCGGTGAAAATTTTTTCGAAAAAAAAAACGTTTAGGGAGAAAGTTATGTTCAAAAAAGACACTCATTTAGGGACAAAGATTTCTTTAAAATGGACACTCATTTAGGGACAGAGGGAGTAATAAAATTTGTTTAGAACAGTCTCACACATGAAAATGATCTCGCTGATAGAGCAAATGATTTGGTCTTTTATGAACGAGACGGAATAAGGCCATTTTCTATTTTATCGAGACATGTCTCATCTGTGAGACCGTCTCACACAAAACATACTCATAAATATTTAAACTATTATTTATAAATATTCATACTGACACTTTTAACGCTTGTAAATAAGTGTCAACATGAAAAAAATGTTAATAGTAGTGTTAATGAGTTCCGTGTGATGTGTCCAATACAAATTATCAGTTATAGTGTTAAATAATGTAGGTGTGTTAAAAGAGTTTCTGCAATTGTCTTAAAAAGTGCTCATTGTAAAAAGTAATAATGAATCACAGTGTCCTTTACTAGTTGTGCTAACGTTAAAAAGTTTTATTGTTTGTGTTAGATAGCGCAAGTGAGTATTAATGTGGATTTCGAACCGCTCCACCGAGCGGTTAGCTCCACCTGCTCCACTCAATGGCTTTGATTAGAGCCATCTCATTGGATTTTGTTTTCGACGGATGAGATGTGTTCGAACTCGGTAGGACCCACAAAAAATTGAAATCATCTTAGCCGCACAGATGATGAGTTCGCCTATGTGGCCTTGATCGGAGTCGTTGGGTGGAGTTAAAATGGGTGGAGCGGTTCCGGGTCCGTATTAATGCATCCAAATGCTTTAATAAATTTTGGTTACCTACATAAATGTTTTCATTGCATATTTTAAAATAAATCAAATTCATTTGCAAAAATGTCAATACACATAATAAAACGAGTTTTTTCTTAAACTTTATTAAAACTCGTTTCCCCTTAGAGTCCGTCTTATAAACAACCTGTTTTACACAAAAAGATGAAAAAACTAGTTTTCCATAAGTGTCAGTCTTATAAAAAACTGCTTTGAAAACAAATTTTTTTATGAGATTTTTAGTTTTTCTTTGTATTTCACTATGCTTTCATATTTAAAATATAATACTTGAATTAAAAGATTTTTTTTAATAAAGATGACGAGAATGAGTAAACAACCAAAATGACCCGCATACTACATGAATACAACCAAAATGACCCGCGTATTATGTAAACTACCAAATCAACCTGCGTACTATGCATAAATCAACCAAATCAACCCAAATCGTTAGTGTACGTTAACAGATGTCAACGAATGTTAAAATTTTAACGGATATTACAATCAAATATTTAAAAATGTGTTAACAATACATTAAAAATAGGCCCCTAACTATTAATTTTATTCATATTCATTTCTTTAAGTAGTATTTTTTTTTCCTTTTCATTTTAGTCACTAACGTTGATTTTTCATTAAAAATCGGCAAGCCACCCACCACCAGTATAACCACCTTCACCGACCCTCACCACCAACACCGCCACTAGTCACAACTGTTATCGAAATTAACACCTCCATCCACCACCATTATTATAACTACCAACACCATTAAAACCATTAAAGACTAAAACTTTAAAAAAAAAAAAAAAAGAAAAAAAAAGAACACGTGTGATACGGGGAAAACGCAACGGAAAAGAAGAATAAAGAAAAATTGATAGAAAAGGATAGGATGCTCACCACTTCAAGGAATCCACCTTGAAGATGCAGGGCATAAACAACTCACCACTCTAAGGAATCCACCAAAGAGATACATGGTTGTGTTTGTTCACCACTAAACGGAATCCATCGAATAGATAAAGAACAAGAAAAGATGGCACAAAGCACAATCTAATATTTTATAAACTCAAATTCAACTCCCTTTACAATGACTATTTCTAGGGTATTTATAGAATACTTGGGACATCCCTCCAAGCTTAAGAATATCAAAAATACTTAAAGGATAAATCTAATAATTAATTACATATAGATAAGATGGATAATATATCCAAAGATTCATGAAACACAAAATGTTGATCAAAATTCGGATGTATATGACTTTCAGACTACCTTCTAGTCAAACAGACACAACTCTCTCTAGAAATCTCCAAATGATGATCCGAAAAGTGTTGTAGAAACTACATTCAGAGGCCTTTCCAATGGTATATTATTTGTAACGTTTGGCCCAGTAGATTGATAGAAACAACCTCTTGGAGTTGACTGAAATTATTAAGATTATCAAGTGCCAACCATTTGGCTCCCGCGTCAACGTGAGAGATGAAACACAGATTGTTCTTCTCTTTAACCCAAAAAATAGAAATTAACAAAAAAAAAAAAAAAAAAAAAACAGATATGAAAATGTCAACCCCAGATAACAGACTGGTGATCCTGTTCGAGAAGTTTGGATTCAAGCACACCGGCCACGTCAACATCGCCGTATCCTCCGTTTCTATCACTCCCCCTTTCGCTGAACCGTAACCCGATCGCCTAGTGTTCTTCCTCCTTAGAAGAATTCTTGATCCAAGTACTAATAGAACTCCAATCAAACCCCACCATGTGTGTGGTCGACTCCAACTTCATCACATCCCTCTTCAGCTTTCGCGACCTCTCACCTCCGTCGCACTCCTCTGCCAACAAATCCTTCCCAGTTACCCCCCAACGAGTATTCCATCCTCTTCGCCAACTGTGCACCGAAATCGGGGGTTACCATTAACGTCGACACGAAATTGTACAATCTTGACGTCGGCGGTGCCCAGGATTACCTTGACTCACCTAGGGTCTCTCTCTATCTCTTTCTCTCTCTCCCCCTATATTATGAGGTGTTGGGACTGGGAAATGGAAATGGAAGGGGAAGGGGAAGGGAGGGGTAATTTGAAATTAAAAATGTTATTTCTGTCGTGACCCCGACCCGTGTCCTACTTGGCCCCACGCTCGGTCCGACGAGCGGACGCGATTTAAAGACTAATTGAATTTTTAGAAAACTTTACATAACATCATTTGAAAGTTTCAACACAAGGCCACCGGCCAACTACGAATTTAGCTATATACAAACTTCACAATTCTCCCAAAGTTTCACTAAATAACATTTTGATCGTACGACATAATCTAGACTACTACCCCCAACAGTTTGACATTTATATATGCAAACCATCTACCTTTCCAATACCTCCCAACTGTCGTCGCCCTTGTCCTGGCTTACTGTGGCCTATTCCCTGGCTCCCCTGACTAAGGAAAACAAATTGGAAAGGAAAGGGGTGAGATAAAATCTCAGTAAGTTACTATAATGCAACTACATGGCATGGCATAACAAATATGCACTAAAATACAATGAAGCTGAAATAACATTTAGCACATAACCACTATGCTGAATTAAACACGTTACAAAGGATACGTGAGCTAAGGTTTAAACCCAAGGATATAAAAATCTTCGCAGCATCATTGAGCAGCACGATGGCTAAGCAGAGGTTCCGGACCCATAGTAACCAATCAATAATAAGGGGGAAAATGACACAGAGTCATTACCCAAACACGGCGAAAATTCCCCAAATAAGAACTAGCCAACCCAACTATGGCCATAGGGTAGTGTGTCACGGGGATCAATAGACATTATAAGGAACTTAGCTCGGTGCCCTTATAATCCCTACATCACCAAACAAAGACACCAGCTGGACTTTTTATCTATTGCACATACTGTTCATAATCCACAAAAGGGAATAATGCCAAATACGTTATCAAGACGATAGAGTTCCTCATAAAGATTCAACAACATTGTGAATGGATAATCAACCAAAGGATTCCAAAATAGGAAAAATCCCATAAATGCACCACAAGTATGAAATAACATCAAATGACCCAAGAAGGTTCCCACATTCTCAATCAATACCGCTATTCAAATGTTAGCTTGATCCTATGAAGTTAAAGGTTTCGACCTTAATCCAAATGGTGATAAATAACGAGGTGAAGGAAGAAATGTAAGGGATACTAACTAAGGACAACCAAGAATCAAAGAAAGAAGAATTCCATACAGGGGAAGGGGTGCGCGCCGCCTCCTTAAAAGGGTGCGTGCGCCTCCTTTGATCAGAAGACTTTGGCAATTTGAGAAGGAGGGGTGCCGCGCCTCCTTCTAAGGGTGCGTGCGCATCCTAGGTCGACTTGGTCAATTTCTGCAATTCACGGGTTTGAACAAGAACCAACACTAAGGTACAACCCAATACTAGCACAGAAAAACCCAGCAACACCAAAGTGAGGATTTCTACCAGTTCTTCTTAATAATTAACCAAACACCAACCAGATTTCCAGCCCAACATTTGAACAACATGCAAACAATACAATTTTAACAATAATAGTATGAACAATCCTAAATAAAAGGGGGTTAGTGAACTTACTTTGAATGCAAGAATTAGACTCAAAACCACTACCTATTTAGCTCAAGATGATCCCTTCCACTTCTAAAATACTTGGATGAGGCTGGGATGAATTTAGAGAGGTATGAAAGGGATTTGAGGAAGAAGGAATGAAGAACAAGAATGGCTTCCACCCCCCACTTTTCTTTACACAACCCACCTAACAAATGAAGAATGAAGAAGACAGGGTGGAGATGGTGGCTGGGATTACCCCACCCACTCTCCCAATTTCAACTTAGCCCCTCAAGATTGATTAAGAACAGCTACACCCAACTTTTTATTTTCACCCCAAGTACCCTAAGGTTCAAATCACAAGAACCCCTCTCTAATACTAACACATAATTAAATTACACAAGTAACAAGTTATTTAACATACGATGCACGCCCAAAATCTCAATTTAATAATTCCATACATGAAATTAGATAAACATATATTAGCCAATTAATAATTAAAATTAGAGCCCGGATTTGGGGTCGCTACACGAACGCCGTGCCCCGAGCTACTAAGGAAATACTATAAGTGTTTTTTAGCCTTTTTGCCTTTGAAAAAGATTAGTAACTTTGTCACTTTTGAGTTTATAGGGAATGTTATCAATAATGTTTCCTTGCATGTTATCCTACCATAACAAAAAGGTCAGTATGTGCCACCGTCAATGGATAGAAAAAGCTACCCACTGACAGATTTAAAACAGAGAAACATAAAAAAAATAAAGTTTTTTTTTAAAATAAAAAGTAAAAAATTATACAACAACAAAGATGACCCAAGGGGTTTAACAAGACACGGAACAAGAGACTTCTTCAAGTTAGAAAATCTCTTATGGTTAAAAACTTGAATTAAATATTCATCTTTCAAAAAATATTTTTAGAATCAAGCATAGAAAGAAAACATGAATGGTTTACCATGTCTCGATAATTAACCGGTTCCTTACCTCTAGTTTGTATCCCTTCGTCTAATCTCCCTATCACTTGGGATATAGGATGATTCTTTTGAATCTTCAACGGGGGAACTCTTCTGACGGGATCATCTACTCTATTGGAGTCCTCATTATTTTCTGCAACTGGACTGACTTCTGGTGTTATCTCTGGTGTTGCCTCAGGTGCGGTAACACTGGGGGCAACATCTGGTCCAGCACTTATGACAACATCTGGTCCAACATAAATGTCAAATTCACTTTGAGGTTGTTCCATCTGTATCATGAGAGGATAATCACCTGGTTTATCTGTAACACTTAACAGATCGTCAAAAACAATGTTCACAGATTCTTGAATAGTTCCCAAGCTTAAATCATACACTCGATATGCATGATTGTCTTGAGAATATCCAAGAAAAATATCTTTATCACTCTTAGAGTAAAACTTAGCTAAGTAATCCCAGTCTTTTAATATGAAACATACACACTCAAACACATGGAAGTAATGTACATGTGGTTTCTTCCCATTCAAAATCTCATAGGGTGTCATTGTTAAACCAGGTCTTAGAAAGACTCTATTTGAAATGTGACAAGCCTTGCTCAAAGCTTCAGCCCAAAATCTTTTTGAAATCCGTTTTGAAAATAACATGACACGGGCCATATCAAGCAATGTCCTATTTTTCTTTTCGGCCACCCCATTCCGTTGATGTGATTTTGATACCGAAAAATCATGGTTTATCTCCTTTTTCTTACAAAAAGTATAAAAGGAAATATTTGCAAATTCTTTTCCATGATTAGATCTTATACGAAAAATAGGTGAGCAAAACATGTTTTTGATTTTGGAGTGCAAGAGTTTAAATTTATCTAAAGTTTCAGATTTTTCTCTTAAGAAATATACCCATGAAAACCTAGAGAAATCATCAACTATAACAAAAATATACCTCTTACCTCCCAGGCTTTGTACCTCTATTGGACCCATCAAGTCCATGTGCAAAAGCTGAAAACAATGTGTTGTCCCAAGTGTTGCTCTTGGTGTTGGGCAGCACACTGGGTAACACGAGTCTCCTCATTTTTAAGGCAGTCTCCACAAACCATTTTGTTCTTAAGATTCAGTTTAGGGACTCCTTTGACAGCCTCAAACTTGATAATGTTCTTCAAGTTTCGATAATGAGCATGTCCAAACTTTTGATGCCACAATGTTGTAACATCTATTTTTGCCAAATGGCACACCTGATTGTCTTCAACAAGATAACAATTATCACTTGATCTAATTCCTGTTATCACACAGTTGTTAGTACAATCAAAGACTTCACAAGTATTTTTATTGAATTTCACCTCTAAGTTGTCATCACAAAGTTGGCTAATACTAATTAAATTAGCTACAAACCCATCTACATGTAAGACATTCTTTAAGGCAGAAAAACCAGTCACATTTAGTGTCCCTTTTCCTATTATATTGCTTTTACTTCCACCACCATAAGTAACATAACCTCCTTGAAACGATTCATAGTCTTTCAAAAATAATTTTGTTCTCGTCATGTGACGTGAACATCCACTGTCAAAGTACCATGATCCTTCAATATTTGTTTTTAAGGAAGTGTAAACAACATCGCATCTCAATTTAGATTTAGGTTTCCATGACTTCTTTTTTATGTTTTTGACCTTCTGACAGAATGTGTTATATGGAGTGCTGGGTAACACTTCAGGTAACACAGAATGACTGGATTGTTTCTTTGAAAGAGTATTACACTTATTTTTAAAATGTCCAGAGGTGTGACAGTATTGACACACTTTTCTTTTGTCAGAAGAGTCATTAGAGTAAGAATTTTGATCAAAAGCACGTTCTTTCACAAACATATTTCATGTTCATCACAACTCAAAGAAGAAATAATTTTATCTAATGATTCTCGGAAACCAATACCTGCTTTGAGAGGCTTACTCAAATTGAGAATCTCATCCAGTTTGGATGATCCGGTGTTGATTTTCTTCAAGGTGGTTTCGGCTAAAGTCAATTTGGCCTTGACTTTCTCTAGCTCGGCATCCCTCTTGGATGCTTGAACTTCCAAGTGAGTCAAGTAGGCCTTGAGTCCGTCATTCATCTTGGTTAAATTTTTAACCATTTTGTTCTCTTTCTTCCATTCCTTGAGCAACTCCTCATAAAGGTTCTTTAACCCAGCAATGAGTTCATCTTTTCTCAGCTCATCCTCTTGTGAATTTCCTGCACCAAGGTTAGTGGAAACCACGAAACAAACATCATTATATGAACTGAAATTGTTATACCTGACAGGTGTGGTCTCAGATGTTATCTCAGCGGACGTAACATCTCTGGTAACATGTTCAGTCTGCGAGTCACTTAGTGTGACAAACATGTTTGTTTGTTCTGGTTCTTCCTCCTGGACTGGTCCCTCATCTTCATTGTCACTCAGGGATACCCATAGGTTCTTTCCCTTCTTCCGTAGTGTGTTGGCACACTCGTTTGCGTAATGATCCCATCTCGAACAAGCATGACATTGAATTGAATCAATGTATTTGGGATCAGACCTTGATTTATCTGCGGATGCTCTACGCATAGGGGCTGACTTCTGAGTAGATAGGAACATCCTTCTTGGCATCGAATCATACACCTTAGTTTGTTGCTCCTTTGCTTTTACCTGCATCTTTTCATTGTTAAACTTTTTAACCATAGCATTATATTTTCTAGCAAGTAAAGCGACACTGGCATTTTCATCCAATTCTTCAAAAATTTCATATTCACCTTTTGAAAAATCCGAAGATTGCACTTTCAAGGCAATATTTTCCCCCTTAGAAGCTTCACTTTGTTCAAGGAGATTTGACTCAAAAATTTTCAAAATACTCATTAAAGAATTGATGTCCATAGTAGAAAGATTGTGAGCTTCTTCAATAGATGAAACTTTCATATTGAACCTCTCGGGGAGAGTTCGAATAGCTTTTGAAACAAGTTGTTTGTTGGTAAAAGGTTCACTCAAAAGTTGACACTCATTTGCAATATCAAACAATTTTTCAAAATATGATGAAATAGTTTCATTTTCACTCATCCACAACCTTTCAAATTTGCCAGTAAGAGTTCTAAGCTTATTATCACGCACACTACTATCACCTTCACAAAACCTTTGTAAAGTGTTCCATGCCTCCTGAGCAGTGGAACTATTTTGAATAAGTTTGAAAATATGCATATCAACCCACTCAAAAATAGCATTAAGTGCTTTTTCATTGAAATTAGCTAGATTAATCTCTTCATTAGTCCACTCAGATTCAGGTTTGACTTGAACGTCACCATCTTCATCTGGGGTAACATAGGAAGAGAGAAACCATTTGTTATAGATCGCCAAGCCTGAAGATCAATTGATTTGATATGCGAACGTAGGCGGATCTTCCAATAAGCATAATTCGAGCCATCTAAAACAGGAAGACGTTTCTGATTGGGATTAGCAGGATCGAAAGCCATGACAAACTGGAACGAACCACTTAGTATGTCAAGTGACCGGGCTCTGGTGCCAATTGAAATTGTTTGTCAAAGGCTTACTGAGAACAGATGTTACCTCAAGTGTTAGGTAACACCCCAGGTAACACACGCTGACGGACAGAATACACACACCCGAAAATATAAGAGTTTTGCAGCGGAAAATAAATAGCACAAGAGATATATTTTTCTCAAGTTATATAAATATAACTTGAGATGCCTAAATGGCGAAAACTTTATAATCAATACCAATTACAAAGTCAAAAGGTTCCCTATAGCTAGTATGATATATGCTCTATGGAACCAAAATAAAAACAAAGTACAAATGATCCTATCCTAGCCAAAACACACTCAAACCCGAAGTATTTGAGTGTGGAAAAGAGTGTATGGGAGGAAGGATACAAAGGAGCCAAGAAGTACTTTGTTCTTGTGCTATGGATGTGTGTGATATTTGGCTTGTCTTCAATGTCCTCATCCAAGCACTATTTATAGCCTTCAATACTTGATGGCTACTCAAATAAACAGCCTTGGGGCTGTTATTCACGTGTGAGAGAGTGGGGGAGAATGTGTGAGATTTCTCTCCACAATTTGTGCAAGACTTGGTCTTCATTCCTTGATTTTCTCAACCGAAAACTTCATGCCCAAGTCTATGCATCACCTTGTTGTACTCCAAGCTTCCAACGCCTTGTACTTTATCCATTTGATCAGCAACAAACCTTGGACTTGGTCTTCTCCATATTTAACATATTTAACACATGTTAAATATGTTTGTAACTCCCTCATTTACTCGGCTTTTATGAGTAATTCTTTGTTAATTTCTTCTCCACGTTTTTAGCTCCTTAAATCAACTTTATTATAACCTGAAATATGGACCAACATCTAGACAATAATATTAGGACATTAGTATAAAATTATATTAGAAAGAAATGTCAAATTACAAAGTATTTTCGTCACAGCACTTAGACTGTCAGTGGCAACATCTGAGGTAACACCTCTGTCTGCACTAACATATACTTTTCTTAATTCTTGTGCAAAATTCATTTTGGGCCCATTGTTATGGAACGGAGGGGGTATAGTGAGAGAAACTCATAATAAACAACTTAATCTAGACCATTTAAAATGAAAACAAATTGCATGGTGGGATCGGACTATTGGGAATGGAGTCAAACCCAAAGGGAGCATCAAGACCAAAGAGAAGAAGGAGCAGAAAAAACGCACTGCAGGAGGAGTGTGCGGCAGCCTAAGGAGGGGCTGGGTGACCGCCCACTTCGTTTGAGAGTTTCTGGGTCAAAACGTGGGGAGTAGGCGGCCGCACAAGGAGGAATGTGCGACCGCCCACTATGTCCGAAAATCTGGAGTGGTGTTGGCATATGGAGCTGGGCCGGACTTGGAAACCTTTGTGGTTCACGTGGGAGTCTTTGAATTGGAAACAGAATATTAATTCCTTTAGGATATTAATTACCTTATTCAATTTATACTCATTCCGTCTCTGGTACTCCGGGTAATTAGGTTTTAATCAGAATTAGGTTTTGTAACCCTATAATATATTGTGATAGCCACCATAATATTTAGCACTTACATTGTGTTAGGAGAAAGTTGGAATATCAAGAGAGAACCACAAAATAGTGTTAAGGAGGAAGCCAGGGGCCTAAGAGAGCATGTTGGGCGATCCTACAACCCGGTCATGACCGTGTTGTGTGTGTTTTTGGGGAGGTGGGATAATAATAATATATATGTGAGAGAGATTGTTCTTACAGAGTAGCCATGTTTAGATTTTAGTGATTTCATGTTCAAAGTGGTAACGATCTTTATATAAAAAGTAGGGTAGGGTGTTGTGAGTAAAGAAAGTGGGTAAGAGAGAGAAAGTATGGTAGAGAAAACTATTAGATAGTTGTTATGAGTATGACATGTGTGGTCCATTAAATTAATAAGTATTAAAAACTTTTCCTTTTGGGTATCTGAAACTTAAATTGGGACACCTTTTTGAAAAAAATAATAATTAAACTTAAAATGAGATGGATGGAGTATACTCTGTAATTTTTAAATATTTATATCAGAATAATGAGCTCATATGCACTTCTTTAATATCAAAATGATAGTAATATCATATTTTTGTTTTGTTTGTCCCAAAAAGTTAATCTCATTTAAAAACTTAATGTTTCAAAATCACTAGATATCTAAAATATATTATAATACTCTTTCTATCTCATTTTGTTTGGACATTTTTTTACGTTTGATGGTCAACACAACACAAGTGAACATCAACCATTGATGTCAATCTCTAATCATCGTAATGAAATTATAAAATTATAATTAGTAATTTATCAATGATTTTTATTTTTTTAATTAAATTGATTAAATAATATTAATATTTAATTACAATTTATGTTTGTTGATAATTAAAAAAAAAAAAACAGTAAAAGTGATCAAATAAAATGAGTGGGAAAAAATTACTTTGAAAAGACAAACAATTATCAGAAAAAAAGAAGGGAGTACTTACAATGAGTGGGTTGTGAAGTGAAAATAGGCTGTCTGAAATACGGAACAGTAGTCACAAAGGGGAAGTGAGCATGAATAGCTGAGTGACACAGTTTCAAGTGAGAGAAAAATCTCATAAAAGTACAATACTAGACCAACTCATTCCAGGACGACTTTACCCTTTACTCTCCTTCAAATTACTACCATACCATTTTTTTTTTTTTTTGGATAATGACAATTTAAATCCTAAAGTGATATACCACCCTTCATAACGGACCCTGATGTTTTTTTTTTCGTCAGATCAGACACTGGCGTGTAAAAAACTCATCAATTAAGGCCTTTTTAACGGATTTTGTTAGAAAAGTCAGCTAAGTAGCATGTATTCTGCACGTACTAACAAAATTGGTTCGTATGAATTTCGGAAACTTTTAAAGGGTTAAAATGACATAATTTAAACATGAGGGAGGGTGAATAATTTTTTTATCACCTTCGTCTCCATCTCTTTCAAACTCACCCTGCTACCGCCACCATGCCATCGCCACCACAACCATGCCACCGCAGCTACCATTTAACCGCCGCCACCACCATGTCAGTGTCGCCACCATTTAACCGTCACCATCCCTCTTTCTTCCATTTACACATTTGGAAGATCCAAATCAAGAGAGAGAAAGAGAGAGGGAGGAGATTAGGAACGACATGCATCCTCTGGGAATTTGGAATCGACAAAATAAAAATCGCATACCAAAAACAAAGGTGAAATCTAAAGAAAAAAAGCAAGATAGGAGTTTTCTCGCCGGAGACCCATTCCATGACTGCAATTATAGGCTTTTTATTCAAATTCTCTACCTAAACACTGATTTTTTTTTGGAATAAATTGATGGATTTTGTTTGATGATTTGGTTGATGATTCATTGCAATAGGAATGGGTTTTCTTTGTTGATCTGCGGAGAAAAAATTGATGATTTTTATCTAGCTTTCTTAATCGTCATCAAAGCTTTAGCGATGGAGGTCGGCTGCAGCACGGCTTTGGTGAAGTAGAATTGGGAAGACGACGCCTTAAAAGAAATATCAACTTCAAACTACCCAAATTTGTTAGTCACGTGCATGACACATGCTTTTTAACTGAGTTTCTAACGAAATCCGTCAAAAGGCCTTAACTGGCGAGTTTTTTACACTTCAAGGTCCGATCTGGCAAAAAATATATATCAGGGTCCGTTATGAAGGGTGGTATATCACTTTAGGATCTAAATTATCATTAACCCTTGTTTTCCCCTCTCCCCATATTTTCCTTTTCACTCATTCTCACTTTTAGTTTGGTTTCTTTAATATCAATGATTAACTTGATTGAAATTTGAATAATTGTTTAGAAAAAATAATTAGTTAAATAAAATTCTAAGATCTCTTATTGATATTACACTGTTAAAATATTATCAATAATAATTTTTAAATTTTTATTAAAATTAAAATTAAATAATTATTAACCAAAAAATTCTATCATTCCAAACCAGGTGGAGTATTTACCATCCCAAACATTTTTCAATTGGTAGTACAAATTTTATCAATAGACAGGTGTATACTGAATATTTTAACTAGATTCTAATCAAAATTTAAATGTCAAAAAGATAAAAATATTCACCATAAGCTTAAACCTTAGTATTTTCACAAATTTTAGGAAAAAACAATTTTTCTTAACAATTAGATTTTTTAGAAATATGTGGTACCATTTTTGTAAAGAAGTGTAACTTATTTAAAATACGTGTGGTGGCATTTTTGCAAATTACTAACATTTTTTTTTTCAAATGTGCGGTGGCATTTTGTGAATAACTGTAACTTATTAACACAACACCATTAGCATTGACACTTTTTAACCGTGGAAGGGCACTTTAGCAAGATGAAATCCTCTGTACCACACTTTTGTGTACCACTTATGTACCACAAGTGATCCAATGGTTATAAGTTATTAAGACTTAAATAATTATAATATCAATAG
Organism: Campanula takesimana; assembly: GCA_026119855.1. Taxonomy (NCBI): domain Eukaryota; kingdom Viridiplantae; phylum Streptophyta; class Magnoliopsida; order Asterales; family Campanulaceae; genus Campanula; species Campanula takesimana. Next base: position 149,464 of record JAOWBW010001562.1, on the reverse strand, counting down.
TGATTCATAGCCGTCAGATCACTTGTGGTATACAAGTGGAACACAAATGTGGTACATATGATTTCATCTCCACTTTAGCAATATCAATTCGATTAATAAGCATGATTAATCTGAATTCACAATTGAGTACGTTTTGGAGGAAACTAGTTTCTCCATAAGTTATAAAAACTCATGTTTTTAACCCTTAAACTCTAAATACCCTAAACCTTAAACCCTATAAAACAACCGTAAACCCTAAACCCTAAACCTTAAACCTTAAACCTTATAAAACAACCTTAAACCCTAAACCCTATAAAAACAACCGTAAACCCTAAACCTTAAACCCTATAAAACAACCGTAAACCCTAAAACTTAAACCTTAAACCCTATAAAACAACCTTAAACCCTAAACCCTATAAAAACATGACTTTTTATAACTTATGAAGGAACTAGTTTCCCCCAAAATTTTCTCTTCACAATTAGCAATATCAATTTAAAAACATTATTGGCAATAGCGAATTTAACTTGCATTGAACTCTACTCCATGTCTTTCAGACGATCCAAGTATCAAAGTGTGAAATTCAGTTTAAGCTATTTTTTCTATTGACAATAGTGAATTTAAATTTAGTGTTACTAATAGCAAATTCAGGTTAATACTTGATGCAACGGAATACAAAAAAGATCAAACGTAATGGAAGATCTCGCATAAAACAGAAGGGATTAACCTTCAACAAGCCAACAATGGCTTCTAGGGTTTGAACCCACACAAAGTTGCAAAGGCAAGCTTTAAAATTAATAATCAAAAACGTGTTCAACACAAAGAAACAAAAGAGTATTTATACCCTAACAAATAATAAAACCCTATTCAAAAAAGGACTCAAAAAGTTTACCAAAAAGACCCTAGTTAATTAACCAAAATAATTAAGGAAAAACAAATCAGACGACGACGGAAATCAATCACGCAACAGGACTTTAGGTCTGGCCGGGTTTGTTACTGGATCCGGGCGCACCTGCCTTGGTCCGGCCGGGTTTTTCTCCTGGTACGGTCGGACCTGAGCTGGCTTACGTCTTCTTGGCCATCGTCTGCTTACTCGTGACGCGGCCTACATCATACACCTCCTCTTTAAAAAAAAATTTGTCCCCGAATCATGTACCATAAAAGAACCATGCATCCCGGGAGTAGTCAACTTGCACTTGACAATTGAAGTCGCTTGCGTTGGGTGTCTCGCAGCTTGTACCAGTGTTGTCTTTCCAACCAATGGTTTTGCTCGAAAGGCATCCCTCCTCTTAGATTGACGTGATGCAGCAGCCAATCCAATAGCCCGTGTAGTACCTGAAATACAAGATTTTGGAGCACACAAGGAAATAATTCCTTTCCCCTTATCGATGCCAGTACACACCTCTTTTACTTTCAACGGGCATAAATTAAACTTGACCCCATCTTTCACAAAACTAATAATATTGTCACACCCACTGTGAGTAGAATTAACATCATAATGCCAAGGTATACCAAGCAACAACTGGCAAGCACTCATATCAACAACATCACAAACAGCCACATCCTTATAACTACCAATAGAAAAAGGAACGACACATTGTTCAGTTACCTTAATTTTACCGGTAGCATTGATCCATCCCACGTGATATGGAGTTGGATGCTTTTAACCTCCAGTTGCAGTTTATCCACCGTCCCCCGAGCAATCAAGCTATCACAACTCCCACCATCCACAATGATTTTCACTTTATTATCAGCCACGTGTCCAATAGTGCGAAAAATACCATGTCTGTTAGGGGATTCATCTTCCGCTGGAGTTGTCAAGGTTAATTTATTAAACGTCCCATGGTCACCACCATCACTTTCACTATTCGGGCCCACCCAACATTCCTCAACATCAACATCGTCCTCTTTTTCTACTATATGAAATTGCCCTCAATTAGGACAATTATTAGATAAATGTCCAGGCTGTTCACTACGAAAACATTTATTACCAAAAGTCTTGGTATATGGATTAGGATTTTGACGCCCATTAGATGGATTAGTACCCTTCCCCACCGGCTAAGTCGGAACAGTATTCTGCTTCTCAGTACTGCTTTTAGAGCCTGTGGACTGCTCGTTTTCAACTACCGGTGATTTAGACCTCGAAGATTGCCCTATGTTAACGGGTGGATGAGACTTAAATATTGGGCTAGGTTGTTGGCCCTCAATAATTTTAGCACGAGATATTGCCCCATCAAGAGTATGAACAGTATATAATTGAACTTGATTTTTAATACTAGGGCGAAGACCATTAGCATTCACATACCTTGCTGTTTGTTGTGCTTCTGATTCACTTAAATCATTACGCGCAGAAAGTGTATGAAAACTGTGCGTGTACTGATCGACAGACCGATTATCCTACTTGCATTCAAGGAATTTCTGATAAATCAACTGCTCAAAATCTGCAGGCAGAAATTGCTGTTTCAAAGCCATCTTTCGTATGACCCCATGTACGATTTGGTAATTTATTCTGCCTCCTCCGGTGATTATTCAATTATTCCCACCATGCAGATGCCCCACCACAAAGCTTGTAAGCCACATACTGCACTTTGTTCTCCTCCGGGACATTCATCAAGGCAAAATACTTTTCTACTTCAGAAAGCCGATCTGAAAATTCTTCCATGTCTAATTCCCCCGTGAAAAAGGGTAGATCAGCTTTAATTTTAGGAGACTGATCCACAGGTGCAGCGACAAAATCATCTTCACCTTCCGAATCTGAATCATCTCATCCGGCTGGCCACACGATTGTTTCGACCGTTTCCCACAGGAGCTGTATGAACCCCTGCCCATTGCTGTCGGCGACCACCAACCTGCAAAACCTCCAAAACCCGACCAAGATCAGTATTGTTGGTGTTGTATGCTCTAGGCACGTTTTGTAAAACGATTAATGTTATTAATATTAATGATATTGAATGTTTGATTATTATATCCTTTGCATGTTTATTATAATAATCCCCGTCCCTGATAATTATGATTAATTGTTAGTATAAGTTTAATGGATAATCATATGATGATTATGGTGTATGGGATACAATTAAACTTATGGGTATTTGTTGGAGACCAAATACTGGACTGACCCATATGAGATTTATGTCATGGTCACAATGTCATAATTAAGTCTCATATAGTTATATTACTGGAATCTTTAGACCTGAGATTATCACAGTCTTCCACTCGATGAACATTACGTTTGACATATTCAAACGTTACCCCTAATCGGGTAGCTATAAAGAATGTGATTGCGTAATCGGATTCATGTAGGGAAAGGTAATAAATCAAGAAGGGATTTGTTCCTCGTAAGAGAGAGATGTCAAGCTTTGGCCACTCGAAGAATGGTGTTGATGAAATGCATGGCCGTGCTCAAATAAGATTTGTACTATCAATACATTCTGGATCGAGAAAGCATTGAACATTGTAAGTTGACCATTGACCATGGCTTACGTTCAATAGACATCGTGAAACAAAGAGATTGTAATATGTTCTATAAAGGATTCACGAACTTATACAAGTTATATTAATTGGGTAGTCATGATGGCTTGCTAGAGTCCGCTCATGATTTATGAGCACAAATGTGTTTGGGCTCATTGCCAACTTAATATAATCCTATGGGGTCACACACAAAAGGACGAATTGTTTAAAAGGCTAAAATCGGAATTCTGGTGGTGCTCGGCCGAGCACCTCATATGACTCGGCCGAGCATGGGAAATCAGAAGGTCAGATTTTCTGGAGCAAAGGTGCTCGGCCGAGCACCTTAAAGGACTCGGCCGAGCAGGCCCTGTTCGGGCCCAAAACTGATTTCGTGTTGTGACGGGTTTTAACCTATTTCTCCTAAACGGTTTAGGACTAATAAGTATATAAACCTCTAACAACGACCTAATCAGTATGAATTGATTCCATATCAATTAGATAGCCTCCGAGAGAGAGAAAAACAAGTTTCTTCTTCTTCCTCAAGAACAAGAACATTGATTTTCCATATAGCCTTCAAAGTAGAAAGAGTTTCTATTGGGTCTAGCAATCCGGTTCAAGAATCGTTCTTGAAATTCGTTCGCGTGTGGATAAACATAGAGGGCGTTGGCATCAACTCCTTCAAAGTTCGTGATCCAAGTTTTGCGGTCGTTCCTACGTTCGTGATTCGAAGAAGCGCGAAGAACAAAGATTGAAGATCTCAGAATTTTAAAGCTCCGTCACGGTTAGTGTTCTAAATTCATCTCCATATTAATTTAATCATCGTGATCGGATCTAGGCTTTTGGGTTTCATTCCGCTGCGCATGTTTGCTCAAACCCAACAGTGGTATCAGAGCCCCGTTCATCATGATTATTTTAATAATAACATGTTAATGATTTAATTGGATTATATGTTTTGGCATGCTATGAGAATTTGGATTCAAGATATTTATGTGATCTGAGTTTTATGTTTATATATGAGATATATGGAAACCATAAAATCGCACCGTTTAAATACGTTATGTGGGATCTACGATTACAATAATAATTTGATTATTATGTTCCTTTAGATTATCAAAAATTAATTGGATTGATTTGTTGATGATCTTTGATTCATGAATAAATCGTTTATTCAAAGTTTTGATGAACATGATGATATGATCATTATGAACACCAAATCCTAAATGAATCGGGAAGGCAATCTTAGAATTAAAATTCGACAAGAAAATATGTTCTGTTCGTGGTGCTCGGCCGAGCAGTCTATAAGACTCGGCCGAGCAGAGTCGTCAGAAGCAAAGGGTTTTCTGGAACACAGAGGCGCTCGGCCGAGCACCTTAAAGGACTCGGCCGAGCAGGTTGATTTTGGACAGAATTTGTTTTTCAGATGGCTGGTTTTAGAAACCGTGTTTCCTGAAATTAAATGGCTTGTTTAAAATCAATTTGGATTGAATTTGTTTGTCAGATGGCTGGTTTGAGAAGCCGTGTTTCCTGAAAACAAATATCAAGGTCAAAGTAATAAATTGATGGGACAAAAGAATTTAGAATCGAGTTACTTTATGTAAGGGATTGTGGATGCCTATTGGCTTAGTTTCGACCTTACATAGTTGTTTCTTCTAGTTTCTAAACTTGGTACGGGGTTGTGGATGCCTTCTGGCTTAGTTTCGACCGTACAATCGTGCTCTCAATAATGTGTTAAAGAATTTATCCCCATAAATCAATCACATAAAATCTTAATTTAATTAATGAGATTAGTTAAATTATTAACCATTGCTTTATGTGTTTATATTATGTGACTATAAACATTGACCATGCTATATGTCATGAACCTTCTTTAAAATTTAAGTTCCGTGCCAATCCATGATTAAAAACACTTGTGAGTACGTGGGTAGTTTTGTGTGGGTTACGCCCTAGCGTAGGTGCATTGATTCTATCCATTTATGAGCAAGATGAGGAAACAGTGATTCCTATACGTTTAAAATGGTTTAACTTAATTAGGCTATCAAAACAGTTTTGGGCCTAAGGCACAGATGAGATTAAAACATGTTAGATATACGATACCTAAAATCTCATAAAAGATCTAAGAGTCATATACGATATGGTTGACAAGGAGTTGTCTACCTAAATAACTTATTTTGAGCAGTCGTGCCCTAGCCGACTCAAAGTTAAGTGAAATATGGATCTTAGCCCATTCAAATTATATCATACATTGGATGTATATGAATGTTATATAATTTAGTGGGAGTATTTGTAAAATACTATTAATTTAATATCTTTAATTAAGTTGGTACTTATATTTAATTATATGTTTGCATAATTGTAGATAATGGCTCAGAATACAAATTTATCACTACTGCGATCTATCCTTGAGAAGGAGAAACTTCAAGAAGATGGAGCTAACTATACGGATTGGATCCGTAGCCTTAGAATTGTTCTAAAGCATGAGGATAAGCTCTATATTCTTGATGAGCCCGTTCCTGAAGAAGAACCTGCTTCTAATGCACCCAAGGATGAGAGAAACGCCTACAAGAAACATGTGAATGATTCTCGTGGGGTGGTTGTCTTATGCTTGCGGCCATGTGTTCAGAACTTCAGAAGATTCTTGAACACTTGGAAGCATTTGACCTTGCTGCTACATTGAAAGATATGTTCCAAGAACAAGCAAGGCAAGAGAGGTTCGACACCATAGCTGCCCTAGTCTCATGCAAGATGAGCGAAGGACAGTCTGTGAGCCCTCATGTTTTGAAAATGAAGGCTTACTTTGAGAAACTAGAGAGGCTTGGCCATCCAATTGAGATTGAGTTGGCTACCGATTTTATTCTTAATTCATTGCCCAAAAGCTATAATCAGTTCGTCATGAACTTTAATATGCAAGGGATGGATAAGACTATGTCTGAATTGCATGGGATGCTTAAGCAGGCAGAAAAGAAAATTGGTAAAGAGACCGCTCCTGTACTCATTGTGTCTAAGGAAGGAAAGGGCCAAAAAGGCAAAGGAAAGGGTAAGGCAAAAGTTGTCAAACCCAAGATTAGCAAGGCAATTGTTGCCAAAGCTAATGTGGCTAAACCTGCTTCCCAAAAGGATGCAATTTGTTTCCACTGCAATGAGATTGGACATTGGAAACGAAATTGCAAGGTTTACAAGGAAGAGTTAAAGAAGAAGAAGAGCGGTGGGACTGCATCTACTTCAGGTATCTATGTTATAGATATTCTACTTTCTACTTCTAGCTCCTGGGTATTAGATACTGGATGTGGATCTCACATTTGTTTAAATGTGCAGGGACTAAGGAATAGAAGGCTACTTAAAGATGGCGAAGTGGACCTACGCGTGGGAAATGGAGCAAGAGTTGCTGCATTAGCCGTAGGAACATATGATGTCATTTTACCTAGCGGATTAATTCTTGTTTGAACAATTGTTATTACGTTCCGGATTTAAGTAGAAAGATTATTTCATTTCTTGTTTGGATAATGAAGGTTTTAAGTTTCTTATTGAAAATAAGAAGTTTTATATTTATTTAAATGATATGCTTTATTGTACTGCATGTTCATTTAATGGCCTTTATGTTCTTGATGTTGAAAGTGGGAATAATGAGAATGTTTATAATATAAATAAGAATCCAAACCTAATGATGTAAATCATACTTATTTGTGGCATTGCCGTCTTGGTCATATTAATGAGAAGCGTATCTCAAAACTCCATGGGGACGGACTTCTAGATTCACATGATTTTGAATCATATGAAACTTGTGAGTCATGTTTACATGGAAAGATGACTAAGGCACCTTTTACTAAGAGTAGTGAAAGGGCTAATGACTTATTGGCCCTCATACATACTGATGTGTGTGGACCAATGAGTTGCAATGCTAGGGGAGGATATCAATACTTCATAACTTTTAATGATGATTTTAGTAGATATGGCTATGTCTACTTAATGAACATAAAAGTGAATCTTTTGAGATATTTAGAATATTTCAAAATGAAGTACAAAATCACTTGGCAAAAACTATTAAAGCACTTCGATCAGATCGTGGTGGAGAATATTTAAGCCAAGAATTTGACAATCATCTGAAAGATTGTGGAATTGTTTCACAATTAACTCCACTTGGGACACCACAATGGAATGGTGTGTCCGAACGGAGAAATAGGACTTTATTGGATATGGTCCGCTCCATGATGAGTCAAGTTGATCTTCCTTTAACCTTTTGGGGACATGCACTAGAAACTGCTGCACTAACACTAAATAATGTTCCAACAAAATCTGTTCCAAAGACTCCACAATGAGATGTGGACTGGAAGAAAACCTAGTTTGTCTTTCATGAAGATTTGGGGTTGTGAAGCATTTGTTAAGAAGCTCATATCTGACAAACTCACCCTAAATCTGATAAATGTATTTTCGTTGGTTACCCTAAGGAAACTAAGGGTTATTACTTTTACAACCGCACGGAAAACAAAGTGTTTGTTGCCCGTCATGGTACCTTTCTAGAGAAAGAGTTTCTCTCCAAAGGAATTAGTGGGAGTAAAATTAATCTCGAAGAAATTCGAGAACCCGAAAATTACATGGAACAAAATGTTGGATCTGAACAAGTTTCACAAAGAGTTGTGGAACCTACTCAGAATACTCAAGTTCCTCGCAGAACTGGTAGGGTGCGATCTGAACCTGAGAGATATGGATTTCTCATGACAGATAGCAATGAAGTAGAAGTCATAGTTGATGACGAACCTACTTCCTACCAAGAAGCGATGTCCGCTCCTGATTCAGATAAATGGCTTGGAGCCATGGAATCTGAAATTAAATCCATGTATGATAATCAAGTTTGGAACTTGATTGATGCGCCCGAAGGTGTAAAAAACCATAGGATGCAAATGGGTTTTCAAAAGAAAACTGACATGGATGGAAAGGTGCATACTTATAAAGCTAGACTTGTAGCGAAAGGCTATAGGCAGATTCATGGTATCGACTATGATGAAACCTTTTCGCCCGTAGCAATGATCAAGTCTATAAGAATTTTACTTGCCATAGCCGCATATTTTGACTATGAGATATGGCAAATGGATGTCAAAACAGCGTTCCTTAACGGGAACTTACTTGAGGATGTTTACATGACACAACCTGAAGGTTTTGAAATTCCAGAAAATTCTAACAAAGTATGCAAATTGCAACGATCCATTTATGGATTGAAGCAAGCCTCTAGGAGTTGGAATCTTCGATTTGATGAATCGGTCAAAGAGTTTGGCTTCATCAAGAACGAAGATGAACCTTGTTTACAAGAAGATTAGTGGGAGCGTAGTATTATTTCTGGTACTATATGTAGATGACATATTGATCATAGGAAACGACATTCCCGCACTACAGTCTGTAAAGACTTGGTTAGGAAAGTGTTTCTCTATGAAAGATATGGGAGAAGCCGCTTATATCCTTGGCATTAGGATCTATCGTGATAGATCCAAGAAATTGGTTGGTTTAAGTCAAGATACATATATTGACAAAGTTCTTAAGAGATTCTGCATGGAAAACTCTAAGAGAGGAAATTTGCCAGTGGGACATGGCATAACTCTAAGCAAGAATCAGTGTCCTAAGACAACTGATGAGCGTAAGAGAATGATTGGGATTCCATATGCTTCCGCAATTGGATCAATCATGTATGCCATGATATGTACTAGACCGATGTCTCGTATGCTTTGAGCATGACGAGTAGATATCAATCAAATCCTGGTGAAAATCATTGGATTGCAGTCAAGACGATTCTTAAGTACTTGCGAAGGACTAAAGATTCGTTCTTGGTGTATGGAGGTGTGAAGGTGATCTTGTTGTAAGTGGTTACACAGATGCAAGCTTCCAAACCGACAAGGATGATTTTAGATCGCAATCTGGATTTGTATTTGTGCTTAATGGAGGTGCTGTTAGCTGGAAGAGTTCTAAGCAAAGTACTGTCGCTGATTCTACAACGGAAGCTGAGTATATTGCTGCATCCGATGCTGCTAAAGAAGCTGTTTGGATCAAGAAGTTCATAACTGAACTAGAGGTAGTTCCTAGCATTGCTGATCCAATAGACCTTTATTGTGATAATAATGGTGCTATTGCTCAAGCAAGGGAACCAAGAAACCATCAGAAGTCCAAACACATACTTAGGCGTTACCATGTCATTCGAGAAATCATTAACAGAGGTGACGTGAATATATGCAGAGTACCAACTGATGATAACATTGCCGACCCATTGACAAAGGTCTTCCACAAGCAAAGCATGATGGTCATGTTAGGTCTATGGGTATTCGATACATTAATTAGGCCTAGTGCAAGTGGGAGATTGTTGGTGTTGTATGCTCTAGGCACGTTTTGTAAAACGATTAATGTTATTAATATTAATGATATTGAATGTTTGATTATTATATCCTTTGCATGTTTATTATAATAATCCCCGTCCCTGATAATTATGATTAATTGTTAGTATAAGTTTAATGGATAATCATATGATGATTATGGTGTATGGGATACAATTAAACTTATGGGTATTTGTTGGAGACCAAATACTGGACTGACCCATATGAGATTTATGTCATGGTCACAATGTCATAATTAAGTCTCATATAGTTATATTACTGGAATCTTTAGACCTGAGATTATCACAGTCTTCCACTCGATGAACATTACGTTTGACATATTCAAACGTTACCCCTAATCGGGTAGCTATAAAGAATGTGATTGGCGTAATCGGATTCATGTAGGGAAAGGTAATAAATCAAGAAGGGATTTGTTCCTCGTAAGAGAGAGATGTCAAGCTTTGGCCACTCGAAGAATGGTGTTGATGAAATGCATGGCCGTGCTCAAATAAGATTTGTACTATCAATACATTCTGGATCGAGAAAGCATTGAACATTGTAAGTTGACCATTGACCATGGCTTACGTTCAATAGACATCGTGAAACAAAGAGATTGTAATATGTTCTATAAAGGATTCACGAACTTATACAAGTTATATTAATTGGGTAGTCATGATGGCTTGCTAGAGTCCGCTCATGATTTATGAGCACAAATGTGTTTGGGCTCATTGCCAACTTAATATAATCCTATGGGGTCACACACAAAAGGACGAATTGTTTAAAAGGCTAAAATCGGAATTCTGGTGGTGCTCGGCCGAGCACCTCATATGACTCGGCCGAGCATGGGAAATCAGAAGGTCAGATTTTCTGGAGCAAAGGTGCTCGGCCGAGCACCTTAAAGGACTCGGCCGAGCAGGCCCTGTTCGGGCCCAAAAACTGATTTCGTGTTGTGACGGGTTTTTAACCTATTCTCCTAAAACGGTTAGGACTAATAAGTATATAAACTCTAACAACGACCTAATCAGTATGAATTGATTCCATATCAATTAGATAGCCTCCGAGAGAGAGAAAAACAAGTTCTTCTTCTTCCTCAAGAAAGAACATTGATTTCCATATAGCCTTCAAAGTAGAAAGAGTTTCTATTGGGTCTAGCAATCCGGTTCAAGAATCGTTCTTGAAATTCGTTCGCGTCTGGATAAACATAGAGGGCGTTGGCATCAACTCCTTCAAAGTTCGTGATCCAAGTTTTGCGGTCGTTCCTACGTTCGTGATTCGAAGAAGCGCGAAGAACAAAGATTGAAGATCTCAGAATTTTAAAGCTCCGTCACGGTTAGTGTTCTAAATTCATCTCCATATTAATTTAATCATCGTGATCGGATCTAGGTTTTGGGTTTATTCCGCTGTGCACGTTTGCTCAAAACCCAACAAGTATGACGAGCTGCAGCCTGTTCTTCACGCTGACGGTCTCGTTCTTCAGCTTGTCGGTTGCCTTTCTTGGCTTCCCGATCCATACATCAAGGATTGCAAGAACAACATCGTTGTTGCTCAGGTTGCGTTGGCCATCTTCATTGGATCTCAGCTTTTCTGATACAATGATGCAGCAGAATACAACAATGATCAATCGTAATGGAAGATCTCGCATAAAACAGAAGGAATTAACCTTCAACCAGCCAACAAAGGTTCTAGGGTTTGAACTCCACAAAGTTGCAAATGCAAGCTTTAAAATTAATAATAAAAAACGTGTTCAATACAAAAAAAAAACAAAAGAGTTTGATTACCCTATCAATAAATAAAAAAACCCTATTCCAAAAAGGACTCAAAAAGTTTACCAAAAAGACCATAGTTAATTAACCAAAATAATTAGGAAAAAAACAAATCAGACGACGACGAAAATTCAATCAACGCAACAGGACTTTAGGTCCGGCCGGGTTTTGTTACTGGATACGAGCGCACCTGCCTTGGTCCGCGAGTCTTGTCCTGGTAAGGTCGGACCTGAGCTGGCTTTGCGTCTTCTTGGCCATGCCTGCTTACTCGTGACGCGAACCTACATCAATACTGCTTATTAACTAAGCAAATGAATGAAATTTGCTAGCGAATAGCGAAAATAAATTAAACAATATTTAAAGTACCAAAAATATTAATTTCAAAAATTACATAATAAAAACAGAGACATTTTAAAGTTGTTATTGGTAGTAACGATTAATGCGAGAATATGTTTGAATCGCTAATACTAGTGGTGATTTATAAAGAATTGGTTATTTTGGGCGTACTTTTACAGATTTGTCACTTAAGGCAATATTACTTTTTGAAAAATAATTATTTTAGGATAAAAAATCCATTGATGTCTAATTGACTATTCAAATTTACTTTATTGACTATAAAAAAACAAACTGAACTATCTTCTCGTATTGGGGAGTACAGTACTTTCTTCGCGGTAGAATGATCAATGAATTAAATTTAAGAATATGATTCTCTAGATTATATGATGTGGCATATTTTATAAAAATTTATTTCTTATATTTCTATATGTTTAAATTATGATTTTGATGTATTTACTATAGTTTATTGTATTTTGGGACTGATATATAATTATGGGGTTTTATTGTAATCTGGGGGTATTTATTTTAGTCTTTTTTTATATTTTTATTCAGATGTAATATTTTATGCTGCAAAAGTAACGTCCCAAGTGTCAAGAAAAGTCAGACCAAGTCAACAAGGAGGATGGAGTAGCAGTAACCAAATGAATAGAAGAAAGATAAAGAAGTGAAAAGGCCAAACCGGAGAACGACTCGGGCCTGATGGCACGAGTCGGATGAAGCTTGACCCAAACCGGTCCAGTACGAATTAGGGATAGGAGTACGACTCGGGAAGGACGCATAGAGGAAGGCTACATCACGAGTGCACAATATGAAATGATTCAGACGCACGAATGTGGTCAATTGGAGCATGTAGAATGAGTCGCGCGTGGAGGCACGAGTTGTGCTAAAAAAAACGAATCATGAAGGTTGCCTGACTGGATCTGACGGATCTCAGCCGCCTTTTTGATTTCTTTTTCTTTTTCTTTTATTATTGTGTTTTTCCTTATTCCATTAGTATTTTTTTTTAGGTATTTAAATC